>JAEIFZ010000001.1:19240000-19815000 GCA_018904035.1 Zaprionus ornatus
CAGCACTGCCACTGCCTCCGCCTGTGCCGCATCCTTTTTGGCGTTTTGTGTCATTAGCTTAAAAACCAAAACCGAAAATGGACGCAGCACAATGGTCAGGCGGAACCCGGCTCAGCCAGTACACAATACATGCCGTGCACGCGTCTGTCCTGTTCAACTGTTGTTTGTGGCACCAGCGGCGTTAGCCTTGACGTCGACGTCGACGACGTCAGCGTCTGTGCGTCGGCCGCATGTGCCGCAAAGATTAATTAATCTTTAAGGACTCATTCGTGTCCTGTTTTTGCTACTGCTGCTGCTGCTGCTGCCAGCTTCACTCATTAGGCATGTGGACGGAAGGACATGCGGACAGTCGGACACATTTGCATGTGCAGCCGACACCAAAACGAATTTATGGCCAACCCACCAGGTCGAGTCCCTTGTCTAGCAAACGCAACGCTCCGCTCATGGCGCAAATCAGAGAATCACTCGTTCCACAGCCACAGATGAGCCTCTGCTTCGTCTATCCGATTCTCTCTCTCTCTCTGAGCAGAAGCCACAGCATGTTGTTCTGCTCATCCCAAGTTGACATTGAGTTGTTCTCTAAACTTCTTAATTTATCAAGAATATATATTACGAAGGTTCCGCACAAAGTTTGTCTGAGTCTACATTCTTATAAAGAATCATCAGTATTATTCCGAATACATTTACTTATTACATTGCTTAACATCTACTATTTCTATGAGAAAGAAGTAAAAGGTTAAAATTGTAACCTATTACAACAGTTTTAATTATTTCCCTAAAAGTTTTCATTTTCGGTTCCTTAAAGTTAAATACAATATATTCCTTATATTAACCACTCTACCCTTTATTCTATTATCTTTTTTTGAGACATTAATCTATGTATAATTTTAAATGAGAAGAACAATAGGTTAAAAAAGTAACCTATTGCAACACTTTTTATTATTTTCCTTAATTTCTCATTTTCGGGTTCTTAAAGTTAAATATATTCCTTATATTAACCACTCTACCGTCGAATATTACTAGGTATACTTCTAGATACTCTACTTAATATATATTTTATTTTATTGGAGACATTTCTCTGCGTATACTTTAATATGAGAAAGGAATAATAGGTTAAAATGTAACCTATTGCAACAGTTTTTATTATTTCCCTTAAATTCTCATTTAAGTTAAATATTCCTTATATTAACCACTCTATCTTCGAATATTATTAGGTTTACTTCTAGATACTTTACTTAATATATATTTTATTTTTTTGGAGACATTTATCTGTGTATACTTTAATATGAGAAGGGAACAATAGGTTAAATAAGTAACCTATAGCAACAGTTTTTATTATTTTCGACCATTTCTTTTAAATTCTCATTCTTAAAGTTAAATATATTCCTTATATTAACAACTCTGCCCACGAATATTCTTAGGTATACCTCTAGATACTCTACTTAATATATTGTATATTTTATTTTTTGTATTCCCTTTTTTTGGAGACATTGTTCTATGTATTCCCCCACTGCTGTTGCTTACTAACAAATTCACTTCTCACGTCGGACAATATCAGCTAATCCAGGTTAGTTTTTTGCTGTCTGTTATCCCTCTTCATCTCTTCTGGACTGGCTACCTTTGCTACCATCTCCAGCTGAGTCCTTCTTCAGGCCATAGGCATTTGTCAAGCTTTTACATGGCGCTGTTCTTCGTCCGTCGTGTGCCTTGAGGCATTTATTTTGATTATCAATCGACATTCATTTCTATTTGTTGGTTTCTTATCGTAAGCCGCATCGTCAACATCCTCAGATGCTTTACTCGGCCTAAGCAACATCATCATCATCACCCTTATTATCATTATCATCATCATCATCATCATCATTGGCATCATCATAGTTCTTGGGCCGGGAACTCCCATGACCCATCGAGAGTGACCAGCAAAGCTTGCGCCGTGCATTAAATTAAGCCGTCGCCAGAGTTGAAGAGACTCTTCTTCCCTCCAGCCCCCCTCTGTGCCTCTGGCATGCGTAGCCACATCAGAGGCAGTGGCTAAATGGCACCATAACAACAACAGCAACTACGACACAGACATGCCTTAAATATTTTCAGTTTACCCCGCTCCTCTCCTTTACTACCTCGTCGTCCTTTTGCCTTTTCCAAAATGCTTGTCAAAGTTTTGTCGCTTGTTTCATGTATAAAATATTTACAGCTGATTATTTGCAGAGTGTGACTGTGAGTGTGTGTGTGTGTGTGATATTAAGTTGAGCAGAAAAGTTATCCCTCTTATCCTTTGATGCCCCGCGATTTGGTTTGCTCTAATTTATTAGCTCGCACACGTGAATTATTGTCGTCGAGAGTTGCCGACTCTCTCTGACATTGATTGGCAACTGGGAATTCCTGGCTGGCAAGGCACAGCCATAAACGGGAAGAGGGTAGCTTAGCTAGGTTGTTAGCTTGTTACCCCAACCCATAATCTCTGCACACTCTGCATGATTTATACGCAAGTTAATTTCAGAAATAGTTTACAATTTCTAAAGCATCTTTAAATTTGAATTGAATAAGAGAGTACCTGAAACGGTGGTACAGCAGAGCGCCTTGTTGTCTCCATTTACTTCTATCAGGAAAATATTCTTGCCTGTAAGTGTTTTAAGTACTGACTAGATATATGTACATAGTAACTTTCCTTTCTTTGGTCTCTGCTTTTCGAATCTTGCTGCCACAGATTTGGCTAGGTATGGTGGGCTCTACACTATATACTATATGTAAATATATATAACTGAACCACTGCTAAGTAGGCTGCATTGACATTTCAATCGGTACTCAAGCTGCAATTTAAACAAGAATTTTTCTCTTTCTCACAATTTTCAAGTGCAAATCAGAACTAGAAACTTCTAACAAGAAGCTGGTCAGAGAGGGAGAGAGATACACAGACAGTGACAGCGAGAGAGAGTGGGAGCGGGAGAGAGTTGGCCAGGTAAGTTGGGAATGAATTCGTTTTGTTTCTTTATGTGCAAACTTTGAGCATAAAACGCGAGAAGCTTAAGGATAATAAAAGGCGCCCAACGTGGGCCAGGCGAAAAAGGAGTTGCGAAAATGTTTACGCTGTTAAAATGATTAATGACGTGTGTGTGGCAGGGATGTTAACGCCTCAACACACACACATACACACTCACACACACACACACACGCATAAATTGAAAGTCGTAAGTTGTCGCGACAGATGTTGTCATAAATAAAAAGCGGCAAGCGGAAACGGAAGCTTTGACTAAGGCGGGCAACATGTAAATAAACACACACTCGCACACACGCACACCCACACCATTAGACCTGGCTGATTTATAAGTGAGTGAGTGAGCGAGTGTGTGTGTGTGTGTGCGAGGGGAGTCTGTTCAGGCCGCATTAACGTCAAATCAGCCGCATAAATTGCGTAAAACGCTCAATTTATTTAACGAAGCATGCTCAACAGGAGGCGTGGTCAGGCCATGGTGCTCTAAGGGAGGGGGGGGGAATGTGGGGACAGTGTAGGCGTATGCGCGACAAGTGTATTTGCCAGTTAATAAATGTCACATTGTCTGTTCCTCCAAGTGGCATTCAGTATGCATTGCCTCATTGCATATTCAAGCAGCCTCCGTCTCCGCCTCCAACTGTAGTGGCAACTCTGGCTTCAGCCTTAGCTGCCAACTGCCAACTGCCAATTGTCGATTGCCGATTGGCAACTTAGCTTCATCAATCGATTTAGCTATGCCGCGAGAGCAATCGGGAGACTGGCCAAGGGCAGGAGGAGTCGCAATCACAATGCTGCGGCGTTTTAGAGCGGCGCCAACAAAAAAGGACTCGTAAAATTTTTAAAATGCTTTGTCGATATATCTCCCAAGTCGAGTCGACTAGCTAGATACTCTTTATTTCTTTTGAGTACAAAATCTTCCGCACTCTTTAAACCGATGTCCGCTCAAGGAAGGTGTCCGTTAAGGCAGTTTACGAATTATTACTAATCGATTTTTCTGCATCAAGAATGAGTTCTTAAAGTACTGAACTCTTTTAAAACAAGAAGAAGTATTCTAAATACTAGGCCCCTTTCCATCTCCGATTCTTCAGAGGATTCTGCCCCTAACAAATCAATTCTTCTAGATTAAGAATAAGTATTTAAAGTAATAAACGGAACACCCTTTCAATCTTCAATTTTTCAGAGGATTCTCCTCCTTACGTATCGATTCTTCTATATCAAGAATAAATATTCAAAGTAGTTAGCTGAATTTTCGATTATTCAGATGATTCTCCATGAAAATCAGGAACAAGTATTAAAGGTACTAAGCTGAAGCACCTTTCAATCTTCGATTCTTCATCTTAGAAACTGCAGCGCATAGCCTGGTCGCATATGCCCTTTATGTAGATTTCCTCTCGACTGTTTCGCGCTTTGTTTTGCAATTGCACTGAGGACGTGCTGGGACGCCTTTTGCTATATCTCTGTGCGTGCGTGTGTGTGTGTCTGTGTGCATATGTAGGTGTCAAGGGTATTTTGCTTGCCCAGGCAATCTTTTCATGCAACCCAACCCACTCACTCTCGCCCTGCTCTCGAGCAATCCCGGCTGCCATTCGCCTTCTCACGAACATGAGCGCTCGTTAAACGGATGAGTTAAAAGTCAAAAGCCCTAAAGGATTTTATTTGAATTGCGGTCTGCAGCAGCGTTCGACGTTTTGCCAGAGAGACTTTCTCATACCCCCAATCCCTCCCTCTCCCTCCGCGTCTCTGTGTGCCATGTTTTATTTAAAGTTTATCTTCGCAGCCTTTTTTCCACTTGGCTCTTGCCACTTGCCGCTTGCCGCTAATTTCGCGCCAGGCTGCGGCGCAAAATATGCGCAGCATAAAAATGTGGAAAAATATTTTGGCATAAGGCGAAAGAAAAACGAGAAGAGAAAAGGGTTTTCCTTGTTTTCCCCGTTTCCTCGCGGGTTTCCTTTTCATGCTGCCTGAAGAAGGGTATGATGACTTTGAAGTATATGGAACAATGTCTCTAGCAACCTTATACGGTTTGTTACAGTGTTGGCAGTATTATAATGATATTTCTATTGTATTCATAGAGGAATAACTTGGTTATCTTTCCAGATATCGAAGCCAAATACAGCACACATGTTCATTGTGATACTCGTATCGTTCTGTCCAAAATTTATATGAATCGACTTACAGGGTATTTGAAGTTTGCCACTTTCAGAGTAATTCCTTTTTTTCTTATTTCCCCCACGGTTCTTTTCTCGTCTCGCTTTCGTCGGCACGTCGCATTTTCAAAGCCGTGTTGAAAAATATTTGAAATAATTGCAAAAATGTTGTTGTTGACCGGGGAGTGAAGAAGTGGGAAGGGAGTGCGCGTTGACGGGGGAGTGGGTAGCGTCTTCAGTGTGTTCGCTATAGGGTTATGTAGTGTGTAGTATGCCAGGCACGTTTGGGCTTTGGGCAGCAGCACGTGTGGGCCGTGATCTTGTCCGGATGTGACTCGGCATTCATTTAACTCGTCTCTTCAACAGGTACTCCACAGGTCAACGGAAGCAGGCTACAGAAGACTGACAGCACCTCGACCATCCAATGCAGTAGCCTGTGTGCTGCCTGTGAGTAGTGGCAATCTAAAGCGATCTAGCTGGGGATTCAACATGGCTGATCCTTCAATCGGTTCCTCCTCTCCGAATTGGGCCACACTCGTCTCCAATGATTTCAGCCGCAATTACACCAAAACGACAGCAACAGCAGCTCCACCTCCTTCTGCGCCTGCTTCTGCTCCTGCTTCTTCACTTAGCCATGTCTATTGCACGCCTACACTGCAGCCGAACATGGTGCATGGTCTACCGTCCACTGGCTTGCCGCAAAGCATGGCACAGGATTCACCACTGTCCCCTTATGCATCGGTGTTCTATCCCATGGGCTCGTATGCATCGCATTTGCTGTCTCTGGAACAAGCTGCTCAGATCAATCCGCAATCGTATCCACCGCCACCGCCGAGGGTCATGGATGGTGTGAGTGTGGACGAATTCTTTCCGCGGAATGCGGGAATAGAACCTGCATGGAGCATTCGCGTCACTCCCAGCCAACGCAATCTGCAGCAGCATCAGCAGGGGCAGCGACAGCCAACAGAGCTGCCGCCCATTGGGACATGTTTGTCGCAGGCAGCGGTATCACCAATGCCCTGCGTTGATGACGAGGTTCTGCCTGCTTGGTCGGCGTTGGAACCGCAGCAACAGCAGCAGGAGCAGCAACAGCAACAACTGGCGGAGTCCACAACGGCGCAGGCGCATGTGCAGGTACCGGCACAGCCTTTAATGCCGCATCAGCCGGCGATACGCGAAGATTGGCGGGGGTACGAGCAGCTGATTGCCGCAGTGGCACCACAGCCGCAAAGCCAAACGAATCTGGGACAACAACAGCAGCAGCAGCTTGCCCACCCACCTCCACCTGAAACCCCACCCCCTTTAAAGCCGACACTAGATCCGGCTTCGGCACCAGTAGAGCCCAGCTCAATCCCCTCACAACCAGTGCCACATTCGATCTCCGTGGTGTATGATTATTGGCGTGAAATCGAGGAGATGATCTCCGCCTTCATTGCAGAGGCATCAGCAGATCAGATGACTGATCAGAGCAATCTCTGGAGGCACATCAATCTGCCGCACCCAGCCGCGACAGCTGACGTTAACTCTACGCCAGCTGAGTTCGACGAGTTGTGGCCCGACCAGGAGGCGAAGAACACACAGCGTCACGAGTGCAGCAAGCCTGCAGAGCCGAAGCCAGAGCAGAAACCACAAACGGAGCAGGAGCACCGAACAGAGTCACCAACTCCTCCACCAGCAACGCCTTCGATGTTGCCGACAACGCATCGTGAGCGTGAGTGGTGGCTGGATGCGGAGCAGAAGGTGGCCACTGCTGTGGTGGCGCCGCAGCCACAAGTCAATACCCTGGCAGACCCCGTGTGCGACTGGTGGGTGACCATCGAGAACAAGACTGCGAACGTTCTATTAGCCAAGGAGAAGGAGAAAGAGAAGGAGCAACTGCAGCAGCAGCAGAAGCAACCTCCATCCCCTCCGGAAACCGAGCAGCAGCAGCAGTCACCGGCGACGTCAGCGCCGCGTGAATGGTGGCAAGCGGCGGCGTTCACGCCACAGCAACAGTCAGTGCAGCCAGTGCAACCAGTGCAGACGGTGCAGCCACTTCAGCAGATTCAGGGATCGCGCAGGAGGAATGAACCTGCCGGCGAATGGAGGCCCTACTCGTACGCCGCCATGTCCCCTGCGCGGCCCAAGTCCATGGAGGAGAAGCACCACGAGCCGAGCAGAGGGGAAGGCAGCGCAGCCGGGTACAGGAGGTCACCGACGATAGCAACGGGGGCAACAACCTCGTCACAGGCAACGTCAGCACCCTCAGTCCCTTCGGCACCCCCGGACTTTCCATCGTTCGAGGACTTTGCTCGCCAGGTGACCGAGTGCAGTCTCTCCAGCTCGGAGTACATTGCCACGCTGCGTAACCTGATGATACGTGCCCACAATCTGATGCTGCCCCTGTTGCGTGGTCGCTTCGCCAACATGACACAGGTGCAAATGGCGGCCTACACGACGGCAATACTGGAGATAACGCCATTGCATCCGAGTCTTTTCCTGCCCTCTGTAAGTAGCTAGTCTCCCTGTTTTCTCCGTCTACTCACTGACTCCTCGCTTCCCTTTACTCTTCACTAGCACCTGTCGCCGTCATGGATTTCCAGCGATGGACTCTTGCCGCCGTGTCACCCACACAGCCTGACGCCTCAAGATCTAGCGCGGATACAGCCACGCCCCCTCTTCGCCAACGCGTCCACGCAGACCGAGTATCATTGCTGGTGCATGCACATGACTATGTTCCCGCCCCCGATACTGCACGGCCCTCCGACCTCCCGCAATCAGAACAACCCCAGCGTGCATTTCTCCTCCCCACCCAACGGACCACGCATGATGGCGCCATGTGGCACGAGTTTCTGGGGTAGACCAATGGGTAAGTAACTGAAAGGTGCCGTTAACTGTATCCACTCTTCTTCTCTCATCTCTTGTCTGCCTTCCCGATCTTCTTCATCTTTTACCATCTTTTCTTTCTCCACAGTCTTTCTTCGCACTTGTTTCGTCCTTATATTCTCCTTCGTTACACTTCTCATTTCTTCTGCTTCTTCACCTTTTCCATTCAACACTTTCTTCATTTTTCTTCTTCTCGACTTCCAGGTTTTCTATCGTGTATTTTCCTTACCCTATATTTTATTAAATACTCCCCCTATCCTACTTCTTCCTTCCCCTCCTCATATTTCTCCATTCCTCTGCTGCCTCTTCTCTGCTTTCCTCTTGTCACTACCTCCTACCTCCTACCTTCTACCTTCTACCTTCTACCTTCTACCTTCTACCTTCTACCTTCTACCTGCTACCTTCTACCTTCTACCTTCTGCCTTCTACCTTCTACCTTCTACCTCCTACCTCCTACCTTCTACCTCCTACCTCCTACCTCCTACCTCCTACCCCATTTAACCTTCTTAATCTTCATCCACAGTTCCCATACACGCCTATCCACATGCCCATCAGCTATCCCGCCCACATGGATCGCGCTATGGGTATCGGATCAACACCTACATGCCCTACCGGAGCGCCTTCGCCTCGTCCGGCAACAACCGCCCGCGGCACCCAAGCCCCATTTACAGCAGCGCGATGCATATGACAAAGGAGCAGACGAAGCCACTGGCCACAGGAGGCCCATTAAATGAATCCTCTAACGTGCGCTTGGGCTCGCTCGAGGAGCAGCAAACGCATCCTGTAGACAGCACATCCGTTCTGCAGCTGGCAAATGTGTGCAGCCTGCAGAGCGTTGCCTCTTTGGGCCACAGCTACTCGATAAGTCTTCACTCATCCAGTCGCAGTTCCTCCTTGGGGGGCAGTGACTCCGAAGACTTTGAGGACACTCGCGACGATGCTGTCACAGATGAGAAGGAAGCCTGGCAAAAATGTTGCCAGAAGAGTCAGCATGCGATAACAGTGGACGATCTGCAACAGGATGAAGACACAGACAGCTCAGGAGAACAACAAACGCCTACCAAGCGGGTGATTATCAAGCAGGTGAACAGTATCTTCTTGCAGCCCACGGGTTCCATGATGTCAAACATGCCGATCGTGCCCATGATGCAATTCATGCGACAAGGTGGTGGGAGCCCGGACATACCGTGCCCCGTATACAACATCAACGAGAGCTACAACCCTAACTTTGACAACACGTTGCCCGGCTGTATGTCAGCGAATGCCATGTCAGATTCGACAGACCCCAAGAATATGGCGGACAATGGAGACTCCGAACCTTTGGCTCCCCATAGACGGGATGAAGAGGTCTTCGCGCCACTTGACGTCAATGGGAACCGTCGCAGTGAGGGGTGCGATAGAGCTGATGAGCCCGATCGATGTCTGAGGTCCGAGATTCGAAGTAATACAAGCCAGACAAGTACAGTCCCCTCCCTTGGTGTTGCGCACAAAATTTTGACGGACTGCAATGACGAGGCAGCGATATCACTCAAAGGCGGTGACAACTATCAGGATCGCAAGGTAGACGGGGAGTTGGTCAATCAGTCAATCAGTCCTGTAACTCACAATGCAGACACTACGAATTGACAAACAACAATCAACCCAATTGACGTCTAACATTATCAATTTCAGTCAATCAATTGAGAACACCCACACATAGCATTAATTCAGGAGTGAATCCTCTTAATCCATATTTATATTTATTTTGTATTCTTCTATTCTAATTTGCACAATTTTTACTCAATTGATTGATAGACAAGCAAATTGTAACCGGTTAATCTACTTCAATCAAAAGAATGTAATCATCATTTAATCGAAACTTATATTTCCTTGCCAATCATTATCTTTATCAATATATTATATTCAATTCCTTAGCAGTTTTATTTTCATTAAATGGTGCAAATGTGTTTTCAAAAGAGTGTATTTTCCTAAGAATGCATTGAGAGAGTGTTCAGATCGTAAAGGAACTGAAAAGATATGGTATACTGTTGTGTATCAAGCAGTATACATTCAGTGTTATAATACTATGTTTTGTAACAATCATAAGTACAAATCTTGTTAACTTTCAGATGAGATTCTTAATCAAGTGTGCGTCGCGTACACACACCAAGATATAAGACCATAAAATCTGTATTATCGTTTATCTTTTGGCAAGGGCACAAGTTTACCACCCACAGTGGACATTGTCTGCAACCCCCAAATAGATCTAAGAAGGTATAGTGCACGAGTATTTCGCATTTGCCCTTTTCCTTTCCCATCTTGCCTTTTGCCGTGCCTCCCCTTATTCGCCTTGCTACATTTGAAATCCCACATCGCATTTCATATTCATATAACGATGTGTAAATTTCAAATCGCAGTATTAAGTTAACATTTTCAACATTTACGCGAAACGAAACGCGAAGCATAACAAAAGTTGCCCCACCGTGTGGCATGCTCAAGTGGCAGGTACTTTCGGACAGGCAGTACGGGGCTCGAGACACGGGCACGTGAACCCTTTGAACTCGAGCCGTGTGAGCTGCGTTGCAATGCAAAGTCGGACGCCTTCAAGCTGAAATAATCGAGCTAATCTTTTACGCTGCCTGCATTTTAAAGCGTTCCCCATTTTTTACAGGGCTTTACTTCGCGAAGCTGGTGGGCATGGAGACTAGCCCGGCTTATCCAGTCTGCATTTGGCATGCATGCCTGCACTTCCAGTACCAGTACCCGCCTGTGCCCACTCTGCCTTCCACATGTGTTTTCCGCTCGAGATTTTTCTTTAATATGCAATTAAATGCATCGCACAAAGACAAACATCAAATTTGTTTGCAGTTCAACAATTGCAAAAAATAAATAAACAAATAAAAATTGCATTTTAATCAGTCGAATCGATTAACTCGCATTTGCATTGCATAATCACCAGTACAATCGGGCTCAATTAGTGTAACCCGAAAGCGCGATTTACTCGGGGATTATTACAACCGATATACAACCGATAAGTGTGTCTGTTCTCATCTCAAATACAATTGCCACTGCAAGTATAGATAAATATTAAATGCGTGCCTAAATTAACCAAGTTATCGATAGAAAATAAGAACTGCATTTATCGATATCTTTATCACTTAGTTTAGAAATAAATATGGTAAATTTCGAACTCTCCAAACTGATTAGAACTACTTTGATTACCTTTGCGAACTGAACCAGAACTTAATTCGATTGTTTGCTTGGGCTATGATAGACTATCGGTTAGTTATCGGTGTCTGTCGCAGATCTATTCTATGTATAGGGATGTAGAATCTATTTGAATTATAGATTTCTAAGTTTCTGAACTCCACTTAGCTGGGCCTGACTGTAATTCCATTATATTTTATTGCATTTTTTCCCCAGTTTTATTTTACATTTATTTATATTTTTATTGCGGGTCATAGTTTGACCAGAAAATTAACGCCTGCCTGGGCAAGCGGAAAACCATTGCAAAATGCAACCGCATCGCTACATTTTTAATCTACAATTAACCACAGCTGGCACGGAACTGAGGGAGTACCCGGATTCGGATTTGTAGTTGGACTCGGATTGGGAATCGGGCTGCCTTTGGTACTGCGTGGTGCCTGCTGGCAGGGCCAATATCAATATTGATTCTATTAATTATAAAAACATTAAGTGCCAGCCAACAAATGTAATTAAACGCATTAAACAATTGCAGGGTGCGCCGTAATTCGCACTGAAAATGCAACCCACTGCAGCTCCGACAGAGGGTCCTGCTCCTGGTCGTGGACTACGCTGCTGATGCACGGCGATAAGCACGTTTTCAATTCACGCGGCAGGTGGCAGGCGACATGGGGCAGGGGCCAGGTCGGGACAAGGTGCTGCATTTGGGCCACGCACATGGCCGGATTATGCAAGGTGGCAGCGAAGCGAGACGAGGTGTGGCAAGGCGAGCAGGAGGATTGTCGCACATTAATGACGAAATTATTGTTTCAATTGCTTTCAACTGTTGTCAATGCAAATTTTATGCAAATATTTTTCGGCTGGCGCTCGACTCTTAAATGCCATTATGGCCAATAAGTCAATAATTATAGCACCACACATACACACACACACACACACACACAGACAGCACAGTCATTGTTTGAGCTGCACTGCCCCGCACTGCGCACAGTGTGACCAATTCCCAAATAGGCGTTAATTACTTTTATCTGCACATTGTCACACTACACAGCGGCAACAACAACAACAAGTGCTGCTCCCTTTGGTCTAATTTATTTATTAATAATCGTTGTTATTGCCCACGACAACTCATAAATCAGTTGCGCCAATTGTTGTGTGAGATATTTAGAGTATTTTGCATACCCTGTGCATTAGTGTAAGTGGGTGTGTCCAACATTCAAGTTGGTATTGCAGAATAACAGGGTACCTATCTATAAGTAGAATATCTTTTGTGCTCATTATCCGATTGGATTGCAGGCAGGTGAATATAGTATTAACCTCTACTGAATAATCATTAATTAACGATTTGTTTGAACGGTGCTATACACTGGCACTGCCTGCCAAATTTGAGCTTTCTATCTTTAATAATAGCCGAGAACTCAACGTTCAAACAGACACATAGACACGCCTAAATCGACTTGACTCCAAATTCGTGCGAGCTTTCCTAAAGAACTATAATCGGGGACTTACCATAGTTCGTTCGTACAGTTTGCGGATGAGTTCAAGCAAATTTAAGCTGAACTGTACGATACAACTCTGTTGTGCTAGTGCTTTCCAACACTGAGAGGCGTTGGCTGCGCGTCATGCTTCAAAAGGCAGTTCTGTCTAATTCAAATTGGGTCAGAGAAATGCAGTGAAGGTATACGGAGCTGAATAGAAATATATAATATACTTTGAATAACATACATATATAATAATATTATAGGAGAAGTCGGTAAAGAGCGATGCAAGATGAACTCACAGTGCAAAATAATATTCAACCGAGAGATGGTGATAGACGCTGCCCAGGCCTACGAGGACAAAGTGGCGGAGAACACGAACCAGGCGTGCCACTTCCTCGAGGCGTTCCAGATGTCGCCGCAGGCATGGACCATTTGCAGTGAGTTGCTAAGTGGCCTAACCGAGCACAAGCTCAATGTGCTCTTCCTGAGCGCCACCATGCTGCGCCAGAAGATTCGTAACGAGGTCAACTTGCTGTCAGATAGGCAGCAGTTGCAACTGCGCGACGATCTGCTGGGGCATTTGAAACGCGCCTCTGAAACAAATCGCGATGGTATCGAAAGGATCATGCGTCTCATCTCGCTGACAATCGCCGACATGGGACTGCGCATGCGCAACTGGCCCACCATGCTCAGCGACATGACCTGCGAGCTGTGGCAGTCTGCTCCGCTGGCCCTGCTCCAGGTCGTCCAGCTGTTGGGCGAGCAGCCAGTCGACGCGCGACAGCAGCAACTGCTTTGCAGGCAGGCCGATATCATGCTGCAGATGTTGAATCAGTTGCAGACTCATCCGCTACTGGATGCCGTCGTGATGTGGCGCGGCTGTCTTCTCTGCTACGCGGCTTGGGCACGAGGATCACTGCTGCCGTTATCTATGAACCAACTGCTGGATCACTCGGTGGTGGTGCAGGCCATCGCACTGCTGAACCAACCCGCGATGATGCAACACCAGCTCTATGCTGAGGCAAGCGAGTGCTTCTGTGCCACTGTGGGAGCTGTGGAATCTCATCCGGAGAGCCACAACCTGGAGGAGCTGCACAAGGTGAGGGCGCGCATCTTTGTAATTGCCAGGAAACTCTTTGACAACCTTCCTAAGCTGCTGCCCCAGGAGAAGGAGCACTGCGCCAAGCTCTGCCATAGGTTGACCGAAGTCTTTGGCGGACTCGACCCTAGCCGCGACGCCAAGGCATTGCTCGAGGGCGGACCCTTCTGCTTCGAGCTGCAGGTGAATGTGGCGAGCCACTGCCACGTCGGCATCGTGCTGGGCAGTCTGGAGCTGTGGCAAGATCTCGCCGAGCAGCTGCAGAACCGCTTGGAACTTGAACTGTACTTTCTCTACGAGCCGCTGGTGAAGAGCTTCGTCCGCAGCGTCTATCGCTTGTGCCAGCTGCCCCCACTCTTTGAACAGCTGTCGGATGAGCAAGCGGATATGATAAGCAGCTTTCGCAGCATGGTCACCGATCTCTTGCCCAAACTGGCCGATCTACTTGGATTAGATGAGCTAATCATGAATCAAATGACATGTATTCATAACCCATGGTCGTCCGTCATGGATATCGAGTTGGCGCTGTTGTTTGTGACTCCCTTGCTCGATAATATTCAGATCTATTTGCCGCAAGTGCTGGAGGACCTGATGTGCTGTCTCCCTAAGCTCTTCGGGCGCACACTGCAGGCAGAGATAGTGCACAAGCAGGTCATCCATTGCCTGACCTCCTGCCACATTGTGCTAGACCACGTAACACTGCGTCACGAGCTCGTGCAACATCTCGCCGAGATTTGTGATAGCGGCAACAAGCAGCTTATTTCCGTGGCATTGCATGCCTTCGATCGACTCGACGATGTTTATGTGGATCTCGATCGATTCCAGTCCCTCTTCCAGCCAACTCGCAAGGCCCGCCTTAACTTGTTGCATTAGTTATTCATTTTTCTCGGGCGAATTTGGTTATTTAAGTTGATTGGATAGTTACTTAGTGGATAGAGCTACAACAAATGTATCTATCGTAGGAGGAAAAAAGGCTGTAACTTACAAAAAATATATTTTTTGTTTTCGACGTTTTTATACTCTCAATAAATAAAAGTCTACTAACTTTGTGCAAATATTTGTAACAGACAGAAGAATATATATTCAGGATCACACAGATCTCTGTTTTTATAAGAGCTGAGTCGCCAAGTTTGGGATGTATTTCCGGGCCAGATTGATTGATTGATTTCAGATTGATCAGATCACGCAAATCAATAATTTAATTTTTAATTAAATGATCATTAGCGACCCTATATAAGATCAGACCTTCTGACATTGACATAAACTTAGCTAACAAAATTATCTAACATTACTCCTAATTTCAACCCCAATAACCACAAGTTAGTTAAGTGCCCCCAGCAGCAATAAGCAGCAGAAGAGTTTGTCTTAGGAATCGTAAGTGTATTTACAACAGTTTTTCAAAACTGGGCGTAGGGTATCTGACTGTCGGGCACGCTCAACTGTTTATTTATATTTGTAACACTTCTAAAAGCATACAAATATAAATATAAACAATAAATTATCCCACGTGCTTTGCGCCTTGACGTTTAGCTTCAATCGATTTATTGTATATCAACTTAGAAGTTATCGGCCTACCGCCTCTTTCGATAAATCATTGTTGAGTGTTGAGTAAGCAACAAAAGTCGTGCATAAGCTAAGTGAGACTTATCAGTTACAATCAATGACTTGAATACTCAATAAGTCCAAACTATATATGTATATCTATATACATTTATCAGTCTATACATTCTAAATTCTATGTCTATATATCTGAATCTCGTTGTAACATTCGAATTTTATGCTGAGCCAAAACTGACTACGCAGGAACGGAGTATCGTCAACATAGACCCAGCCAGCGCATCCGTGGAGGTGTAGGAAGCAGCGAGTATCCTGGACTGTCGGCCCGTCGTCCTGGCGTGGCTCGTATAATATAATTAATGCTATGAATTACTTGAGCTCCGCACTAAGCCGAGCTGACCGCGCGTACAAACAGTCGACCCGAGGGGGGAGGGTGGTCAAGTGGGCACAGTGTTGGGTCAGTCATGTTGGAATCCAGGCTGAGCTACTGTTGTTGTTGTTGTTGCTGGGGGTATTCCAACACGTTGCTGCTTGGTCAGCCACATGCACTTAATTGCTTTATGAGGCGGTCGCCTCGCTTGTTATGGACTTCAATTTGATTTCGCGCCAGTGGGGCAAGTTTGGTAAGCACGAGAAGGTAACTGTGTGTGTGTCCGTGTGTGTGTGTGTGTGCCAGCTAAATGAGACATTGGGGATCAATTATTTTGTGGACGCATTGCCGCCAGCCAGCGACGCAGGACGTTGAACCATGCCTCCTTGCAACCCACCTTGGCTCACTCGCTATAATGCAGATTTTTCAGCTGATCCGAAAGTTTTTTAATCAGCCTGATGGCGTCATCATCATCATCATCGTAGTAGTCGTGCTGCCAGGAGGCACGTCGCGAGTGCGCAAATATTTTATGCCACTTTGCTGCACTTCTTCAGCAAAAGGTGGCAACGAAACAGCAACTACACCTGACGTGCAACGTGGCAATGGTGCAAGTTGAAATGGCTTTTTGTTTGCAGCAATAGAGTGGGGGAAGGACAAGAAAAAGGAGCTTCCCTTGTTCAGTCCTGTTACCATGACAATGTCTCCTTCTCCTTCTTCCCATTTCATTTGCCATTTGTATTTTACTTTTATTTTCGCATTTTTCTGCCTTTTCATTGTATTCCCCCTCCGGAGGCAAAGTGGAAAGTGTGGAATGTTTCCATTTGGCAAGTGGCAGCACTTAGCCACCATGGCAATAGATTGACCAGTGTCCAGGGTGTCCAGGACAACCTTCACAGCACAGCACAGCCTCGACGAGACGAAAGATATTAAAATTGTTGCACATCATTTGATTTTGCTGCGGGGTAATCAGGCGTCTTCTTCGGCTCGGTTTCATCGCCATGACGAGCGGAATGAAAGAAGAAATTTCATCTTAAAGTGATAAAAGTGCTGCGGGCACATGTGTGTTACTGAAGGTGTGTGTGTGTGTGTGAGTGGGTGGGGTGTATATGTGTGTCTAGTATGTAAATTTGACTGCCGTCTTAGGCAATTATGAACTGAATGCGCTACACGGTATTTCCATTTCGGCACTTAAGTCAGCCAAAGTCAATTATAATCAACGACAGTCCGACCACGATGCCTTCACCCCCCACTTTCTCCCACCCCTTTTCAGCGCATCCCCTTTTCAGCGCATCCCCTTTAGCTGCTCAAGAAAGCGACTGAAACAATTGCCGCAATGTGTTGCGAGTCTCTCGGGCGATTACCGTCACGCAGAAAGGATTAAAAAGCATTCACATGCTCGCATCCTTATAAATAGACACCCCTCCCCTTCTGTCCTCTCTCTCCCTCTCTTGCACACATGTGCCGTTAAGTTATGCAAAAGTGTTTTAAGACTTGCCTGATTGGCAGCACATTAAGGTCGAGACGGAGTTGGCACTAAGAACCCAAGATATGTCGACCCTTAGGCGGTCGCAGGTTCTCAAAAGGTAAAGCGACTTGAAGTTGTGACTGAACTGAATACAAATATCCATAGGATGCAGTGCATTACTTAAGGCTACAGTATATCCATACTTGTTTATCATTTCGAGCTTATGGTAACTAAAAGTAACATTTCATTAAAAGGAATGTTCTATTGTAGCTTTTAAATTATGCTTGCAATACGTTTATTTTCAGTTTAAGGACGTAAAATGTGCGAGGTTCAAATCCTAAACCTTTGCGCAATAATAAAACATATTTTCACCAAATTTAGTAGCCGCAGCTCTTAATGTCTTTGAGATATAGATGTTCATACGGACATGTAAGGCTTGAAAGAGCCTCCACATATATTATCATTTGGTACCATGATAAGGTATATTTCTACTTTATGAATAACAGACATCAATATAAACCTCTTCCTTAAAAAATTCTTAGATATTGTACATATATGATACATAAGAATGATACAAAAAGAATTAAGTTGATTACACTTTGATAATTCTAAATATATCTAAACTTAAGCATAAAGTAAAGAATTTTAATTCATAACAATGAGTTGTCTGTACCCTTGCTTACAAGTGCTTCTGCACTTCAACTGTGTGTACTGATCTACCCTCACATAAAACATCATTCTATGATGCGAAGATCTTCAAACTGTACCATATTAATATACATATCATGTATATATAATATATCCCTACATAAGGTTCGCTACGTTAGGTCATATCTCTGCCATTCTCTTCGGTTTCTTCTCGATATATTCCTTTGCATAATCAATATTCCGTGTTTGCGAAGTAAGCGAAAATTGCTCTTAAAGCAATGAAAGGTTTCTCGTGGATGATGCGTGCCGTGGCCACTCATAAATTCGCCACATGAGCCAACTGCGACTGCGACTGTCTGCGGCATGCGGCATGTGGCGTGCGGCAAGTGGGCAAACGGTTTGCCGGCTCAATTACAATGCCGGCAAAAAGGGACAGCCGCAGTCGGATAATTCCGAGTGGCCACAAAACTTAATTGCTTCACTCTGGGCCAAAAAACAACTGTCGGATTCTTAATGCCGCAATGGCAGCTCAGGCCCAGGACTCCAAAGATCCCCCATGCCCCAATGCCTGGTGCCCCCGTGGCAGCAGTAAATGTGTTCTTATCGCGGCGAGCCCAAAAAACCGTCAACAGCGTCAACGAGTCTCGTTGCTGCATCTGTCTCTGATGCGCACTCCGAGTGCGACTCCGACTCCGAGTCAAATCAGATTCAGATTCAGTTTGTGCCTCGACTTCTGTTTCTGCATCGCAAATTATATGCAAACGAGCTTAATATCCGGCCAAACAGACACACTGCCAACCACCCAGAAGCCTCAACACTTCAACCCTTCCCCTCCTTGCAGCTGGTACTCGCCTTGCGGGGTGGCAACTCTGGAGCAGCCGCAACTCGCTTTTGTTTTAGCGGCAACGGATTTGAGTAACCACAACTGAGTTGCAGCATTGACTGACGAACTAGTTCACATTAAGAAATAATGAATTAACCAAACTGGTTCCAGTTCCTTTTTCTACTTCGTACAAGATTCTGTATTATGATTGTTCCATTGAATTGCGGAACTGGTTCAAGTAATATGAACCAATAGTCGTTCCAGTTCATTCTGCTTTTTAGTCGGAGCATCAACAGCGCAAACTAGTTCTTTAAAACTGTTGTAGTTCCACCTGGGGAACTAGTTTGCATTAAGAAAATATGATTTCTGTTGAACTAATACCCCAGACTGGTTCCAGTTCTTTTGAATCAGAGAAGCCTTTTCTGACATGAGAATCAGTTCTTTCAAATGATTGCGACATTGATTTTTGAAACTAGTTCACGCTTTATTTTTTTGAACGTTTAACAGAACTATTTTCAGTTTACTTTTCTATATCCACACAGAAACAAGAGTTAATAGCAATACTAATATTTACACGATTCATTTTAACAATATTGCTGTGTTAATGGAACTCTGTCTAGTTGAATTCCGCTAAGAACTAGTTCTTTTTGTTTGTGACAGCTCTGCAACTCCAGTGCATAATTGAACTATTTCATTACTTCAAATTCAATTAAGTTGTTGTTCTAACTACTAATGAGCGTGACCCAGTCATGTAAATGAACCGGAACCGGAACTAGTTGCGACTGTTTGCGCTTCTTTGCGGCATTTTACGAGTATTTCACGTTGCAGCGCAGATAACTCAGTCCGACACACTCTACACTGGTACACACACACTGGCAACCAGTTGCTCTGGTGTGTGTGTGATAATTTCTCTGCACTCGACTGATAACAACATTTAATTTAATGCCCGAGGTCAGCAATATTCCATTTATTATTGGATTAAATTCGGCAGCAAAGTTTTTGCAGCACCAGAAGAGCGAGAAGAGAGAGAGAGAGAGGAAGTCTGGGGGGGGAGGGTAAACGTGGACTTGGTTGTCCACTATCTGGAGCTGGGATAAGCGAGGGCCGTCGTCGTCTCTCGTCCCTCGTCCGGGCACATAAATTGTGTGCACGACTTTTTTACAGCAGTTGCTCTGCCAGTGATGCATGTGTTGTATTTGTATATGTGCCACGCCCACAGCGGGCGTACTTGTCGCACTTGTCGTCGTCGAGGCTGCGTCCTGCCAGCCAGCAAGCCAGGCCCGGCTTCGTCCTGGTCCTGGTCCTGCTCTGCCTGTGACTAGACGACAGGAAATGTATTTCACATTTTTTATGTGTCGCTTTTTTCTGCGTGCCCATGAAATTTGCATGAGGCTGCACGAGGCTGGCAAGGATCTCTTTCCCCCTCCACACTCTCTCTCCCACTCTCCCCTCCTCTCTTTCTCTGTCCAGGATCTCTCTTTCTCTCTCTCTGCAGGCTGCTATGTTCATGCATATTGCTTGGCTGACGAGCTTGTACGTACCCAGCCTGAGCCTCTTGCCCCCTCTTCCATCTCGGGGGTGTATGACAAAATGCCCATAAGGGATTAGCTGCAAATCGCAGCGACGTCGCTGGACATTCTCGTGTTCCTTTTTTTCCCCCTTTTTGGGGACGCTGTCACCGTTTCGTCGCTGTCCTGTGTGTCCTGTTGGAATTTGTTGCAAAACTCATTTAAGCCAAGTTATGCGCAGTATGTAAATTGTTTTGGCCACACCGATTTCACGTATGAGTGTTTGTGTGTGTGTTGTAGTTGTTGCTGTTGTTGTTTTTTTTTGTTTTTGTGCTGTTTTTAAACGAAACTTAATTGTTTTAGATGCAAAGTCATCATCATCAGCCGCCCAGGCAGCTGCGGCTGCGGCAACGGAGCGGGTAAGTGATAAGCGACAAGCGGCACAGGCAGTGGGTGCCAGAGGGGGGTACAGGCAATTGCAGGGTGCGGGGCAGGCGAAGACACGAGTCATGTATGAGAGGAGAAGGGGACAGTCAAAACAAACAAATGCGGCGGAAGGAAGTATCTCACTCGAATCTCAGTCAGCCATGAAGCGCACACTCGCACACACTCAGACACACACACAGCTACACACACATACACACAGAGAGAGACACACACGGAATGAATTTATGCATGAAATTGTCGACGCCCGCGTCCTGTAGTCGGCTTGCCTGTGGCCTATCGAAAGGAAATTGAAACAAAACCTCATTGGAAAAAGACACATACACGTACACACTGCCACACACACATACACCCTTGATGCAGTCAGACAGGCGCACAATTTCAGTTTCCGTGCAACATTCTCACTCGCCGCAGAACAATTTCGCCAGCTGATAACGATGCCAGTCCCCACTGTGTGTGTGTGTTTGTGTGTGTCCTGTTTTGTCTGGCCAAATGTATCATGCGGGTTGAGTACACCCACTCCCTGCACCCTGTGACTCCCCTGCCTCGTCATGCCCGACTCAATCAACAGTAAATGCACACGAAACTATCCAACTGCAGTTTAACTTACGACTGTCTGTCAATCCGATAGGAATCACAGCCGTGAAATGCTTGAGATATTCAAAACGAAGATGAATGAAGCAAATGAAAGCAAATGAATGTGAAGAAGATATGAAATCAACTTCGATTAATTATATACTTTAGAATATAATAACAATTGATATACAGAAATATACTTCAAGAATATTATCAAATATAATAAAAATATATATACCCCTAGTCTCTATTAAAACACTTTACTTAAAGTCTCCAATTAGGTACTAAAACCTGGTCTGATTCCCCGTTTAGGTGCCTAGAACACAACAGGGTGTATTGCATCTTCTATTGTCGAGTACAACTGAAATAACATAATTAATTAAGCAATTGTTGTTTAGAAATTGACTTGTTCTTGGCTTGCTTTGCAGCTCAACTCTTGAAGAAACACTGGAACGACTCATGTAGCCCAAATACGATGCAAAGCAATCTTAATCAAGTTATTCACGGACCGCATACGGAGTTGATTGCAAACTGTAGAGTGCAGCATAAAATTGCTCACTGCATGTCGGCTACCCCACCCTGTGTGGTGTGGTACACCCTGTTACACCACATGAGACAATTTTATGGCATGCAAGCCGGAACGGGGCTGCCAACTTGTGCAACAAATTAGTTACAGTTAACTGGCTTCGGCAGCGAACTCTGCGGCCGACCAAAGAACCAAAACAAACACCCGCACATCCAGAGTCCATTCAAGCAAATCGCATTAAAGCTCATTTGTTGTGTCAGCTGCATGCACGCACACACGCACTCACGCACACACACACATATGCAGTGTATGTGGTAACTTAAACAAGACAAAAGGCAAAAAGACAAGCGAAACTTTGAAGAGATGAACAGACAGTGGAGTCTACACACTCCTTAGAGTGTTTTAATCAGGGTATGTGAATATATTTTAGAATGCTAACTCACTATATATAATAATACAGCGTAGAATAACTTTTACAGTATACCTCCGATAGCTGCACTCAATCTGAAGAGAAAAAGCTAACAGAAACTGCAAGTTATACTTGTTATTATTTTTTTATATAATACATTATATTATTAAACTTGCGAAAAAGTTTTCTTAACCATAGTTACATCAATTGTTTGAATCGTATGGCATAAATATATAGATAATAGCATATCACACATTCCCTATACCCTTTCTTCAAATAGAAACCTTCTTTACGATACTCTTTGCGTTCCCAGCTGGCTGAGACAACTTTTGTTTCGCTCTGTTATTTGCCGTACGTGGTCGACTGATAAAATCGACAGCACACGCAACCACCCACACACATACTCACCTACATCCCTTTGGCAGCTGCCACATCCTGTGTATCCTGCGCATCTCTGGTCGCCTTCTTCTTGGGCAAACTTCTTAACAAAAGTCTCAAATTTGTTCGAATGCAAAACTGTCGCTTGGCTGGGCGCTTATCAACAATTGCCCAAGTGGAAGCCCAAGAATAGTTTTAAGCCGCTTAACAGCTTCGGCCTCGACTCTCCTCTCCTCTCCACGGTCTGCCCCTTCTTCAACTTTAGCTTCAGCTCCGTTCACGGCACCGTCCTCGGTACATGGACGCTGCTGGCAACTTGATTTAGTGCTCTCTGACCTTAGTTTAAATATAAACAGCGGCGTCTTGTTACCCTTCGAGAGCCACAAAAGTTTGCGCGCCCAAGTAAAGACATAAATGGGATTATGATCTTATCACGTGCCCAGTGCTCCGCTCCGGGTACCCTTGCCCAGTCCTGCTCTAGCACCAACTGAAGGAAGCCGTTGTCGGCCAGACATATTGGTACATGGTAACGAGTTAAAAGTGACTTGGCCGCGTATATTCGAATAGCAGATACTCCATAATATTAAGCATCGCGTCATTTTACTACGTTGAATAGCCAACGATATTTAATTGTTTTGCAGATCCACCACGCAATCGATATTAGTGGCGGCAAATCGATTTGTCTTGCATATTTAACATGAGCTGTTGATTAACATAATTCTGCAGATCTACCACATAATCGATAATTGTGGCGGTTGCTCGATTAGCAGATTAACATTAGTCGTTAATTAACATATTTGTAGCCCAACATTGATAATCGCTTGGGGAGTGTGGAAATGAGTCCAAATATCTATAAAAAAATATGAAATGATCATTTAAATATCGGAAACCAATAAAAAACATTATTAAATTGAAACAACAGCCTCTTCTGTTTACGAGCCTCTTTACAGGGTATCCTAACACCTTCTGTGCCGGCCAAGTCAAGTCGGACAATACCAAAGCGGAAGGAAGGAGGTCGAATGGAATCAGGGGTGCGGGAGCTGCTTAGACAAACAAGTTTGCGGCGCAGCTTTGTCAAAGATTTATTTCTTGAGGGTAAGCAACGGCTGGCCAGACCGAAATTTTAGTTTGCAACGACTTAATATGGAGAATTTTAAGTACAAGTCTATTTGCAACGAAGTCGACGGCGAACGTGGAACGACGTTGAAAACTTTCGACTGTGCCACAAAGACGCGGCATGGGGGAACTGAGGAATGTGAACGGCTTGGACGGTGTAGAGGGGTGTGGAAGGCAATCTTTAATTAAGAGCGGATTAGTTGGACATGGGTTCGATTGGCAGACGCCTCCACCCGCAACCCCCTGCCTCTAGCAACCCATTTGTCTTTACTGTGTTCAATCTTTGCTCTTTTTTGGTTTTGCTCTGATTTGCATCTGCGGTAAGGCAACCACCAGCCGAGGGCAGCTGGCTTCATTAGTTCTTGCCGAAAACTCCCCCATGAACTTGCCCCATTCCCCTTCCGTAGTTGCTTCTTTTAACGGCATCTTGCGGCAGACTCTTTGAGTGCTCCATTAAAATTTAATGCGTGTAAGAGAGATCAGCGGGCAACGACGACGACGACGATGCCGTCTAGTTGCGTTTCTCAGATTAGCTGTCAAAAGTTGTTCAATTTAATTTCACGCCTGTCCCCCCCTCCTTCCACTGCCACTTCCACTCCTCCCACCTAACCCTGGCGCCATCTTAATGTTCGTGTTGCCAATTTTTTCCTTGCTCTCCTCATCTATCGCTCGACTTTTTAATGGCTTTGGGAAATTGCACGCCCCGTTTACGCGCTCGTTAGACAAGCCCGCAATGTGCCGTGTACTCAACACATTTCAACATCTCAACATCATTATGGTTATTGATAAGACCGCGTCGCCACGACCCAGTCCCTTTTCCACTCCACCCACTTTCCTTCTCACATAGAGCCATCAATGTGGTTAGCGTCGTTCGACTGGGTTCGCTTGGGCTCCTGATTTACCTTGATGGGTGCAGACAACGAGGCACACAATTAGTTCAATACCAGACAAGACCTTACTGATACTCGCATATTTTCAAGCTAATTGGAAATTGGACTGTTACTTAAGCAAAACTATATGAATTGTGGAATTGAAGGGTTCATAGGAATTGAAGTTGGAGCAATATGAGAGAGGGAACTCTTTAGTTAAAGCTTGTCTAGAGTAAATTGGAAATTGATCTCTTATAGGAACTGGAATCATTATAAAGTGTTACTTGTTGCGTGTAGACAAAAAAAATGATTGGAGAACGTACAGTGGAAATGCCAAGGAAAACCCTTTGAGTGGAGTCCTTCCAGTCTTAGCTAGGCATACATGAGTATACATACCTACTTGTTGAGTGTAAGGAATGGAATTGCCAAGGAAAACCCAATCTTAGCAACGCATACATGATGATACATACATATGTATTTATCATATAACCCATTACACACATTAAAGCAGAGGCCTCTCAAGCCGTTCGGGCTTATTAGCTCGTTACACTGATACCCGACACTCATTGTCAGTCTCGTAAACGGTCGCATCTGGACTGGACAAACCCCAATTATTTGCGTCTGGCCAAAACTAACTGACAATCAGTTGGCACTGGCGCTGACCGTGGCGCAATAAAGAATTAATCTCGAGCAGTCCCCCAAGAACCGAACCCTCCTCCTCGAGCTCGGCCTAACCTCATTATCTGTCGGATGGCAGCTCGGCTAATGTGCTAATGTGCAATTTCGAAAGGTGCTTACGTTGTCAAGTAGTGTGAAGATGAGCTCCCTCGTCTCCCTTCTTCGGCCTTCGCCACTGGCGGCCTCCATTCACGCCAATTGGCCATTTTCTCAATGAATCACAAAGCGACAAGCATATGGCACATACTTTGCCACATCCCGCTGGCATTGTGCAAGTCCCGTCTCCTACTCCATCTCCATTTCCATTCGCATTCCGTTCCGGTCCCCCATGGACGGTTCGGGCTCTTCAACTTGGCCAGTTCTTTGGCGGCGACCCGTGGCGCTGGCTGGGAAGCTGCAATTAATTCCCAAGCTTAGAATGAAATCTAATTGCTCGTTAGCGCACAGTGTTGTCCTTCGTTTCGCCCTCATCCTCCTCCTCCACCTCCAACCCTCCCCTGTCCAGTGTCTGTTTGTGTGCTCTGTTGTCCTTTTTTGTTTTTATATTTTGTTAACTGCTGATTACAGCAGTTGTTCGGCTCTCGTTTGCCCCACAGATGCTGAAGAGAAGAGAGCACCTCACCCCTCTTCACCGCACCACCTCAAGAGCCCTATAAGTCCACAGTGCATGATATTTATCTTGCGTCTAAGTTTTATTTTCTTAATGTCGCTTATACCCTACAGAACTACCCGTTGTGGGGAATGAATGGGAACTGAACTGTTTTGAAGAAAAACATTTCCATTCTGCAGTTCGAGTTGAACAGAAGTGATCGAAAGAGGATAGTCATTCAAGAAATACAATATATATAAAAGCTAGAATATTCTCTCTCATTATAAACATTCTTTCACTCTCGATTTCAATTTGATTAGACCAAATGTTCTTAAAACTCTCTCCAGGGTATCCCATGCGTCTGGCAGTTATGTTTCGTCATGTGCCCTGTTTTTTGTGCCGCTTTCTTTTATTTTTGGATGTTTTGCTTTGCCTGCAGCGTTTCGCAAATGTTTCCCAGCAGGTTTATAAAAAGAAATTAACGCTTCTTTTGTCGAACTTTGCCTCCCCCCCGCTGCCCCTGCAAATCGTTTAATGAGCATGTTACTGTAACTGTAAGTGTAACAGTATCAGTAACTGCCACTGTAACAGTGACTGCAACAGTTGCTCGCACTGAATCGAATCCGCTGACGAGGCAAAAACAAGGAGGAAAAACTCTCGAGTTTTGCGTGTTTTTGTCGCGTCATGCGATTGATATAGTAATATAAGTGTATTACTTTCATTGCCATAGCTGTGTAGAGCAAGAGGGTGTAGTACAGGGTAGGGGGGGGAGGCAACTTCAGGCGAACCGTTACAAATTAATTGAGTTGTTTTTCCAGGGGCTGCTTAAATATTTAACTTTGCCTTGGCCTTTTGTTGTTGCCCGACCGACTGCGTCGTGGTTGATCCTTTTGCTGCTTAGTTGCTCACTTGGGAGCAGACACACACACCGCACACACACACAGAGACACGCACACATACATTCAACTCACGCTCTTGGGGCATATTCACCTGTGCGAAACTTTTGGCATTTCGGTATTTATGGCGCATGCGGCGCTGTTGCATAAATCACTGACAATGTAAACATATCTGGAACGTGTGTGTGTGTGCCCATGTATGTGCTGGTCAGGCCAAATGGCCAAAAGTGTTGACCACAATTAATGTTATGAGATAAGTTTATAAAAGCGCACGGCTCGCTGCGCTCGAAGCATGACAAGAGCCCGACAGACCCCAGAGAACAGAGAACTGATGTCCTGGCGAACTGGCGAACAGGACTTGCGAGTGTCCTGTTAATAAAATGCAAGACAGCCCCCATAAAAGGGGCCTTGTTGACCAGGGGAGGGAGACGGTGTGCCGTGGTTGCGGGACGGGGGCGACTCAACTCAACTCCAACATGCAACGGAAATTAGGTATCGCTTACATGGCCGACGTTGCCTTTGTTGCTTGCCCCCAGCACTCTTATCGCCCCGTTCACTTGTCCCACTCCTCGCACATCCATTATGCACCTTTTGTAACTCTCTGACCTTACGAACTGCTCACAAACGCGCATAATAACTGCCAGATTTGACAAAATGGCTCAGCAACAGCCATTTTAAACCGGAAGTTGCCAAACATTTGCCAAGCCACGTTTTTTTTTCACTTCTCCCCCTTCCCTCTCTTTCAATTTCCTATGTCCATGTCAACCTGGGCCATGCCTGGGCTAATGGACCCGCCCTCCTCTACAGGCAGGATGTGAACAAGCGCCGTGAATTTTCCAACAATAGCTTTAAGGGCTTCGCAAGCACTCGAGTCTTTTGGGAGTCTACAAGTGAAACTTCGCTTCGCATTGCTAGATCATCAGTTCAAGTATTGTACAAGTTTGTACTCTTTAATCTATACCTATAATTAAAAATTTTATCAAAATGTTAATCAAGTAACTTTAAAATGAATATCAAGAAATATCCTATTTTTAGGTACCTTATTAATTTAGCTCTAATAAAATACAAATTTCTTGGTCGGAAGTATTCAAGTATATACTACAGATAACGTAAAGAAAGTCCTTTTTGATAATATTTCCATCAATAACTGAACTTTAGTGGATTTATTTTCAGTTCTATCATTATAATATTCCTAGATATTCCATTTTTCAATCTAATTAAGCTTTACAAATATATAATATATTTATAAATAATAATAATACATATCTTAAAATGTTTTTCGTAACTTCTACGATTTGTGTATATAATATATCGATATATCTGCAATATATCTACTATAATAACGCAACAGCTTCAATCAAATTGTTTGTTCTCCTCGTTGATTGCACTTTAAAGTGGCAAGCGCGGCATGCCACACTGCCACACGGCCTCAAATCGCACGCCAATCATACGAAACCGAAAATTCATATGGCAGACCAAAAATGTGCCGACAAAATTGTGGGCAGCAGCGGTGGCAGTGGCAGTGGCAGCTTCCACGTGGCAAGCGTCGCTGGCAGCCGAGCAAACAAAGCGATGCGATGAATGTAGAGGGAATGGGGGACAACTAACCCACACATGCTAACGTATGGGATGCTAAATGAAGTTGTCTGCACACACACACACACAGGGAGAGAGAGAGAGAGAGGGAGAGGAGGGATAGAGAGGGGAAGAGACAGAGACGCAGTCTCGCGGGCTGTGTGTGACTAATGTCATTTTGGCATGCCAAACGCGCTCTAACACGCGAAAGTATCAAGTGATATAACGGTATAACTATAGCGGCATATGCCCACGCATATGCCAAGAGAGGAGTGAGGTAGGGAGGGGAGGAGAGAAGGTGAGCAGAGAGCAGGCATCAGGCACATCATGCTAAAAATGTACAGGCAAAAATGATACGCTTGCCACGCTGGCTGCCGCTCATTACGGTAAACTATGAATGAGGCAAGAGAGAGAGATGTGAAACGAGGGAGAGGGTGGGGAGAGCCAACGAGGGTTGAGGGTTGGGGGTAGTTATCGTACTCAGGCATATGAAAAGCTATTCCCCCGAGGGGGAAGAAAACTTTGCCGAGTCTATTTACCTTTTGCCAATGATAAAGTAAATGCGATAGGTGAATATGCTCCCCTCCCAAATGGGGGAAGGGAAGCAGGGGAAGGGGCAGAGCAAGTAGGAAATTAATGTTTAAGCTTCACGCAAAAAGTGAGTAGCAAAAGTTTTGCCCAAAAGCGATTGGTTGCTAGGGGAGAAGGGGCAGAGAGAGAATAAAGTGAAAGACGGGCAAACATTTGATTTAATTATGAGTGGCATTTATTGCAAAGAGCAGCTATCAGTTAACACACACGCACACACACACACACGCGCACACACTAGGCAAGGTGTTAGTCTGTTGATAATGCAAACAAGACACCAACGAAACAAAAGGGAAGAGTGCCAACGAACTGCAAATGCTCTACAATTCAAATGCTAATCGATAAGATAAAGAAGGACACATATATGTATCCATAGGTTTATTATATAAATATATATACTTGTGCAGTCATTGATAACTGTTTGATTACATTAATGATCAGAACCTTTGACACAGTGAAAGATCGGAAGCATCGCAGACTGTAAACAGACTGGAAAACAGAGGAATAATGCGAATCGAAGCAAAGTTGAAAAGGAAAATATATTTTATATTATAGTCAGATTCCCTACTGAAGTCAAGAAGTAATAAATATATATCACATAATAATATATATCAAAATGATACACACAAACGTGTATAATAAGGATAAAACTGCAAAATCGTGATACTTTTATGGAAATAACTCGTATTCACATTGAACTTATCTCATCTGATGAATATCATCTCTTCTTTGAAACATGTTTCCTCAAACTGCTATTGAAATCTTAACATATAATAATTAAAACATAGTCGAATTCGTATATAATAAGGCCAAAATGAAGTATAGTAAAATTTATATAGAAATATCTTGTTGTCACACAGAATCAACCTCATTTATCTGATGAATATCATATTTTCTTCGATATTTGGGCAAACTGCGTGAGGAATCTCATGTATCCTTGGACTTGTAGAGCAGAAGAAGCGGCAGCAGTGCCAAAGGCTGACTGGGAAAGTCGAGATGAGTCGAGATGAGTGCGTGAATATCTGAGACTGGCTGTCAAACCGACACTGACAGTTGCCTAAGTGGCAACTTAATTTCTTAATTGTCAACTCAAAAGTTTTATCGTGCACCTGCCAATGAGACTCGCTAGTCTAGCATCAGTGGGAAAGGGAGAGGGGTAGGGTAAGGGGAAGTGGCTAAAACTATCTGAATCAAGCGAAAATGTCAACTTCTTTGGATGACTTCTTGGCGCTGGTGCCTTCAGCTGCGGTTTGCTTTGACTCAGCTCGAACTTAACTCAGCAAGTTGGCCAAGTGTGCGCATACTTTTGTGACTGACTGTGTGTGTAGTTGAACAACTTACGACGAAGTTAATTTGTAGGCAAACAGCGCCACTTGTGATGTGACAAACTGACAAAGTGACAAGCAGCGATCCCGGAAAACTTTTCCATTTTCATCTCCATTTCGAATTCAGTTTCTGTTCTTGTTACTGTTTCAGTGTCAGTTTTAGCTGTTTTTGCTTCTGCCTCTGTTTCGGTTTTAGTTTCTGCTGAATAATTGAGCGACGCCTCTTCAAACTGAGAAAATAGTCGCTGGGGCACTTGAGAGCCGCCCTTATCTGGCATCCTCGCAACAGTGCCGTGTCGTCGTCATCCCCCTTCCCCCCTCTCGCCTCATTTCACGTTTAATGCCTGTATAATTTAACGCCAGTTTAAATTTTAATTGTTTTAATGAAAATGTCGCTTGTGCCTTGTCATTTCATAAAGTTTTTCACTGTCGCGTCGTGGATTTTACACATTTTAATTGCAAAAGCCTCTTCTGAGGATGAGCAGTACTCCCTTTCCACCGCTCTTCGCCTGGTGTCCCGTTTGTTGTCAGCCCTCTCGACCGCTTCCCCCCGCTCCCCCTCAGCGAGCATTTTCCAACAATTTGTTACAAATAATTATCATAACCTGATTAACATGAGCTCAGCAAGTGTTTCACAGCAGTTTGGGGGTCGCTAAGCAGGCGAGGGTGGGAGGACTTTTTAACACTCGCGAGGGGGTTGCACACGGAAATAGTCAGTGGCTGCGGCACTGACAACGCCCAATTCGACGTGGGCCCCTACCCCTTCCCTGGCCCCGCCCACTTCTCATCATCCTTTTGTCGCATGTCTTAATTTGTAAAACTTTTAAAATGCCGCCGTCGTCGTCGTCGTCCTGCTCGTTATTGTTGCTGCTGCTTATTTTTTATGCATGTTAAGAGCGACAATCTCGGCAGACACACACACACACAGAGGGCCACTCTTAATTATGCCAAGTGCCAAACGAGTTGTCGTTGTTGTAATTTGGCGGTAGACGCGGCTGCATAATTAGAATTGTAAAAACGTTTTTAACATTTCCGCTCAGGCCTCGCCAGGACAGTGAACAAGTGAAGAAGGGTAGGGGGAGGGGGTACTTCATGCGTATATATGCAGATACACGCATACATATGCATGCGCCGCATAAACATGTGAAAATGCAGCTGCAACTGCTGCAGCCGTTTAAAGTTAAAGGGGAATATATTATTATTGCGCTGTAAACAAAGTCTATACATACCATACAAAAAATAAATATAAGCACATTGTGCACTTACGCAAGATAAATATGTACATACGTATTCAAAACTTTAAGGTCATCAATTACTAGATAACAGCACTGATTGAGCAGCTTCTATTTGCCGAAACGTATCGATAATTGCTTGCAGCGCAGCAATGTAAAGCCTCTGTTAGCAGAGATCTTACATGCCGATATCACGGTCAGCCAAAGAGTATTGTCTCCTAGCGACGATAACATTCATTAAGTATCGATATAAAATTTTATGTGAAGCTTTGTTAACGAGATGAACTCTGACAGCTCTCACATCTCCATCTCTCTGTTGTAAAGTCTTATAAGTTATAACTGAATTGTTGGTAATAAAAGTCTACTAATTGTGAAAGTATATATCTTATAAAAATAAACAGACTAATTGATCTATGATTAGCTCTGTAAATTTTATACACATATGCGTTTTATTTTGCCATTTTTCTGCTAAATTTCTCTCTGCTCTCCCACTGTCCATTGCTGTTTGTCTCCCACAGCTGTCGCCGACAATTTGCAACAAAGTGCGGCAACTTTAAAGCATCATATTCACATGCGGACTCACAGACGCCCATCGACAGCCTTCCACACCCACAAGGCGGCGGCGTGTCATGCCCCATCGTCCGGCGATGACCAACATCGATTCGGCCATCGACTATCGAAGTCATTTAACCAAAAAGCGATTAATCTATAAACACATAAACAACATGCGCTGCGTCGCCGGAGTCCTGCAGAAAAAAGAACCAAACAAAAAGGATCAACTGCTCGACACTGAAAAATGTGCAAAATCAGTGAGAAAAATCGAAAATCAAGCCAACTCAACTGGCCACAGTCCTGTTAGTTCTGCTGCTCCTGCTGCTGTTGCCGTTGCCATTGCCATTGGCTTCAATGGCCGATGCGCCTCAGTGCTGGGCACTTTATGCAAATGTTTGGCCTCATGCAGCGTCGGAGCCGATTTCCGGCCATGTGTGACAGTGGCCAATGGCCACGAAGGACAGTGGGCAGAGGACGGTGGTAACTGGCAACTGGCATGTGGCAACTGGAAGGTGACCAGAATCCAGGCGGGCAATAAAAGTAACGATGCTCGATCCAAAAAAAAGAAGAAAACAACAACAACGTGGAGGATGTTAAACGTATGAGAAGTCTTGATACCCTTTCCTATGGTAACTTAAATTAATTATGAATATATATAATATAATTTAAATAGATAACATTTTAAATATATATTAGGGGAATGACTCAAGCTGCATAGAATGAGATTGAATGAATACAAAAGGAGAGCTTAATCAATCCCATACAGTATAAGAAATGGATCTTTTTGATTCCTATATACTACATAGTAATATATTAATCTCATTACCAACTTTCATCTCACTGTCAATGGAACTTTCCCAATTCGATCGACTTTCATTCTGCTCTTGTTGCTGTTGCGGGCTGTGACCATTTAACGGTATTTGGCCATTTGCAATTTATGAGTGCCCAACAATGGCTACACATCCGGCTATATAACGCAGCCGGGAATCAGATTCGGAGTCAGTACAGGCGTATGCAGAAGCAGCGTCATCATCAACCTCATTCTCATCCACCTACTTCTCATGCAATGACTCTTGGACCATTTCATATGCCCGCGATTATTGTTAAATGACTTCGGATAACAAAAACAATGCGGCTATTTATGTATATTCTTGTTGCCGTCGCTGTTGTTGGCCAAATGAAGCGTAATGCTCATATTTTTGTACGACAATTTCCCCCTCCCAAAACTTAGTAGCATGTAAATCTGTATGAAAGACATCCTAGAACAATTCCTTTAAGTAGAATGCTATTGTTCTGTGGGAATTGGATGAGTTAAGATGTGTAGATGCACATTTTTTAAGAGCTAATGCTTTTCTTTATTTTCTCTCCCCTTAAACAGTAACATAAAAAAGGATACCGTCGTACAAACCTATGCACAGCTGCTATAGACACCACGCACATTTCTAAATACATTTTTCCTTTTGCTCTGAAATTAACTTTCTAAAATTCGCGGATGGAGCTAAATGCGCCCAGAGGATTTAAGAAACTGGCCAAGGGAGCATCCCAAAGTGGATGACCGAATTAGTGGTACTGAAGAACAACAAAAACAAAGTAACAGAAAGAGAAAAAGGAGAAAAACCAAAAGGAGACACAAACCAAGAGGGCAGGCAAGTCAAATGCCGGAAATATTTGGCCAGCTTGGGGTAGGCAAACGGAAATCACAAAATAAGCAAATTGTCTGGCAAAAAAAAATTACTTCCGCAATGCACGGACAACGCTCCCGCGACGACGTCCTCCAGGACCACCAGCTTTGTGTACTTGTTGCGCGAAAGCAAAGAAAAAAATGCGAAGCATGAGTCGAATTGCAAATACCCTATAAAGAACACTGCTAAACAGGCAGTGCAAAAAAGAGTTCGATGGAAAGTCACAAGTGAAATAAGAATACGATAATCACAATGAACAACTGTTGATGATAGAGTGAGCTATACGTCGATAACAGTCGAATAACAGTTATGCATGTGATGGACGATGATGTCCCGATGGATACCAGCCCACACCAGCTTACCGGGAAACTAGGAAGCTGGTATATCAGAAACACTATCACGAATTACTTGAGATCAGAAGAAACAATGATCAGAACATGAGACTGTGAATTAAGTCATCGACAATGGAAAACTCTTTTTAGGTAGCTGCAACCTCAAGAGGTTCAAGCAGATAATGAAGCTGTATATGAACTCAGTGAGTATCCTTACAGGTCACTGTAGGCTAAAAGCACACCTTAGCAAACTAGGAATAATAATAAATACATACAGTACAGTATGTTCTGGATTGTCTCACTTTAAGACAAATTATTGATTTCTTTTGAATAACCAGATTGTATAGTGAGCTCTAAGCCTTAGCAGGGTATACAATAGGTCTGTAAGGTAGCAGTACATCTCCCGCCAACAAATAATAATAATAATATGCATGTGACTATTTCAGTCTTCTACATTAAACTCAGCTTAAGATGTGATGCACATTAGCAGAAGCTGAATAGATTGATGATAATGCATTCAATGTCTTTTAGTTTGTTATATATGTTAAGCATTCATAACTTTCTCTCTATCGAGAATAATATATTCCTTGCCAGTTTGTATTCATAGATATCGGGACTACAATTCGTAGAACTCTTTTGTATTATACATGTGAACTTCTCCCTCTCAAACATTCAACAATCAAGACTTGCTTAGAAATGAATCTGATTGTAATATTTCAGGAACTTGTCACACATTTGTATGTGTGTGTGTGTGTGTGTCACATGTGATGCATCTGCAGACGTATTCAATTATGTCAATCAGAAACAGTTTCGTTCTCAGAGTCAGCTTCAGTTGCCACACTGCTCTACCCTCTCCCCATCCTCATCCTCGCAATGACTGACAATGAAACCTTAGAACTGTTACTTTGATCTAGCAAACAAATTAATACACAGGTGAATCCAAGGCACACACTCCCCTACACACACACACACATACACCTAACAAATGACACAACACAAACAGCTCCCTGAACTGGCAAATGCCTCAGTCCACGAAACAAACGCCTCCAATTATGCCATGCAGACGAGCACAGGCAGGGGAGTAGATGAGTAGGGCTAGGGGGAGCAGGAGTAGGGTAACTGGGACTATTAGCGTGCTATGCAGATGAATGGGAGTGGAGGTGGGGGGATGTGGAAGCCAACATTCTAATGAGTTGCCTGGCAGCCGTTGGCCGTTGAAATGCGAGTGCTGAAATGCTTTCCTGCTCTGTTATTTTGACGCCTCTCGTGGCCAACAGAGCGGGTCGGGGCGTGGTCGGGGTTGCAAAATATACATTTGCGTACACGTGTGTGTGTGTGTGTGCGAGTGTGTGTTGTCTTGTTTTTCTGGTTTATTGGGCTAATTCAATAACCAACAACAGCGCCCAGGCAGGCGACGAACAAAAAAAAAAATTGGCAGAAAATGATGCCGAGCAAGGACAACGTTTCCACTGAGGTTTCTGGTTTCTGTATTCCCACTGAGTGAGGGGGCGAGGGTGCGGGGCTTGACGCTTGTACCTAAATAGCAAATACACAAATACACCCACGAACACACGCACACATACACTCGGAGGGGGGGAGTGTCAGTGGGAGCTTGCCTTAATGCATGGCAGTTATCTGCCCACAGGATTTCCGTTTTAGATCATCACACAAAAACACACACACACACACAGGGAAACAAATGCAAAGATACAAAGAAAAAGAGTAGGAGAAGAGCTGGGGAATGGAGAAGTGGGGTGAGAAGCATCCTGGCAATGTGTGCTGGCTGCCGGGAGTGTTGAGACCATTGGCAGTTCGCACTCAATCAGATAACTTTGGGCACAGCCAAAGGAATTCAGCAGCCACAAGCCACAAATATGATATCATATGATATGAGAGTGTGTGTGTGTTAGCTGGACAAGCAAATCAGCAAAAAACCGCTAAAAATGTTTAAAGATCCGCAAAAACAAGAGCAGGAAAAACCAAAGAACAGCGAATCGAGAGAGAGAGAGAGAGAGAGAGAGAGGGAGCAAGCACGGCTGGGCTGGAATGTGTTTGAAATTTTCGAAGGCCGTAAATCAATTCGATGGGCAAGAAGCGGGATGAGGCATGCGGCATGTGGGATGTGGAGGGGGCAACCCTCGCTGCCAGCACATACGAGTTTATAACTTTATCGGGCATAACGAGTACATTATCCTGGCACAGGCTGGCACACGTTTCGCTCCTGTCCGTCCGTCCCTCCGCCTGCCTGGCAGCCAGTTAGCCAGGCTGCCAGACTCCTGTCTTGTGTTTTGCGGCATTTAAAAATAACTTTAATGGAAAATTTATCGATCAGGGGGAGGACGGCAGGTCTAAAGCGGCTGCTACTGCTGCTGCTCCTGATCCCAGTATGTAGATAAGCGACGCACAAGCACAATGGCATCGGCAACAACAGCAACAGCAACCTCGACGATGAGAAGGAGAAAACTGGCAAAGCACATCGTGTGTAGGCAGTAAATCGCCCGAAAAGAAATCAACAAGGATATTATGTGCCTGGCAGAGTAACCCACCCCCTCTCCCCCTCTAACCATTTTGCAGGTTGGTCGTTTGTACGGCAAACATATTAAGACATTTTAGTGCCGTTTTCACTTCATTAGTTTTGATTTTGATTCGGATTCGGATTCTGAGTCGGCTTTGAATATCCAAGTGAACAATAGACAGCAGACTGAACGAGTTTGAGTACTTTGAATATTCAATTCGAAATATTTAATTCAAATTGAAGCATTCAAAAGCTTTTGCTTCACTTTCTGCCTTTACTTGTGAACGAATGCTTATTAAATATTGCACAATGATCTATCAGATACTTAACTGCACTATAGCAGGCCAAATGTAATGAATAGAGAGAGAATTATAGAGAGAATTTATGAAAAAAAATTCAAATACTTCCACAGTACTATAGGCTAATCATTGGTGATAAGGCAAGCTCTCTAGAGTGTCTTCATGGGCGAACTTTCAGCAAGGTTGAAGCTCTTCTATTCCCAGCCGAAGAGCGCAACAGCTTTCACACTTCCGCACCAGTGCGCAGCACAACTACCTCCCCCCCCACGTTGGGCGCCCAGCTTGGCTCGCTCAGCTACTTAATTATGCGTCCGCCATCTTGAGAGAGCCACTGCAGCAGTGGCAACAACTTGCAAAACTTTTGCCCAAGAAAAACTCAACTCAAGCTGAACTTTCCCCTCTCTCTCTCTTCATTCCCTCTCGTCTCCCCGCTCGCCTGGGCAGCACTTAATCATGGCGCGGGAATTATGAAATGTGCTGCGTAACATCGTCAACATCGTCATGGCCATGCACTTTTTTGCTGCCGCATCCTGTGGCAAAATCATTAGGCTAATGTACTGTTACTCTCTCTCTCTCTCTCGCTCTGCTGACGCCAGAGATAAGTTGAACTGTTTTTAAAAGTACTTGAAGTCTACTCGAATGTGGGTGTGGGTGTGGCATGCAGTCCATCGCCAGAGCCAGCTGCGTGTCGATGGATTCTCTATATTGTGGGATTATGTATTTATAAGATAGGTATAGTAAAGTATATGTATATAGTATAGTATAGTAAAGTAAACTTGGGATTATGTATTTATAAAATAGGTATAGTAAAGTATATATAGTATAGTAAAGAATATGAAATCAATAAATATGTTTTTAAAGAATTCTACAAAGGAACTTAGAGGAGTAGATCAGGATTATTCTATATATTCTATACTCTTGTATATTATATTTAAATTATTCACTCACTATTAATCTATCTCGCTCTTTCTTTCTCTCCTTTGCTCTCTTTTTGTTTATCTGTGACCTCCTTTTGACTCACGATCATTAACTCATCGTCTCAAGTTCTCTTCACACTGTTCTCTGTCTCAATTTCTTTCATTTCTCCCCTTTTTTATAAATTCTTCTTATTTTCTGTTCTCCCATCGTTCTGTATTCTATGTTCTTCTTAACTCTTTGATTACTGCCTTTCTTCTCTTTCAATATTCGATATTCTCCTTAAGTTTCGCTTGGCAATTCTTAGGCTCAATTCTTCCCTTCCTCAATACTTCTTCTGCTACCTTTCTTCAATCACTTTTCACTACTACCTTTCTCTTGCGACCTTCTTCTCACTTATCTACTCACTGTCTTCTTCGTTGTCTCTCCTCCTTTCGATCTGTCATCTGCGCTCTCGCACTCTATGAACTTCAGTTCATTCAGGCACACACTCCAGGCCAACACCATAGGTATGGGCAGCAGAAGACAATGCAGGGACAAAGCACTTAACCTAATAACGAAGCGCATTGGTCGCGAGTGGCCAAAAGCGACGGCAAAACGTTAAGTAAACGCCATTTGGACGCAAAGTTTTGAAGAACTCGCATAAAACTGACAGACGCAAAAAACAAGCATAACAAAAGGGACGCAGGAGAAAGCGGGGAAGAAGGGAGAGGAAGGACCCGGCTTGGCGACATTGTCTAATTTGATGAAGACGTCGCCAAAAGTAAACGAACAAGTTGCAGGCAACCGACAAAACAACAACCAAAAAATTGACAACAAACAAGACAAAGAATCCCGTACTGCCTCAGCGAGTGCGAGGGGGGGGCGTGGCAACACCAAAGCAAAGATGCAAATCCGCTTAAGCATCCGGCAATGATTGCCCTCAACTGTCCGCGAAAATGGGGGAGAGTAGAAGAAAAAACAAAGACGCAGCCGAAGGAAAAGGAGAAGGAGAAAAAAAATACGCGCGAACCACTTAAAGTGATCATGAAGGATTCACAGTTTGTAAAATGGAATTTTATGGCTTAGTTAGGGATGGGCCCAAAAATCTTTTCTCGCGGCGCGCGGCCAAAAAGGCAACACAAGAAGCAGCGACAAACGAACAGAAGAAGAACATGAAGAAGAGCAAAAAGAAAGCAATGGGGAAAAGTGTACAAATCACACCCCATTACAAAGGGGGCCAGGAAAGGGGGCCGCATCTTGGTCCTCGCCAGCGGCACAGGACACACGCAGTCACGCCGTCGCAGGGCGCAGTGTGAGGGTAAGGGGAAAGGGAAGTGAGGTTGGGAAGAAACGCACAGAAAATTCCGCAGCAGGCGCTGAAGAAGGGCGTCAGTTTTTCACAGATTTAGAGTCGGCTTATCGCGCGACTTCATTTGAATATTTGCTGTCCTCAAGGATTCCTTCCCCACACACACACACACAGACACACACGCACATTGCAAGAGATATTCACAAAGTTTTTTTTCTGCTTTTCCTTTTCGCAGTGCTTAAGCCGTGGCATTTCCCGTCTCTCCTTCTTCGCGCTGTACTTCAACGTGCTCGACGCTTTGTTTATGCGTTTGTTAATGTTGTAACGGAGATTTTTACGAGTGGAGCTCTCGGCGTAATAACAATAATGAAAAGCTATTATGAGCCATGAGGATAAGCGGAACAAGGGCCGTGAAAAATGGCACGCCCAGTCGACTAAACGCCCCTCCCCCACCTGCCCACAAGCGAACGCGGCTCGTGTCATTTGGCCATATTAGGCGAATTAGACCAGGAGAACGAGAGCTAGAGTACGACAAGAGACTAGAAGGAAGAGAGAGAGAGAGAGAGAGAGAGAGAGAGAGAGGAAAGATGGAGAAGGGGCCCTTGTAGACTACAGTGGAATGTGCACCCAGGACGACTTCATAATTTGCCTTTATAGCGCTAATGGCAAATTAGGCGACACATTTTGCATTTGTGCGCTTTATTTGCTCGTTCCGTCGTCTTATTGAAAACGCTATAAAGAAATGGTAAAAAAAAAGAGGCAGGCGCCTGTTCGAAGTCCCTTACTGTACGGTATTATAGAGGGGACTAAGCATACTTAAGACTGAGTGGGGGAGTATGTAAATAACTTGTTTCAACATTGATAATAAAATGAATGTTACATTAAATCAAATAGGTTGAAGTACCAGTAACTCCAGTTACTTTTATATAGTTTATAGATTTATCTTGTGATATATATGTAATATTCATGGAAATATTAATTAAATTAGCAATAGTAATAAAATAGTTAATTAATGAACATAAGTGGAGAGTACAACCATTAGTTTACTTCAGTTTTAAAGGTAATATATCTCAGTTCCTCGCAACAGAACACAACACGATAGTCCGATTTGACCAATCGATAACTCTTAATAGGCTAACCGACTAGTGTGCCTTTTAGACAATTTCTTTGATGACTTCTTTTCTGGAAAAAACATCGACGATGTATCGATGTTTTTTAATGTTTGAAAACATCGAAGATCTTCAACATCAAAGTTCGATGTTTAGTTGAGAATTTGTATGGGCAATAGGGTCTTATCTTATTCTAAACTAAGCCGAAAACGTAAAATGTTGTCTTAATTTTTCGTCTTATTCTCGTCGAGATCTGTAAGAAACAATGGTCAGACCTTGGCGCCTCGGAACCTACAATAACTTTCCTTTTGATTTAATAAATTTATATATAAATTAAGAACTTGCGCTCTGAACAACTTCGATACATCGATGTGCGCAAACATCGATGATTTTCCGTCTCTATTGCGACAACTTAATATTCGACAACTCTTAATCTCAATATATACTTAATTCTTAAGAATATTTCTCACACTGTGATGTTCAGATACAATATTATGATGTACGGATTCTTCACTTAATAATTATAATACAAAAAAAAAATATATATATATATATATTCTTCGACTGTTAACTTCAACTAAACTTCATTCCTTCAACTTCAACTATAAGATTGCCTTATACACTTGATTATTTCAGTCAACTGCAAGCCTGATCCTATCGATAGTTGCATGCAGCGTTGCCACGCGTACTACCACTATTGATTACATATATATATATATATTTTTTTTTTGTTTTAATTACATACATATATTGTGATCCGAAATGGAAATGGGCTTAACATACAAGTAAGAAACTAATGTTGTATAACCGGTACCTTCGTCATTGCTAAACGAATTTTATACTGCATACTTACAGGCGCCAAGTGCAAAATACGTTTACACAGATCGTAGTCAAAGTATTCTTCATGAAGTTCCTTTGATATTGCAATTGCTTTGTCCCATTTCTCATTTGTATTTATTGCATTTTAAGTATGTCTCCATGAGGAGTTGGGGCTGTCGCAGAAGTCCTGGTTGAGTCTGAGTTTGGTGCCTTCTTCAGGTGACTGTGCTGTGCCGTGTCCTCCCTGCAGAGAAGCCTGTGCATTGTTTTATCTGCTTGCTAATTCTTGGCTCGGCAAAGTGTGCGCATAAATAAAATTAACTTGATGGCGTTGCCGTTTCCATTTCCGTTTCCGTTCCCATTTCGCGTCGACTTGGGCCACTTGAGGCTGCCTCAGGCCCGGCCAGCTGAAACTGAAGTGCGCATAGAAAGCCACTTGACTGGCATAAGAATCATTACGGGAAATAAAAGAAAACGTTTCTCTTTCTTTTCTCTCTCTCGTCAAGAGTGGATTTTGTGGTAATGACAACAACAATACAGCGAGAACAACCAGGCACAAGGGGAACAAGTGCCAACAGAATGAGAAAAAACAACAAGAACAAAAAAAAAGAAATAAACGAAAATATCAACAAAAGCCGAAATGAATTAGACAACTTAATTATAAATGAACTCGAGTCAAGTCGGCACAAAAGGATTTTGTTTTTACTTTCTTTCGCGCATTGTTCGCTGCGAATTAAGGAATCGCTTCGACGAGCTCCGAGGTCGACTCCAGCAACTCTCCAACTTCACAACGTTTCCACTGTTTACTCACTCATTAGACGAGGCCTTGAGACGCGATTGACAGACATGAAGCCCGGGGGGAGATTCGTCTCCAGACTGTGACTGTGACTGTGACTGCAAAAGAACAACAATGAAATTAACAAGTTAAATAGAGTCTGAGCCCACAAATCCAATTACCAATTAAGTATGTACCAAATATACAAATAGAAAAATTAACAACTGCCTAGACGAGTGGGGGACTGCTCGACTAGTAGGTACTCTCTATAATCCTCTTTCAAACACTTCCCCAACAAAAAGACGAACTTAAAGGAATAAAAAAACTTTCCTGGATGTTTTCTCAATTTCCTCAGTTATATCTATTTTATATTGGATTAACATGAAACAGCGGAAACACAACTGTTACAATTCGCTTTTATAGGGTATATAACAGCCTTAAATTTAAACAATTCCAAACGAGTCAAGGCGCTTTTGTGCCCACTTTCGAATTTAATTGAATTTCTTCGATTGTTTTCTGACGAGAAACTCTCAAATTGTATTAAGCGAATCGTTCAAAATGTTTTCAGTGCATTTTTTGCACAATTTAATAAACTTTCGGAAATGGTAAAGTGGGACTTACAAAGTCAGGTCTTGATGAGAAATAGAAAATGAAGATTTTGGAGATAAACAGAATCAAAACTGTATGTTTCCTCTAGTTCTTTGCTCTATATCATAATAAAATTTACTTTTATATAGGACATATTTTGTAATCAAGCTCGACAGATGTCAGTTCTTTCAAGTTCTTTTTAAGAAGTTCAAACAATATCCCAATGAGCTGAAAGTTGCTTGTCTTATTATAACCTTTACGTCTTAATAGAATCAGTTCAATAACCTATAATATTTCATATGAAAATTAATTTTATTACAGCTGAATACATTCTATAGTATTTTAGTTATGCAAAAATAAACTAAACCAATGGTACCTATTGTGTAAAATCCCTCTATTAATTATGCAGCTTTCTTTACTTTTGTTTTTATTTCCTTGCAGAGGGTATATTAATTTTGAAGTTTAAAATTCACCTTAAGAGACATCACCGACCGCATAAAGTATATATATTCTGAATCAGCATCAACAGATGCAACGCAAACTATTCTTTCTGTTTTGAAGCTATCTTGATGAAATTTTGCAGACATGCTTCTTATTGCCGGATCGGACCGATATATAGCATAGCTGTCATAGAAACTATCGGCCAATTTTTAAGATATTGCAGCCAATATAAGTATATCGGATTTTTTCTATGTATATAATATGCGTACAAAAGTTCATCAAAATTGGACCACTATAACTTATAGCTTATATATGAACAATCGGCGGAAATGAAGGTTTTTGTATGAAGACCAATTTTAACTTTAAGAAATAACAGAACTTATCAGTGCCAATCAAAGTGAAACATAATATTCTGCACCATTATATATTACTATTGTAATAAAATATCACAATATATTGTTTGATATTTTTTGACCGAAGTAAAGAAAAAAATATTTCTTTTTAATACGTAAATATCAAAGGAATCTTAAAATAAGCCATAATCTACAGGATAATATGACCTTTAGCATGCTTCTTTCTTATTTGATAGATGAATAATATATAATTTATTCATTAGCTGTGAAAATGTATTGATTTTGTTACTGTCAAGTCAATTTCTTTATTTTGTTTTGAGTTAAAGACCTTTGTAGATTTTTTAAGAATATTTAATGAGAGCTCTAGAAATAGTTCTCTCTTTCTCTCTCCATAACCACAAAAAAAAAACCACAAATGCAATGTAATTTTTTACCATGGTCACAGTAATTTTTCGGCACAAATACATAAGGTATATGTACAATGCACGATATATAAGGAATATACATACAATATATAGTTAGCTGACATTTAACAAATGAACTGAAATCATTTACTATTTTTGTCACAGAGTCAACGAAAAATGTGTTTAATGTGCAAGGCGGAAAAGTCAAACGGGAAGGCAAAGACCCTTAGAACACTTCCCCCTCCACCTGCCCCCTCTGTGTGCAATGTAAATGGCGACTACATAAATAGTACATGCAGACAGGGTTATATATACACGTATATATATGGATATATGTGCAGACTGGCCACATGCAAGTGTATATAATGTGCATATCGGGAGCTTTGCGGGCTCCACTAACCAAATCGGGGTGGAGCCAACGAGGCAGCGCAAACAAAATGGCGCCGCCCCTACAAGAACAACAAGGCCAATGCACGCTCGGCTCTCGCAGCCGATTACTTTTGTAGTTGTAGTAGTAGTTGCTGTTGTAGTTGTTGCTGCTGCTGCTGCTGCTGCTTTAGTTGTTGTTGTCATAAAAATCCCTAAAGCGGCGGCGGTGACAAAGCACACGCAAATGTGGGAGGAGCTTTTGCCGACAGAGCGAGAGAGAATGAGAAGGAGAGAGAGAGAGAGAGCGCGCGCAAGTAAACGCCAATTGGAAAATAAGTGTAAAAGAGAGAAAGAGAGCGAGCGCGCAAGAGAGCGCCAAACTATGCTCACAAAAATACTCAAGCGAAGGATGCAATCTAGTTAAAGCTTCCGCGCTGTACCTCCTCCTTCCTCTCGATAAGTTATCGAGTTGTTGGCAAGTGACATTTCTGGAGAGAGAGCAGGCGAATTGAAAAGTCACTTGCGAGCTTTTGACACTCTTCCGCTGCTTCTTCTTGTGCTCCCTCTTCTGATTTTTAACAAAAGGAAATAAAGCAAATAAACACATCGCTTACATGGCCACAGGCTAGAGAGAAGCAACTGGCAACTGGCAGACCGAAGTGTTTCACCATTTGGCGACATGTGTGATTGCCCTCCTCTCTCCCCTTTTCATCCCTACTGCACCCCCTTCCCAGCAGGTTGGCAGGTAGGCCGTACAACCACAAGAAATGCTACCTCAAACAAACTCATCATCATCATCATCTTTGCACAGCCGTTGCCATTGTCGAGCAGTCGACAAGGAGCTGCTCCACGGCAGACAGTCAGAGAGAGACAGACAGATAGGCAAACAAACAGAGAGACATTTGTCTTTGGCAGCCAACAACAAGGACGACTCCGGCTTAAGCCATGTCCTGGCAGCTGTCGGGCTCAGCTCAAGGCGCAACACGTTGCCCCAAAGACGCCGCCTGGCAAAGGTGCCCGGGTCCAGCTCCTCTTGCCCGTTTGTAGTAAATTACATTTTGTTTATCAACCAACACACACATACACACACTCAGGCATTTGCATAAGGATGTGCTTATGATGTGCTTGGATTATGGCACAATAGAGTCGAGTGAGTCCTGCCTCCTCGAATATGACTGCGACCGCTTCCCGGCTATCTCTAGACATCTACATAATATTAAGACAAAGCTCGTTGAGCCGTAAGACGATTTAATCGAGCTGAAATAATAGACTAAGCCAAACACAGACACGAGCACACACACACACACACACACACATACACTCAAGACACAAGGAGTGCCCACACTGACAGTTGAGATTGTCTATAATGAACTCGAGTCAAAAGTGCAAACTATTCAGAGAACGAGACATAAAAAGTGCAAAATACTGTAGAAATAATATATATCTTTATATCATATTGTTTAACTAACTTAAAAAGCAGAGAAGATGAGATTATACTGAAATAATTTCAATACAGTTACAATTGAATTGAAGAAAAAGGATTTTTGGTATATTCAAGATTATAAGGATTATAATATACGATTATGGTCTTTGGACATATGTATCTACTTAATAAAAAATAAAATAATTTTCAGAATAAGTTGTTTACTGTTTATAGTATTATATTGTAGTATAAATTCAAATTCAGAGTTTAAAATTACGAGAATACAATAACATTATTAGGATTTTAGTCAACATCGAATATATATTGTAGTTAAATATATATTTTAACATATACGAGTACATATCTGATATATTAAAATATATAAAATATATCATACATAAATATCAAAATATATCAAATATCAAAGTAAAGTACACTGGCATCTTACAAATACCTATATAGATATTTCGGGATATGTAGTAATAAGTTACTTATTTTGATCGTATGTTTTCAATATTTTCAATTACAGGAATTCTATAAGATCTTTAGTATTTTACTATAGTAAACATCGAATATATAGTTAAATATATATTTCAATATGTTATATTACAATATATTTAACATTGATATCTGATACATTCAAATCAAATATATCAAACTAAATATCAAAATATAGCAAATATCAAAGTACAATACACTGAAATCTTAACTGATGTTTAGGTCTATCTATTAATGAGCTTCTTCTTTTGATCATATCTTAAAATATGTTATTTAACATTTCTTCACAGCAGTTTCCTGTTAGCCAAACTTCACTGTACTGCCAACTAAAGTTCGAAAGTTTCGTACATAAAATCTGATGTGGCGTATTGAAATTATGGTTTATCTGATTTCTAGCAATTAAAAACCAGCCAGAGAAATATGAATTCGACAGCTTAACTCGCTTACCTTCGGCACACACGCATGTGTATGTGTATATGTTTGTTTATGTGTGTGTGTGTGTGTGTGTATGTGTTTGTGTGGAAAGTCTTTGCCTGTGGCCCTTCCTAGTGCGCTGGCAACGTCTCGCTTGGCAGCGCTTTAATGCAATCAAAACATTTATAAAGCTTTAGCCACGGCCCGAAAGACAAAAATCGGTGGTTGTTGTTTTAATTAGATTTCCAAGGCTGAGCCGGTCGCACAGGGCAGGGGGGGAGGTGCACAGGACGACTGTCTAAATTGCCACAGCTGTAAGGGGTTAACGTTACCGTTAACGTTAACTCGTTCAAATCGCGAGCTAACCCGCCCAACCACCGACCCCGACCCCATCCACTGGTTTCACCCCAAGCGGCGCCGCACGCGCCACGCAAATTTAAATGAAGAGTTGATTCAAGCAGTACCATAAATACCCTAACCTAACTCTAACCAGAGACAAATTGAGATGAGGTGAGTGAGAGTGAAAGACAGAAAGTGAAAGAAAGTGAGAGAAAATCAAATTAGAAATAACTAAGAAGAGCTATATACATATATAAAAAATACTTTATAGTATTCTTTTGTCACTATATGTAGCATATATAAGTTCATTATAATATAAAATATAATTACATAAATTAAATAAACATCTGCAATGTATAAAATACAACAGACATATTCTGACAAAAGTCACTCAACACAAAAAAAAAAAAAAATAATAATAATAATAATAATAACTGAGTTTTTACCAACACCCTCAAGTTCAGCTGAGTACTATGCATGGAAAGGGTATCAGTAATAAAATAATCTGCCTTTGTAAATCTGAGCGCTGAAGTGTACGTTTTTTGGCGCTACTGGCTTCGCTGCTAGCGTCGCTGCCAGCGTCGACGTTGCCGCTTAAATTAATGAAGAAATAAAGACGCACGAGATTTACGCGCTTTAGGTGAGTTCCCTTGCTGGGTAGTGGGTAAGAAGAAGGGGCAAGGGGAAGGGGAAGAGCAAGGTAGTAGGGTAGTAGGGTAGCCCGCCTTGATGGAAGCATGCACAATTCTCGAAATTCGTGAAATGCCACACAATGACTCCCAGGGGCACGATAAAAATCGAATTAATAAGAGTTCAGCATAAATGAGCCTGGAAAATGTCAAGCGAGCGAAAGAGAGAGAGAGAGAGAATACGTGTGTTTACCTCCTACACTTACAAACCATAATATACATTATTATTTTTATTTAAATCGCCAGGCAGCGATTCTTAATTACCCTCAATGCAAATATGCTGTAGGCAAAGGGGGAAAGACAATGGAAGGGAGGCAAATGAAATTACCAGAAAAGAACTTGGGGATACTTAGGTATGTGGACAAGATACTAGATAATCTAAGTATATGTAATTTAGTTTGTGATAACTATGCAATATAAAGTCAGAATAACCACATAAGATTAGAGTTATATAAGTTCGTTAAGATGGTGCAACCTAAAATAACAACAATATTAACACGATTTGTATTATCTTTAATGTATGTACCTTATAAATCTGACAATATGTTCTTCAAAGAGCTCTCATTCTTTTCGTCATGCATAAAATAATATAATATAATAATACGTACCTATATACATATGGTTTATGTGATGCCAAAGTCCCGATTGAATCTCAGAGAAATATTTAAGAGTCTCATTACTTTTCAATTGATTAATTAACATTCACCCTTTGATGTTAAGATACAATATTATGATGTACGGATTCTTCACTTAATAATAATAATACAAAAAGAAAAAATAAAAAAAAAAATAATTAACATAATTATAACACATCTGTTTCAGTTTTCTAGAAAATATATAGAAATATATAGTATAAGTATGAGTGCATATAGCAAAACCTTATATCGTGAATACAAAAAGAAACAAATAGTTATACTAAAAACTGCATACAATGCATGGTAAAGGTGTAACTGAACACACTTATCACAATAAGGTACCATCATCATCATCATCACAGTCAGCATCAGCGTTATCCTGGCTGTACATAGGGATAATTAATGCGTTGCGAGCATTTGTGACACATTTGGGCGTTGCATGTGCCACAGGTGCTACGACTAATAACGATGGTTGTGTCACACAAGCCGTTTAAGCCAATGAACACAAATCACAGACAAATACGCACACACACACATACGCACACACACACACATACAGAGAGAGAGCGGGAACCATGCGGCATGATGGACACAGACACAGACACAGTGAGCTCTGTACATGTGTAAGTAAATTATGACAAATGTCCTTGACAGGCGTTGCCAGTGAGGACGGGCTGGGGATCGAGGCTCGGGGTTTGGGGTCAGTGCTGTGTAAACCCTTTTTGGGCGAGGGTCTTGTGCCGCACTCTGTGGCAGCTGTAACTAACAACAACGTGCAGCAAAACAAATTAGCCATTTAACAGCAGAAGCAACCACATTGTGGGCGGGAGGGGATTGTGGCAAATAACTCAGCTCAAGTGTTGCACAAAGTTTGTTGTTGTAGGGTATGATAACTTTGTGCTGCAGTTGGGCAGCTCATCGATAAGGTTTTATCGATAAAGCACTATCGATAAGGTGCTATCGATAAAGTGATATCGATAAAGTGCTATCGATAAAGTGATATCCATAAAGGGCTACCGATGAAGTGTAATCGATAAAGTGATGTCGATAAACTGTTATCGATAAAGTGTTATCGATTATGAGATATATCGATAGATAGAAGAAATTGTTATCAACGTGAAGATCTGTTAACGAATGAGCTCAGATCTGTCTTAATCAAAGGAAACAGTTTCGAATTGTGTATTATCAACAAGGAACATATCGATAAATGTTTATCGAGGAACTTCACAAAGGAATTCACTTGAGGGCATCTTTCTGCTGATGTGAACCAGCAAGAAATGTGTTTATTTCTACATAAATATGTATAATTATATTATGTAGTAGAGATTCCTATAACCATATCCCTTTCAGTGCTTTAAGGACCTTGTCAGTTGCTTAACAAGCACTATTTCTACCCGACTGTCTGTTTGCGTATGTAATTATTCAATTCAATTAATACCGTTTACGCCTTTTGGTCAGAACCCATACGACCCTCAGGCCCCCCCCCTTCTACCTCTCCCTCTACTGGAGAAGACTCAACTGTAGACCGAATCGTTGTCCAGCAGCCATATCCGTTTCCGTTTTCCGTTTAACGCACACATACTTGATGAGGCGCTCATGTGTATCCTGCTGCCTGCCCCTGCCCTTGCTCCTGCCCCTCTTCCTGACCCTGCTGCCTTGTTTTGTGTCGCTATCTGAGCACAAGTCTTGACCAGTTTCGGGTCGCAGTCGCAATGTCAGTAATGCTTTCAACAGGCCTCGAGCAGCAGCAGCTGCCACAAGGCTTCAACGATGCAAAGTATGCTCCCAAAGGGGGGAGAGAAGCGGTAGGCCTTTGTCTCAACTTGCACATTCTTCGCATAGTTTCGGCGCCCAGTTTGATCCTTTTTTGTGGATTTGCCACCAGCAAAACAGCAAAACAGTGCACAAATTTCATTTATTTTTTAATAAAGTTATATTTGTTGTTAGCATTAATCCTTCTCTCTGCTTCTGCTTCTGCTTCTATTTGTGTTTGTGTTTGTCCATGTCCAACAATGGCCGCATCCGTTTCCGCTGGCCAAAAAAATAAAGCAAAAAGTAACAAAGGATGAAAAATATTTCAAATAGCCGCACACACAACAAACGGAAACTGCAAATAGAAATGTTTGGGCAAAAGTTTTCGTATTGCCGTCATGAGATATCCCAGTTGCCTCAGCCAACATCCCTCTCTCTATGTGTGGGTGTGTGTGTGTGTGTGCGTCTGTGCGTGTGTTTGCCTTATCATTTCCGTCATAAATTTCATTTCGTTTTTATTTTTCTATTAAAAACTAGCCCCAAAGACGAAAGGCGATGAGAAAAAGCGTAAGTATTTTTCTCGTTGTTGTATTTTGGATGCGTGTGTGCCATAAATCAAAAAGTAGCTTAAAAAAAAAAAGAAAAACAAAAAGAAATACGAAAATAAGACGACTATAAAATGCTCTGTAAAGACGAAAAATTTTTTTTTTTTTTTTTTTTTTTTTTACGAAAATAATAAATACTCTTTGTTCTAAATTCATTAAATTATTGAAGACTTTTTCTTAGGAATTCCATTAAGCATAAAACGAGAAATGTTTGAATAATTGTACTATAGCTTATAAGGATATAGGTTAAACTGTAAAATATAAAAAAAATATATAAGTAATTCTTATTTAGTTTTAATTTAATTTAAAGAAGTTTTCATCTCAATTAAAAAATTAAATTAAATAGAATTTAAACTGATATTATGTATAGAATACGTCCATATTTAGTTTTTTTTTTTCATATTTAGTTTTTTTTTCTTTTATATATATTATTATGAGTGAAGAATCCGTACATCGTAATATAGTATCTTAATCCATATTTAGTAAAACGCACATCTATAGTTGAGAAGGCAACTCTCGCATATCCCAGAAAGTATGCAACATTTTTTTGCCTGCAGAAAGCAAGAAAGCTTAAGTAGCCGACTGGGAAATCGTGCAAGAAATGGAAAACAAAACTAAATCGCAATAATATGAATATAACAAAAGGCAGCTGTAACTGAATATTTGAGTTGCCCCAACTGGGAAGGGACGCGCAACCAATCCCAATGCAATCTGCCACGTGCTACGTGATCTCTCTCTGCCACACACACACACACACACATGAAGAGGATGCAAATGTGACAACATTAGAATTTTCAACAGCCAAAAACTTGGTCCAAACTTAAGACAAACAGACAACCGCAATTTTTTATCTCTGCTCTGACTTCTTCTACGGTTTTTTTTACTACTTGGAGGCAGGAGAAGGAGTTGAAGGGGTCGCAGGGCCCGTTACGGTCTGCTCTCATCTTCGTCTTTGACTGCAGCGAGCGTCGTTTGTCATTATTTAAATTCCTTTTGACAAGGCACGTGAAATCTTCTATGAAGTTGTCTCCAGACACATGTGAGCAGGATAAGCGTATCAGGCATATCTCTACGGGGACAGGGTCAGGCAGCCCGCGTCGGGGAGTATAGCATGTGTGGGTAGTGCAGAGCTCTGCATGTGCGTCACACTGCCCTGGAATACCTTGCAGACAGCTTCATAATGTTCCCGACTTGCGACAGTCAAATTAAATTAAATGACAAACTCAACGGATCAGTTCAGTTCCGTGTATTTTTAGGGTGGCAATATTAATGATGTCGCATGTGCTTAAGGAAGACCTCTTAATAGATATTCTACTTATAATTGCAGTTGCCTTATATCATCGGGCGAACTTAGGACCTTAAGTAAATGTTTAGAAATACGCCAAACTAAAAAGAAAATGCTTCCATTTTTATACCATAGTGTAGAAGGGTATAATAACCTTGTGCCAACCGATAATGTATGTAACAGGCTCAAGGGGGCGTGGCAGACGCTAAAAACTACAATACATAAATATATTCTGAATCAGCGTCAACAGCCGAGTCGCTATAGTCATGTCCGTCTGTCTGTCTGTCTGACCAGTCTTTGTCTGTCCGTCTGTCTGTTCGTATGAATACCTAGATCTCAGGAAGCATAAGACCTAGTGCTCCCAAATTTGGTTTCAATGGTTTCAATGCTATTATTGCGCGAAGATCATGTTCATTTTAAATTTAAGCCACGCCCACTACCGCCCTTAAATCGAAAAAATCAAGTTCAAAGCATAATTTTAATGCAGGACAGTTCATTTTAGTAAACATAATTACTATGAACAGCCAAATGATTTAAGAAAATTTGGTTACAATTGGATAATTAAGACAAAAGTTATTTAAGAAATCCTGAATATGTACTGATTTTCAAGCCTCTTTGTGAAAGTATGCAACATAGAAGTTATATATTACAGAAATCGTTTTAAGCGAGTATACAAAAAAAAAAAAAAAAAAAAAGTAAGTCTTGTATCTAATTTGCGTATATCTAATATGGTACAGAAATCTTAAGGAATATTTCATTAGCAACTTCAAGTAATCTATCTAATTTCAAAGTTCTTAAATATCTCCGAGAATACCACTGCACAAAATTCCAGCTGTGCTTGGTGGGTCCTCGAGGTCATAAAGACCTTGTCTCATTTAACCTGCTGGCAAGAAAAGTTGCTACACATAAAAAGATAAGGCCACTCCCTGCTCCCACCTCCCCATTCCCCCCTATGGGGTCGTTCGCGTCTAGTTGCCATGAATATGCAACAATAAAAAGCAGGAAAAAAATTAAATATGACACTTATCTGGCACACAAACTTCAAACACATTACGCAGTCCGAAGCGATTCCAAGTGCAGGCTGTGTGGCAGCAGGGGCATGGACAGGGGCAGGTGTAGAGGGTAGAGAACCTGCTTGTGCTGCAGACAATGGCAGATATCATGGGCGCAATCAGGAGCCCACCAAGAGCATCCCGAATATTCTGAATTGCTGTCATTAAAATGTTGACAAAGGCGCAAAAGGTGTAAAACTCACAGACGAAGCCAGTCAAGAGTAAAAAAAAAAAAAAAAAAAACAAACAAACAACAACAGGAACAACGTTACCAACCTCTACCCAAACCAGCGCAATTACCAACCCGCTAACGAGTTTTGTCAATGTGCCCAGCCACAAATGTAACCAGAAAATGTGGAGATGGTTTCTATCTCCGAGAAGAAACGCATCTTGGTACCCTATAAAAAGAGCAAAAAATAAACTGCCTTTTAAGCTATGTTAACATAACTGAACCTATTCTTATATATTAAACTATAACTGTCACTCATTAAATTATTAAATTGAATAAATAATCTTGCAGAAATTGGCAAGTAATGTGCGATGAGTTGATAATATTATAATCAGTATAGTATCCAGATAGTTGATGCACTTCTCTTTATCATAAACATCTCACGTCCATAAGGTACCTTAAACAATACAATAATAACATATGTGTAGGCATGTTTACTTCAGATCTCTGTATATATAGTCATAATGATTAAGTTCTGTGTATTTTATCAAGAATAGCTCATAGAACTATCGGACGTACTTTCCTATATATAATATATAAAAAGAAATATAAAGAAATCTTTTTTTCCCCTTAATTTAACATAATACCATCACATAATCTGCTCTAGTCAGACTAGGTTAGGTTAGCTTAGGTTAACCATAAGACCTACTATAGTTAATATAACCCTTTTAGAAACCATACACAACTTCGTAAATATATCTTTTGTTTCTCAACCTGTCTAGGAACCGTCAAGAAAGCCGAGCTTGTTGTCAGCATTTAATAGCAAGACCCAACTCAGAGCCATAGCAAAAGAGCTCTTATCATACGCTCCAAAATTTCGAAACACTCGAGAAGGTAGAGCAGCAGCGGGTCGAGGCGACAAAGGAGCGTTGAGTGGGGCGTGGCGTAGGCGGAGGCACAGAATGATTGGGAGTGTGAAGTGCGAGTGTGACCCTTGAAAACGCCAATCAAGTGCCCGGGTCTACATGCGTAATTTGCACGCCAAGTGGTCGTCCTCCCCTCCTCCGCTCAGCATACCCAAACACCCTGCTGCGGCCGCAGTGCGGTAATTAAATTTCGCAGTCGGGCAACGGCCCGACAAAGTGTGAAAATCATAAAAAGCAACGTGCATACGCCGTGTGGTCCCGAAAATGTTTAACAATTCACACGACGAAGCTAATTAAGCGCTCGGCTTGCACTTGAGACCCACAAGAGGGTGCTCAAGTGTGTATGTGTGGGTGTGCGAGTGTGTGCGATTTCATATTTTGATAAATTTTATGATGTGCAGCAGTCCAGAGACGAGAAAGCTTTTGAGGCAAACAACTCATTATGCCAGCCGGAAATTAACTTAATAATGATAGCACCATAAGTGCGTGTGTGTGCGTGGGAGTGTGTGTGTAGTGTCTTTCCATCTGCAAGCCAGTGATATGCTAATCAAACCTTTGTCAAAACTGTTTAGTTTTAATGTGAAGTCAGCAACAGATCTGACAGATACACTATTTACTGCGGATTCTAAGCTGAGTTTTAGACCACCATGCATACTTGGTACACGACCTATTCTTAGAATACGACCTATTCTTAGATTGCGACCTTTTCTTAGAAGATGACCTATTTGTATTATTAAATACTTCAACGCAGCAAATAACATATGTGTCCACATTCAGAAGTTCATACAGACGTGATTTGTATGCAATTACAGAACCTGTATATTGTCACCAGATTTGGTAGGCCCAGCTCTTATAATCTTTTAGATATACGTGTTCATACAGACGGACATAACAATACTCTTCCTCTGATATTAAGAACCTTGGCCGTACGAATATACGCTTGTTTATGAGAGACAACCGACTTTCTCGCGGTATATGGCACACTATATAACATGGTATATATTGTATAACATGAGAACCTTTGCAGTCTCTGGGGAACCTTCTTAGTGTGGTTTCTTAGGTTTCATCTAATGAATCGGTCATTTGGCACCCACTCACCCACACACACAGCTGAATGTACTTCCGCTGGTACATTAACCCCAGCAGGGGGAAAGGATTGACCAGAACATGTGCCGAGATGTTGCGGAATATGTGTGCATATATTTAATATTAATGACGTCATAAATTAGCCTTAATTATTATAATGAGCCCGCAGGCATTAATGAGGGCCGTTTAGACAATTAAACTTAAAATGTATTAATTTATGGCCATGTGTAAGGACCAATTAGCGTTAGTGGGGGGTCGTAGACTCAGGGCGCGAAATTCGCGCAATTAAACGCACCTGATGACAGGCAGAGGACACCGACACTAGGAGAGAGAGAGAGAGAATGAGAGGGGATGCCTATAAGACCCCGCACATACATAGAGTAGACAAACATTAATCATGCAAACTCAAACACACGCAGCTTATGGATGCGATTCTGGCAGTTGTCTCTCCATTAGGGGTTGATTCAGTGCCGCAAAGAAGCTGTTCTTGGGGTGATACTTATGGTATAGCCAGGCAGATCGGCTCTTTAGAGAAACTATTCGAATATATACTGCAAATGCGCGCATACGAAGCGATGCTAATTATCTCGAATTGTTCTTGCTATGAAATTCAGTTAGCACAGCGACTCCCAGTCAAGAGGTCTTCTCGATTAAGTTCATCGGACTGATAAATAAAAGAATATATACAAATACTTTCCTTTGTCAAAACTGTTCAGTTTTAATGTGAAGTCTGCAACAGATCTGACAGATACACTATTTACTGCGGCCTCTAAGCTGAGTTTATACCACCTATTCTTAGTATACGACCTATTCTTAGTATACGACCTTTTCTTTGAATACGACCAATTCTTAGAATACGACCTATTCTTAGAAAACGACCTATTCTTAGAATACTTTCCTTTTAGTGATCATATATTTTTATAACAGTCAGATAAACATCATATCATCTCTATCTTTCCATAACTACACCCATATTTCCCTACTTTTCTATCCATTCTGTAAATCCCTTTTTCTTGTTTATGCCTTTGCTCTACACTCTTTTCTTTACTGTTTCTGCACTTAACCTAATACTGCTTTCTCTTTTCTCACTTATCATTTATTTCATTTTAATCTTCTAAAAACTTTGTCTCTGTTTCTCTCTAATCTCTCTCTGTGCTCTTCCTCTTTCTCTCTAATTTTTGTGCTGTCTCTCGTCTCTCTCTTTTTCTGCCTCACACTCTCTTCATATCTCTTTTAATATATTTAAAGCTCTTTCTCTTCGACTATCGCTACTGAAATTTGTTAGCTCCATAAATTCTCATGCAAATTAGATTAATCGGCCGCTTAATCGGCGGGCAAACATCGCGCAACTTGACAGCAAATAAATTACGAAAGGGGGGGTCAGAGACAATAAATTAAATTTGCATCAAATTCGGCAGAGAAAATCAAAAGAAAAAAATCTAAAAAATCTAAATAAATAAATAAATAAAACGACAAGAAATTGTTTTCATTGGCATCTGGGCATCTGAAAGGAGGGTCGAGGGCGAGAGGCAGCACAAGGGGTGAAGACCGGGAGAGAGGGGATTATTAAGTAAACAAACAAACAACAATGAAACCAAACAAACAAACAGACAGCCAAACAAACACAAGGGAGTGAGGGAGGGGAAATTCAGCTTGTCTGACACGAGAGGAGCTTGGACCAGAAATAATCCGCCCTAGAACTCGCGCAAGGCGAAAATGAAATTTGAATTTTTCCTTTGCCTTTTCCTGCTGGTGGGGCAAGGGGGAGGGGGGTTCCTTTTTTTCCTGCTTTCGTTTTGCTTTTCATTTTTAATTCGGCCAAGAAGCGGACACAAGCACGGCGAGATAGGAACGTGGCCCCGGGTCAGGCTGAGGCACAGGAACAGGGCCCAGGGCAGGAGGGATTACCGAGAAGCAAGTGGCGATTATGCACGGTAAATCATTTCGACATTTTCCCGTTCATAAGCACGTAATTTGACTTGATTTCACTTCGTTTTTTGGCTTTTTTTTTATCCCCTATCCGACTCCCGTCGAGGGTTTGCTTTATTGACTCTCGCCTGCTCAAGTTGCGGCCAAGATGCCAAGCGATGCTTCAGGCCTGCGGACAGAAGGGGGCGGGTAGGTGGGCAGACGGAGGCAAGGCACGCCCACGACTCCGCACATAATTGCGGTTAATTAAAGCGTGATTTTTTCCGGCATTTTTTGTCCATTTCCCAACAAAAAAAAAAAACAGAAGGACAGGCAGAAGGGAGAGGCGCTTTTTTGTTCAACTGTGCGGCAAAAAGTGGGTAAGGTAACGGCAGTGCACAACGGGCATATGGGTTCAGAAGGGTCTCTACAATTAGGGATGCTATAGAGATCTATAGTATATAATGAGATGCGAACTGAAGATCACATTCAATCTTTAATCTATTTCCATATGATCAATTGCTCGAACTATGTATAGTCAAAAAAAGGAAAGATAATTAAAGAAATCAGTTAAGAAATTGATAATGAATAAGAGATAGTCTTACAATCTACTTATCAGGGCTATCTAGGGATCTCATCAAAATTTAGGAAATGAAGAAAGAAAAACCAGAAAGGCTACATTTGGCATGTCGAATATTCAATACCCTTGGTTCTTCAAATCCCCTCCGATCTTTCCAATACTATATACTTTATATACTATATATATATATATATATATATATATTGTATATAATGGTGCAGAATTGAATGGTATTGTGAATATTCATTATTATGTCTCACTTTGATGGACACTGATAAGTTCAGTTATTTCTAAAATCAGATATCAGATCAGTATATACTTAATGGAGTCGGAGATGTCTCCCAAGGTGCTTTGTAAACTCCTGGCAAATATTAATATACCCTCTGCAAGGGTATAAAAAGCATATACTTGCATATTCTTACAACCTATTTTTCAGATCTAAGTCATATCATAATGAATAAACAACGTAAATAGAAAGAATCAATTATAATAATAATCATCTATCTAAATCTAATGTACTATATTCATAGCCTGAGCAATTGAGGAACCTTCGCAACTCATTGTAGCGCATTGCGGAATTCGAGAATCCCATTCCCAATCCAAATCCAAGTATAGTTATGCTTGTTGTGGTTCGTGCCGTGTCTGTGTGGAAATGTTTCTTTTTTTTCTTGGCTATTTTGTTGGTATTTTTTCCAGATTCACATTTGAAAAATTGATTATTAATGATGGGCGGCATTCGGAGAGAATGCAAAGAGATGCGAATTATGAAAATGCGTTAGAAGAGGCGGAAAAAGAGCGAAAAGAAATTAATTATGGAAATTACTTGGCCCGTCTACCCAACCGGGCTTCATTCCGCGTCCTCCTCCTCCTGCTGCTGCAATGTCTACGTAAGCCGCTTGTGGTTTGATTTATTTAAATTTTTCCTTAGGTATTTTCTTTTTTTTTCTGTTTTCTTTTTTCTGGTAGTTTGCCGCCTCAAGTGGCAGCAGAAGCTGGCAGGACACTTGGCTATTATTATTATTATTATTATCCCCCCCCTCGGCAAATAACAATTTATTTTCATTAATTTGTGCTTTAACCCCTTCGCGACTCGCGGTGCTTCATTAAAAATGCGCTCTACGCCGGCCACATAAAAATTAGGCGGCCCGGCAAGTTGATTGCCATTAACATTTGAACCCTTTTTGCCGCCACTGTGCGTCGCATCGCGTCGAGTCGCGACGCGTTTCTTTGTAATTATTGCAATCTGTTCGATTTTAGGACACTCCAGCAGCACCCTCTCAATCTCTCACTCTCTGCTTTGTTCTCTACTCTCTCCCACCACCCCAGGAGCATTTTGCAATTTAAAAATGCAAATTAATTGCCACATGGCCCGGTTCGGAATGGATTGGAACGGTACGAAACGGTGCATTGTCTAAAAGTGTTATGGCATCATGCCTTGTCCATTAAAGTAAATTGTAATTGGCATTTTAATCCATATAACTTTCAGGGATGCTTGCTCCGACTCTCTGTCTCTCTCTCAATCCCTTAAGCCGAACCATTTCCAAATTCAAATTGAACCATTTGAGTAGAAGAAGAAGAAGAATTTATTAGACTCTGTACCGTATGGTGTAAAGGAACCAGTAGGTTGTAGATAATTTTTCATTCTTTTAAAAACAATATTACAGTGTAAACACTAAGGTAGTGCAGCTTGAACCGGTTCATAGTCGAACCCCTTTTCAAATCGCAGTTTATGTTGAAGGAGTACAAGACTGAACGAACTTTATTGACTCAGAACCGATAAGTCCAAGTGCACCAGTAGATTGAAGATGAATTCCATGAATTGAACCGGTTCATAGTTAACCCGAGCTTAAAAATGTAGCCAAATATGAATCTAAAACAACTCAGTTTTATGAACCGAACCAGGTGAACCAGTATCTTAATGAAAAGTTCCATTAGGTAGTGCAGCTTGAACCGGTTCATAGTCGAACCCAGCTTAAAAGTGTAGCCAAACAAGCTCCTATTTTCCAAACTAAACTCAGTTTTATGGTATACCGAATCAAACCGAACCACTTTACAAGTGAATCAGTAGTTAATGATGAATTATAAAAGGTAGTGCAGCTTGAACCGGTTTACAGTCGAATCGCTGCATCTGAAAAAATATTATGAACAAGTAATCAAGCATAGATCGTTACCCGAACGGAACCCAGGACGAACCGAACCGCTTTACAAGTGAAACGCTAAAAAAACCAACTCGCGTTTGATAATTGCTTTGCAACCCTGGAAAAAATGCTGCAAAAATGTTGCCCTGGGGTTGATGCAGCTGGTGCGCTGGAGTGAGGGGAGCAGTGGAACACAAGTTAAGTAGAGTTGCCTGCTGTGGTGGGGGTGGGGGGTTACGCCATGCCTTTTTTGCCAATATTAAAAGTCATAATTCAATTTTATTGCAAATGTTTCAGGTGCCTTAATCATTTCTAATATCCTGGCTGCCTTCCCAGGACGCCGATTCGATGTCGACAAAGCGTCTGCTGTTCCATCCACGGACTTCCGTTCACTCATAAATACTAATTTCACAGGCAATAAAGGCGAAACATTTGCCAGGTCCTCGTTCTCGCGCATCACGCACGTCCGTCCCGCTTTGCCATTCCGATTGCACGCAAGACATTTAACAGATAACCCAGTCAAGTCGTGAGATATATCTCTCTCTGCAGGCTGGCAATTTTTTAATGGATTACACAGCAGTTTACAAAAGCAACTACAAATTTCTGGCAGTAGGGGGGGGTTCAAGAGGAAGGCAGCAATCTGCTTTGCCTTTGGCTCCTTGGGGCAATGTTAAATGTCAAAGCCAAAAATAGTTGCAGGCCACTAATTAGCAGTGTGTTACCCCCTCTCTAACCCGCTTTATACTCATGCCACACCCATTTACCCACATCAGTTGCAAAACAGTTCAAAGGCGGCTGCCTCAAGTGCCCGCGTCAGAGACCGCAAAGTAGCCATTGGTCAACGGTGGCTAGAGTTGAAGAGCCCACGAGATAAACAGAGATAAGAGCGAGTGAGAGCGGCGCAACGAACTGTGTATACCCTACACTAAGGGCAAAGGTCTTAGATAGTAGAGAGCATTGAGTAGTATTGAGGTTAGGTGCACATTCAATATAGTCTACAGTTGTGTAGAATACAATCAAGGTAGTCTTCATATCCTCCTCCTCTTTCATATTAAATTTAATAGATAATATAGTAGTTTATCATTATAAAAAAAATACTATTGTATATTGAGTCTTTATTCCTCGTGCTCCTTATGAAAGATATAAGCAGTAGTACTTTTGTATATGATAAATGGGCATTCCACAGAAAGAGTTGATAAACTTCGTACACATGATTCTTGTGCATAAGTCGAAAAGAGCTGAATCGCCCGATATATCGTATAACTATCGTCCACTTTTCTTTATTTGGAATATACAAATCAAACTAACTATATCTTGCTTTTGTAATAATATATATGTACATGCTGTCAAAATATCATCAAAATCATATTAATACAACATAAAGCTGCAATTGGAATAATCAGCACAAAACTGAAGAAAATTGCTATAATAATAATTAGATCTCTATATCTATTTCTTCATTTAATCGGCCTAAATTGAATGAATTGTAGAAAACTTCACCTATTAATTGTACAATATAAATATATATATACATATATACATATATGTCTATACTGCTCAAATTATATTCAAGTTAAGTGCTTTCATAACATAAGATCAGGTAAAAAATAAATCAAGTAATTTTCAAATATGATAAGACTAATTTTTAAATATAGTATATATAAATAATTTCTGTTATAATCTGTATAATATATTTCCAATTTGAATGCTTCAAAGTAAAGTGAAAGATTCTATAATATCTTATAATTTATAACTGAAAGGGATAAGAGACAGACATAATGGCAGTAATATATATATATAGATATATCTGAATAGCTCAAAAATCAATTTAAATTGAATATCTACAGTTCCCTTATCAAAATATATAATTTCTATAACTGCAGAAAGTCGGGAAATGAACAAAATAAAAGATAAAGCCAATAATTCCCAACTGCAGTTAGGGTTAACAGGCCTAAACAATGGGGTGAGTGTGTGACGGCGCCTGTGTCTGACTGAATGTACAATTGTGCGCGAGTGTGTGTGTGAGTGTGTATGTGTCTGTGTGGCTATGCATAACGGTTCATTGCCTGGTTGGCAGCGTGGCGAGCGACTCCGTCTAATCACTGTCAACTGCAGGCGTCGCTTACGCATTCAAAGCGAAGACAAAGGCCACAGCGCCCGAAGGGGTGGAGGAGTTGGAGGGGCGAGCATGAAGGACTCAAGACAACAGCCAGCACACTGCAGAGCATGGTTGGGAAGAGGGGTATGGGAAGGGGCAAACGGGGTGCTGGCTTGCTTGTTAATTCGATTAATTACAACAATCAGCGGCATGTTTCATCTGCAGCACTGGCAGCTAAAGGCTGAGGGATGGGCGAGGAGTAGGAGCAGGGGGCGTGGCCAGGGAGCAAGGCTTAGCAAATTGCCCAATGCTAATGACGAGTCCGCCACACTGTGTGTGTGGGTGTGTGTGTGTGGGTGGTAAACAATCGAAGCATAATGACAATGATAGATTTGTTAATATCTGTCATGTTTATGAGCAAAACAAAGGGGGCACACACACAGTCCAATACACACAGAGACACACACACACATACAGGGACAGCAATTGGAACAAGAATAACACAATATAGAACATAATTGGATATAACATTTATACGCAATCATCGACAGATTGCAAAACGATTAAGCAACCCTCGGCGAAGAAAAATGAACTGGAAGAAAGCAGAACGAAAGAGACGAGAGAGTTGGAGTGGGAGGAAAGTAAATCTAATCAGGCAAAGACACAAGACGGAGAAATGGCAAATGATGTAAGACACGCGAGGGGGGTGGGGGCAGGGCGAAGGGGACGCGAACTGAGCCGGGCAATGCGGGCGAACCTTCGTTTTGCCCAATTTTCTTTACTGGGCAACCGACAACAGCAACAGCAACAGAAACAATCAACTTAATTTGCCGCCCGCTGAAAGCCCTGTGGCAGATAAATTAAGTCATTAGTTGGAGCTGCCACTTGGCTGCAGGGGCAGGGTAGAGCAAGAGGGAGGGAGGAGGTGAAAGTTTTGCTCCATCTCCGCCTCCTAAAGTGGAAAATAAATTGGCGAACGTTTGTTTTGAGATTAACCGCGATTAGAGACTGTGCGAGATACACGAGTCGCTAGCACCCCTCTCCCCCCCTCACTACCCATTGCCTGCTGCTCTCTCTCTCTCTCCGTCTCTCTATCTGGGGTCGGGTGCGGGGAGTGAATCGTAGCAAATGTTGCCATTATTTGATAAGCTCAAACATAGACACAAACTGCCACGTTCCACGCAGCTCCCCCCTCGCCTACTTCCTCCTCAGCTCATCCTCTGCCCCGCGCCCGCACCCGCACCCTCACCCTGGCATGTGTTTGTGTAAACAAATGGCAAATGCGAGAATAATCGTAGGAGATTAAAAAGTTTCATGCGCCCGCACAGTAGACGCCGCTAGTAGTCGAGCCAGAGGTGAGCGGGAAGGGGGCAGCGGGGTACCTCAGCCACGGATGACACGAGACAAATGAGTGGCGCACGTGAAGCTTCTGCAGTGAATCTCCCAAAAATTACCCGACTTGCCACTCGACTAATCTCCCCACCTAGCCAGCCTATGTGGCTCCCTCCTCTCCCTTCTCTCCTTTCGCTCCCTCAGCTCGCCCAGTCAAGCTTGAGGCCTGCTAATTTATGTTGCCAGCATACAAATTGGCTTGCACGAGCTTCCCAGTCTTACGAGGCACGGCCGGCTTAGTGGTTGGCCAAGTCTTGTTGCCAACTTCTTGGTAGGTTTGCTAACAACACCTTGCTTCATGGCCAGAGCAGGTCCTTGAGAGGAAACTTCAATAAGGAACACCTTAATGCCAGGTGGAAGCATTTTTAGGGTCTAATATTATTATGATTGTTCCTATGACAAAGGTCCGTTTTTTGTGCATATTAAAGAAGTATATAGAAACCATTCGATGTAGTAAATTTGGTTACACTATCTTAACAAAAATTGGCCTATAGTTTGTATCACACCTATACGATAAATCGGTCCGATCCGGCTCGTTACGACTTATTTGCAGCGTGCAGCAATAAGAAGCATGTATGCCAAGTTTCATTAGGATATCTTATCTGTCACATGGACAGACGGACAGAAAGAAATACGGACACATGGACAGACGGACATAGGGGTCGGATATGTCCCCTAAGGTGCGTTGCAAACTCCTGGCCAAAATGAATATACCCCAAGGCTACTTATAAAAAAGTTTGAAATCGGTTGAAAAACAAAGAAGTTATTAAAGCAATAATTTAAGAGGGCGAACAGGTTAAATTTTGTTTACAGAGTATAAAACAGCGAGCACACTCGATTGTAGTTTTGTTACTTCTTAGATTTACCATAAAAGTATCCTACGAACTCCCTACGAAATGCTGAGCAATTTTAGTAAGTGAATCGTCTATAACCAACAAATGATTCTAAAGAAAACTAATGATTCTAATCAGGAATATGCATACATATGGTATATACTGTGTGGGGTCTGCCACGTCTTTTTCTGCCTAATACACAAAGTTGGTATACCCTTTTAAATGATTGAAGAGTATAATTATGGGTATAATTAAAAGTATAATAAATCCCTTAACTATTCAACAAAATCTATAGAATAAAGATAACTGTTCTATTATGAAATTTAAATAACATAACATTGAACTACAGTACCTTAGAAGGTGCCTATACCTTAAGAAGGTAACCTGGCTTATTTCTAGCATGTCACTTGCATACATAATGTGTAGAAGGTTTGATTACATTGTAATTTTGAGTATTATCATGGTAGCTCTAAAACTGAATGACTAATGCACTTTATGAATCGGTATAGGCACCTGCTCCTCTCTAACATATGTACTTAGACTATAAAATTGGTTACATAAGGCTTCTTCCCACACTACTATTAACCTGAAAATGTCGCTGCATATGATTATAAACAAGTTCTAATTGAGGTATTGCTCGTTATCATGAATTACTCCATAGAGGGTCCTGTAACAAGCGAATTATGGCAGGTAGTTAGCAGATAGGGAGGGAGGCTGATTATCTAAATTGCAGCTATTATTTTCGATTTTTCGAAGGGACTATAAATTAATGATGGGTCAAATGGGTAAATTGCGGGCACAAACGGTGGCGTTTAGTTTCGGTTAAGTTCGTTGCATGCAACGAACGATGAAAGTTTTAATTAAATCATGAAAATTACCACAACAAGGCGGGAGCGACTGCAACTGCAACTGCAACAGCGCCGTTCAAGTGAGCAAGACAAATAGTTACTGTAAAAAGGGGTGGCGCTCCTAACTCACCTTACCCCTAACCTCAAACTCTAAACTCAACCCTAACTGCGCTGTGGCAATGCAACCCCGGTTCGCATAGTTTGTCTGCATCAGATATCGCACAAAGGAAACAAAAGCGCAACGACAATCAACAACAACTACTACTGCTGCAGCAACAGCAACAACAACAATGGCAACTCTAACCTCCAACTTGAGCGAATCGGTCTTCATCTTGTTATTGCTGTCTTTGCGTACAGGGCGACGCCTACAAAGGCAGCAGTAGCAGCAGCTTAACATAACAGCGCTCTGTTAAGTATAACATTACACTTGACGCTTTTTTCTTGGCGCCTGCCCAACTGCTGTCGCTGCTCTCTGTGTGTAAGTGTTTGCCTGTGGTGGTGGTGAGGTAATGGTGGTGGAATTTGGAGCCCAACTTACAAGCAATAACAAAAAGTGGGCGTTTACATTTTGCACACGCAGCTCTCCTTGGCCTTCTCTGCTCAAGACGCTGACGCAGCGACACGAAGACAAGAAGAACGACGAATATATTTGACATTTGGCCACTCCTACACGCCTCTTTGGCCCCAAGTTTCCACCAGTCCCACCAGTCATCCGCCACAGCTTCAACTCTGTCAACATCTCTGCCTATGTGTGTGTTTGTGTGTTGTCTACGTATCACTTGACATGTGGGTCAGATTTGTAATGACGAAGACGAGGTGGGGTTGGTCCTTCAATTGCTTGGGGCTCTTGATTGGTCTTTAACATGATTTGTGGGCAGCGAGCAGTTATGACACACACGCCTTTATTAACATCAACTCAGCTTTCATATTATGTACATATGTATGTATGTGTCACTCATTTTGTCACAATTTCCATAGACATTTTATGGACACAACCTCAAAGTCTAAAGTGAAAACGCATTTCAATTTACAAAGATATTGTTTAAACATAATCAAATATAATATATTTTATTGGAAAACACTTAACCTTCAATTTAATACTGAAAATCATCAAAAACTCACTGAACTTAGAGATAACATGGAAAACTCTTTGTAGGTAATCCGATATTGACATTTTCAGGTAGTCCTTAGTCGTCAACCTAATGGATAAAAATCAGCAAAAATGTTTGGCAAACAATATTTATTTTTGAACCAGTCTACTAAATAATTAAATAGCTTCAATAACTTAATAAAATAAAATAAATAAAAATGATGCACAATGTTTGCACTGATGAGTTTTAGAACACGTAAAAGAAAAATAGCCCATGTTTATGCAAACTCGAAATAAATACATATGTACATGCACTTAAGTTTCATACTAATCATCTGTAATACATTTACAACAAGAAGGAGAAATTGGAAAGATCCTTGACCATTCCCGGAAGTTGGAAAGTCATTGCAATGTTTTAAATAGTTGTTTTTTTTTATTATTTTCTGTATTTAGTGCTGGCCCAGTGCCCAGTTTTAAGCAAAATGTATGTTGACCAATTAAAAAGTTGCATCATTTAAAATTTTTTTAAGATTTCTGATACCTTTCTATGCGATCCTATGTGTTGGCTTTTTATTAGTGCAAGCAATAGTATTTAGAAGTTTAGCAGCCACTCCGAATTCGGCAGCACTGCTGCTTGCGCCCCTCACCACAACCATAACCTTTTGTGCTCTTCACCACACCTTGTTGCAATTAACTTGCCTACGCTCTCTCCCTCGCTCACTTAACTTGAGTTTGTCGTTGTTGCTATCCTTCTGGCTGATCTGCATTGCAGGCGAACTAATTACTCAAACAATGCGGAACAGAGAGAGAGAGTGTGTGCGAGTGTGGGGAGAGTGGTTGTGAGGAGAGAACGAGGTGAATTTTGAAGACATTCTCGCTTTGAAGTTGTTCGCATTACAAAGGCAAAGCCAATATGGCCGTAAGCTTAGACAAATTTCAATCTTATGCATATTTTGTTTCTACAGGAAAGTATTGTTGTTGCTGTTGTTGTTGTTCTTGTAAATGTTGTCAAAGCAGCATCAGCTGAGTTATGCGAAATATTTGTGTAATTAAAACATGAAAAGAGTTGTGCGCAAACTCATTAAATTAAGCATGCGGCGGCAGCGCGGAATTTGTCAAGTGTCTTTTACGAATAGACATAGAGAGGAAGAGAGAGAGTGTGTGTGGGAAAGAGAAAGCGCGTACAGGTTTTGCAAAGGGTTAGAGGCTTTTGGGCATTGCGCAGCACAATAATCATAATAATTATGGCTTTAATTGCTTGAACAATGCTTTTGTTTATTTTAAATTAAAACGATGGACACTTGATACTGCTGTTGTTGCTGTGTACGCTCCTGTATTGTGTGGTGGTTTTTGTCGCTGCTACAGAGAGGGTTGAGTAGGAGTGGGAGTGGAAGTGGGAGAGCAAGCACTGTGGTGGGAGAGCGAAGGCTGCTGTGGTGGGAGAGCGAGTGCTGCTGTGGTGGGAGAGCGAGCACAGTAATGTGAGTCACGGTTAACTAAGCAACTCTGGCTATGCAATCCGTCTCAAGCTCATTATATTTCATGTGCACCGATAAGAAGAGCAACTTTTATATAGCCCAACTTGGCCTGACTTTGATGAGTGAGCGAAAGATATTTCAAAATGTTTGTGATTGACACAGAGTAAATGAGAGAACCGAAAAGAGCGTGCCAAATTGAAACATTATTTTTATAGATTCAGATGGGGACATAAACAAAAGGAAAGAAGGAGCCAAAGCGAGGGCAAAAGAAAAAAATACAACAACAACAACGACAAGATAAGAACAATGGCACAAAAGACATTTTCATAAGCATTATACTGATTATGACACCAGAGTCGAAACAAAAGGCAGGACGATTCACACACACCCACCCCACCCTGTGGTTGAGATGGGGGCGGAGGTGGTGGTGGAGAGGGGAAGGCCTTAAGATGCGGTCGCCCACCACCAGCAGCACACAATAAAACAAAAGTGCTGATAAGCAGCCGAAAACTATGCAACGTCAAACTTATGCGCCGATAGCTGCCGCAGGGAGGACGAGGAGGGGGACGAAGGCACCCGAGGGAGGCGCACATGTGAGTATGTGTGTTGAAGCACAAATCGAAATCTATAAATGACTTTTATTGTTATAGCCTGCAGCGTCGTCGTCGTCGTCCTCCTCTCCCCACTCCTTCACTCCATATCGAAGAGAAACCAATAAGACGCCAAACTTTGCGCCGCACACACACGCACACACACACACCCAGGGAGATATGTATATTGAAAAGATCGCTTATCTGAAAGTTTTGCGGTCGTTCTAGTTGCGCGCATCCGCTTCTGCAGCCGCAGACAAAAGCTTCACAAGAATGGAAGCGTGTTCCCTTTTAAAGTTTCATTAATCAATGGCAAACTGAGACCGCAACGCAGCGTGGCGGGGGGTAGAGGGGAGCAAGGACCATAACGTTTTATTATTTCAATTGCAGGCAGCTCCAAAATATGAGCGCATCATTTATCAGGCTGCCCCGCCCCTCTCTAATGCCGCCTTCCCTTTCCACCGGCACATGCATTACGCTGTCTGTCTCTCTCTCTCTCCCCCGTCTACCGTCTGCGTGTGGATTTGAAATTGGCTACAACAATGCCGTGATTAATGGCTGTCAAAGCGAAAGAGTCAACAAATGTCAAGCACAAGAGGATGCAGACAAAACGCCAATTGACAGCGACAACAATAAATACAACAACAACAGTACCTGCAAGGAAACCAACAACAACAACAACAACTGCTATGAAACTGAAGTGAGGTTAAGTTTGCTATATGGATTCAATACTTTAAAGTTGCAAGTCCCATACCAGGGAGAGACAGTCAACATCTGCCAGGAATTCGATGCAGCCTCAAATCCTCAGTATTGCTAGGGTTGTCAAATATTCCACAATAAACCGAATACTAAAAAAGCGAACTAGAAATCTACTGTGGAGTGTGATCATCTATTATGTTACCCCCTTAATTCTTCAATAACTTCTATGTTAGTTATCCAATTTTTATTTGCAATTTAATTCAAATATATAGTCTGAATAATACAAATCTTAGCTTTTGAATTAACTTGAAATTCGATTTTTATCGATTCACCTGTGCGGAAGGAGACTTGGACAAAGTCTAAGCATTCTCTATGAAAGTGCCATAACAAGATATATTGTCACTAAATTTGGTATTCCCAGCTTTCACAATCTCTAAGATAAAGATGTTCATACAGACCGAGATGGATGGTTGATGACCCTAATCACTATGTAGCGTCAAAAACGCCCTCTTCTGTCTGTTGGCCTAGCACAGGAAACCTTCTACCCTAGAGGTAGTGGTTATACTCAGTTAAAGCACCTTCAGCTTTTGTGCAACTTAATCCAAATCAATTCGGATATATTATAATTCATCTATGTAGCACCCCTTTTTATATGCACCCTCCACAATTAATAAAAAATCCATAGTTTTCAAATGTTTGTTAATTACATTATTTTATTTTGTATTTGTTTTTTTTTTTTTTTTTTTTTTTGTATTTTTTTAAATTATTTTGTCAGCTTTTGATTTCTTGTTTTAGCGTTCTCGAAGAGAATCGCAACGCCGCGCACAGTGTTTATTTCTTGCACCAGTCCTGATGCTGCACGGTCCTACTATATCATTTATCTCTCTTATATATTAGATGTTTTTGATTCTTTACGATGCGCGATAAAAAAAAATCAGTTGCTTATGCATTTTACACTCATGTAACATAGTTATATATGTAGGTAGTATTGTTTATATATGTATTTATGTAGGTATGTATGTACGTGTATGTATTTTATATATAGATACATATATATAATTAGTTAATGCATAGTTCTTGAAGTTTTCTTTTGTGTTGTTCGCTTGTCGTATATTTTATATTAATTTCCTTATACACACACTTTGGTTTTTCTTTTCACTGCTTGTGATTGGCTTAAGAATAAAATGTAATGATTAATTGTGTATCTTTTATCTGTTTTGGGTTTACACATTAATATTTTCGCTAGTTTACCATCTCTTCTTCTTCTTCTTATTCATCTTGCTTTATTCTTTTTATTTCAACGCTTAGTTCTCGAGGTTATTATAGATTAAATGGAATCGCATGAGTTTGCTGACATTCAAATATGCATATTGAATAGTTATAATAATAATAATAATATAATAGAAAAAAAATTGTCGGTTTACATCATATCAATAAATACATTTATATTGTAGCTAGTTTTCTTGTTGTTTTTGTTTTTCTTGTTTTTGTTTTTATTTTTTAGTATTGTTTTCTTTTGTTTATTATACACATACTGTACTATATCAATTGCATTTCGTATATCTCTTAAACAGTTATCTCTCTTTACAGTTACATACGCTAGCCTTCAATTATTTAGTTTTCTCTCTCATTCTGTGTTCTCTTTCTCTATGCTCTCTATTCTCGTATTCTCTTAGCATATTTTACATGTGGGGAGACCAGAATCAAAAATAAAAACATTTGCGATCTGTCGATTTGTTGTTGTTGCTGATAATGAGATGATCTTGTAGCCTCGCACTAACTAAACTTAAATAATAATCAACAATGTGGCTCTAACAGACTTTCAAATGAACGAGAAAATATATATGTATATATTCATGTATATATATATGTATATTATATAGACAGATCGTTCGTACACACATAAAACATAAAAAATGTTTAAATATTCTTTTGTTTTGTTTATTTACACACACATCAACAAAATGCCAATTCTCCGCTTACAATTTACATTTACAGCTTGCGACAATCGAAATCGAGACTTAAATCGTTATCGTAATCGCAATCGCGATTGTAAATCAAACAAAAATGCACTCAAGTCAGAAAGGTCATTAAAGAAATATTCATCGGTCGGTGGGGATGTTTAACAATCATGAATTTTTGTTCATTTACAAATGAGTTAAGCAAATAAATATTACAAAAAGAATTAAAAAAAAGAACATTGGATATAGTTACAGTTTTCTTGCTTTCTCAATTTTTTTTTTGATCTGCCGCAAATTGATTTTAATTTTTCTTCTCTTTTTCTTATTTTCTTTTATTTGGCACTGCTTTGAATTTGTTTTGGCACCGCACGCTTCGAGCGTTAAACATAAAATATTAAAAAAAAAATTATTTATTTATAGCTACGTATGTAGTATATATATATATATATATATTTAGAAAGCGGTGCTGAAGCTTAGAAAAAGAAAAAACTGGGTAAACTTGCTCTTCTTCTTCGTATGCGTCATGCAAAGTATTTACAAGTCTTGGAAAAAAAACAAAAAAGTGAATGAAGAGTTACACAACGATTTTATAAATAATAAATGTTTATGATATTGTCGCATAAGAGTTACATGATAATCTTGTTAGATAGTTACTTTAGTTAATGCACTAATTAACTGTCCGATGTAGTTGGGTGTGCACTACTCGCGAAGGTATTTTAGGTTATGGTTATACATATGTACGATATCTATATGATAGAAAGTAAACATACTAATTAAAACTAGGAAACTTTAACTCAGTCAAAGAAAAACGAACATTTTATGGTTAACCCGCACACACACACACACACACACACACACACACATGCAAGGTATATAGAGGTATGTGTGTGTGTGTATGTTAGAGTGTGAATCGCATTTATATATATATATATTCATTCCGGACCGATCGATCAGTTGCGATTGTAGAACTTTCTCTGATAGCGCTTGCAGCTGTTTCCCATGCTGCCCACGCCCCCTCCAGATACACCGCCACCGACACCGCCTCCGGTCACGCCCACGCCCACACCCATCCCCATACCCACTCCCATGCCCAAGCCCATGAGCTGCTGCTGCTGCTGCTGCTGTTGGTGCTGCTGATGCTGGTGGTGCATTCCAAAGCCTGCGGCTCCATAGAACTGCTGACCCGAGCCACCACCACCTCCTCCGCCACCGCCACCGCCGCTGCTGCTGCCACTCATGCCCAGGGCTTTATTTTAGCTGGACGCCCCCAGCTGATTCTTCATATGCGCGGCGGCTGCAGCTGCCGCAGCGGCAGCAGCAAACGGTGAACCGACGCCACCGCCGCCAGTTGGTGTCTGCGGTCCATTGTTGTTATTGTGATCGCCAGGCGTGCGCGGACCATTGACCATGCCACCAGCGCCGCCGTTCACACCGTTGCCACCGCCACCAACACCGCCTGGTCCACCGCCGAGCAGTCCACCAGCTGCGCCAGCACCGCCAGCGGCTCCAGTCGGCGAGCCCTGGCCCAGCGATGAGACGTGACGCTTCAGCATTGGATGATTGGCCATGGAGGCGAAGACCAGACGCTCCTCATAATCGTATTCGCAGAGTATCTTGTTCTCGCATAGGTAAAATCGATCGCCAACGCAAAATCTATAAAAGATAAAAAAAGATGAAGAAATCGTTAAGTTAGTTTCAGTCAAGAGAGAGTTAGTTAATCATATGATATTGTAGATATTAATAGAATATACTGTCAAGCCCCCTATGACTAAGCATCATGGGAGAACGAAGAAGAGTTTAATTGTTATGTTCTACCTTTGGCAAGGCATCAAAAGTATATTACAATTATCTCAGAGTCTATAAGACTTAGGGCTGTCAAACTTTGGACTCTTGCTCTGCTAAATCATATGCTATTATAGACATCTTTAGAGTACTGCCATATCCTCCTATTCTTGCGAAAACATGTGAATAAGTGTGTAGAACGTGAAATTGCCAGTTAAACATGTATAAAATTGATCTTCGTAGGGATCCTAGAAACCCTAACGGCGAAAGGGATTACCCAAGGCTAGGACTATTAGCTGCAGTTGGCCGGCAAGTTAGTCCGTTCAGGAAAAGGAACTGCCAACTGGAAACGATTTTTCCACATGCTTAACCCTGCAACAGACACAGAGACACAGTCAGAGGCAGCAGTAACAGATACCAGGAGGGAGACAGCGACAGCGACAGAGAGAACAGACAAAGATGACAATTGACAGCGGCAAAGGCAACTTTGTTGAGAAGCTGACTGTGACTGCCGGCAGTTGAATGGAAGCCGAGACTGAAGCGAGCTAAAACAAGAAGAAGAGGAAGCATGCAGTGCAGCTGAAGACGCAGTTGAAATGCAGTATAAAGCAGGAAGAGCAGGACAGCAGAAGGTGGAGAGAGAGAGAGAGAGAGAGAGAGAGGGAGAACAGAGGCAGAACAATGTTCGTTGACAATGACAACGCACAAGGAAGTCAGATAAGCATTTGAAAATGTCGCTGCAATGTCAGGAAGTGCGCGGCAGGGATCTGGAATTGCCACTGGAAACGCTTAAGTTGACTGCGAGCAGGGGGGTGGGGGTAGCAATGGGGAACAAGTTCCGCTCCACTGAAGTGCGGTGCATTCAGCCGACTGCAAATGAAGTCGTCGCCCAGTTGAGTCGCCCCAAAACGTGCAACGTCTGTGTGTGTGTGTGTGTGTGTGTGTGTGCAACACATGAAGCCCTTTGTCAAAATATTTATGTTAGCACCTGTACGTGAACGACAGGCAGTCACTGCCCCACCCCCTCCCCCCTTAGCTGAAGTGCCAATACAGCTCGCATTACAAACCAAACAAGACTCGAGGCACCAAATGGAGGCACACAACAAACGACCAGCTGAATACTCTTGCTTTTTATGTAGCATACTTTTTGGAGCAGCACTAAAAGCAACACCAAATTGGTATTTTAATACTGCAAATTGATAACGATAACTAGAAATGGGGTTAGGTAGAGTTTCGATATATTTTGTATTGAATATATACAAGTTAACAAAGGGGAACAGATTCATATGCAGTTGGTCTGGCATTATCTACAGAGATATCCCCTCTACAAAGTTACAAAGTTATAGAAATCAGTCCCCAATGGATCCCAAACTGACTGACTCTGCCCGCATTGCTCGCTCAAAGCTAGTGCAACATTATTTTTATGTTTGACAAGTACGTGTAGCCAGTTGGGGTGAAGGGGGGGCGGGCGCCGTGGTACCCCAGGGTAGTGGCAGAGATTGTTTGGCAGCTGGGCCTGTTCCAATGGGGTGTGGGGAGGGGTAAAGCAGCTTACAGCAGACTTACAGCGGATATGAAATTTGGCTTTTGATTTACGTCAATGTTTTTTTATTTTATCTTTCTTTCGTTCTTTTTCTGCTTTTTCACTGGTTACATTTTCTTTTTGGTTGCCGCCGGCGTTGCAACAACAAATCGATTGACGGACTGACTCGACAATATATATACAGACATATGTGGGCGCACATTGCAGCGAAGGCGGGGGGCGTGGCATGGCGTTGTGTTGTTGGAGTCTCTACATGAAAAACGCTTTGTTTATCAACCAAAAACGAGATGAAAAAACAACAAAAATAACAACAAAAACTCAACGAGTCAACAAAGTAACAGTAAAAACAACAAGAAGAGCATCAACAACAACAGCAGAAGAATAACTTTTTGGGCAGCGCATTGAACGCACCTGTGACATGCACACCACATCAGACATGTGTGTATGTGTGCGTGTGTGTGTGAGGAGCTCGCACATCCGGGCAGCGAAGACCAGCAACAAATTGTCAACAGGAAATACAAAAATTGTGAAAATGGCGCACACTGTTCTTGTTGTTGTTGTTTTACTCTCTCTTTCTCAAGCTTCTGCTTACTGCTGCCACTCAACTGCTGCTGACGACTTCGTCGATGCTGGCGACAGGAAATTATGCAAACTTTTCAGCAACATAAAAATAAAACAAGAAAACAACAACAACAACAGCAACAAATTTGATGCACTCTGAAAAAAAGAAATATGCAAAATGACTTTTTTGCTGCTGTTACAGTTGCTGCTGCCGCGTGGCAAGTGAAGGCCCGCATTTTTAATGTGAAACGTGGCAAGCAACACAATTGCAAAATGGATGCCGGAATGAAACGTGGAAGGGAGCAACGTGGCACATTGCAAGCTAGCCGGCGGGCATGCGGCCACGCCTCAATGACTTTTTCGGCAATTGAATTAAATTACGTAAAAAATTGATTAGCTTGTAAAAAATCGCAGAGAGAAATAAATTGAAAAAAAGGCGATCACAGTGTGCGTAAACGACACAAACAATGCAGAAAATGCAAATGAATCGCAATAATTCTCCTCTTTCCCTCTTTCTCATAAAACTTAACAGCAACATGTTATCGTTCGATAACAGACTTATCATTTTGCCATTAACAGAGTCACGTACACTATTCTTTTAACAGGCAGACAAACTATTCTGTTATCAGACATTGCAACGAAACTGTTAACAGGCATTACATATTTATGTTATTTGAACAGATATAAGCAAAAAAAATAGCTGCACATCTTTTGTTATGCCCATAAATATGTACACACAGACAAGCACACACAGACACACGCACACATATGCCTACTTCCTTTTTATTATTTTGCATTTCAACTATTTGCTGAATTGGAATTGTGATGCAAATTTGAAAAGACCATGAAACAGTTAGGCCTCAATACAATGGGGACACATGCCGCACGCCACACGCGCCACATGCAAGAGGGTGCACTGCAACGCCCCTAGACAGGGCAGGGAAGAGCAGGCCACATTCGCATGGGAATCGATGCCTCCTGTTACATTTTTAAAGCCAATTTTCGACAATATGAAACAAAAGCGCCCAGGCAGAGGGAGAGGGGTAACGGTATCTGAATCCGTGGACTGGGTCCGATTTTTAACAATATGCCAATATGTTTTAACATTTATTTCAATATTTTCGTTGGGCAACGCCGTGTGGCGGCATTTTTAATATTTAATGCGCTGCTCGTTGCACACAGAAGTCAATTCGATTGAAGACTGAGGGGGGGAGGGGAGGACGGAGAAGTCGTGGCATGGTAACTGAGACATACGTACACATACATACATGCATATGTGCATATGTGCGGCGGCATTATTAATGCAAAAGGCCCCGAAAGAAGCGAAAGAATGAAACGAGCAAAAACGAGCAACAAGAAAAACTGTTGACCAGCACAAGGAAGGCAGGGGGCAGGGGAAGTGTGGGACGCACTTTAAAACTCTCCAGAGTGACATTTCACGAATTGGCCAAATGCAATAAATTGCCCCAAGTTCGTGGGTAATCGTGGGGCAAAAGGCAAAAAGGGTTTGCCCGAATTAAATATGCCACGAAATTTATGCGGTTTTCATAGAAACTCAATGGCACCAAAGGGGGTTGCCACTGCCGAGAATCCGCACACGCATGCCCCGCATTCCGCAACCCCTCCCCGCCCCATTCAGACTTCAACACCCAAGTCTTTTCTCTCGCCTCGCCTTGTAAATGATGTCAATTTGTTGTTGTTATTGCTGATGTTTCTGCATAATAATAAAATTCTAAGTGCCATTTTGGCCATGTATATTGGCCAAAGATTAAAAAGGGATTTCCAGAGTGTGTGTGGATGTTTCTTCTTGGATTTAGTGTTGCTGCTGTTGATAGGCGAATTGCCCATAAAGAAAGCATAATGTATTTTATGTTTATTTCAAGTGCGGCAGGTGCTTTTTGAGTCTACAAATCGAAATCGAAGATTTCTGCAATAATTTATATATGAGTATACATATGGTGCACATAGTAATATACAGTTATAGTATATTATAATAGTTATATACCGATTTACTGTTATATTAAGCGGTATTTACGAATGAAAGCAGAAATTATGAAGATATATCTCGAATACTTTCTTATGCTCACATTCATCTTTCACTATATAGCACGACCTGGGTCTAAGTCGATCTGCAGTTTTTTTTACTCGATTTGTTCAAGAATATGACAACATAACAGGCAAAAAAGATGACGGATTGAAAAGAATTTGCTTAAAAAAGAAGCATTGAATCCATTTTTTTATCAGATCTTTCACCTTATGTTATACATATAATAAACTTTTATTATATTATATAATAGTTATATATATAATCACCTTATATTATATAATAAAATATAAAATTTATTTTTATAAAAGCCAAAAATTATCAAACTGATTTGTTATACTACATATTTCTTTGTTTTAGCTGAAATTTAGGGGCACATTTTGTACTATATGCATATCTCCCTGAACTCTACATTGCTTAGAAAGTTAGTCGAGTGCAGGTAATGCTCTAATAGAAATATATCATCAATTCCAATATCTTTTCCTGGAACTTAAGAAAGAACTCAATATTTTATATCAAATACTATCTCAAACCTTTATTAATCTTTCTAAAGATTGTCATTCACTATGGTTATTGTACTAACTCTCCATAAACTCCTTCTTCTCTGCTTTTGTTACTGAGATCAATTAGCACTCACCTGTGATTGCATTGCTGGCACGCGAAGCACTCCAGGTGATAGACATTGGTGCGAGCACGCATCACCATCTCGAAGGCTGGAATGACTTTGCTGCAGGCGGCACAGTAGCCTGTGTTGCCGAATAATCTAAGAGAGAAGAAAAGAGAAAAGTCACATTAACTTTCCGTTACAAGTGTGCAGTGAAGCGACCTTGTCTGGTACTGCTACTCACCTCAAGTAGTCGCGCTTGCAGAGCATTAGGTTACCCTTGGTGTACAGCGTGGAGCCAACTTCGCCGAGGCGACAGTCACAGCAGCCGCATTTGAGGCAATCCTCATGCCACAGCATGTCGAGGGCACGCAGCAGGTAACGATCCTGAATGTGCTTGCCACAGCCGGCGCATAGTTGGCTGCCATTGTTGTTGTTATTGTTGTTGTTCGCTGCGGCCGCAATGCTTTGTACATTGCTGTTGTTGTTGTTGTTAACAACATTTCCATTGCTCATGCCATTGTTGTTGTTATTATTGTTGTTGTTGTTGTTGCCACCGCCGTTGTTCTGCCCGTTGTTGTTCATGTTTGCGGTCTGCTGCTGCTGCTGTTGTTGCTGTTGTGCCGACTGCTGCTGCTGCTGATTGGATGAAAGCCCGACAAGTCCGGGTTCAGTTTTGGTTATATCCATAGTCATCATCTGCAAGAGAGAGAGAGAGAGGGGGAGACGATTAGTTTGTGTTATTCTTTGGGGGATTTCTTTTACATTGGGCAACGCTATGTCCAGCCAATAATAATCGCAGGGCGACAAGCTTCTCTTCAGCCTCGGCCTGTTGTCACAATTACTGTCACTGCTCTCTTTGTTGTTCCATTCGTCCAGTTCGTTGTAGTTAATAGTAGTATTATTATTGTTGTTGTTGCTGTTGTTGTTGTTATTGAACAAATGCTGTGGCAACGCGGGCACCAGGAATCGTTCAATGCTTTCCAGTTCGATAAAATCCTCGAGACTGTCAGTTTCATAATCGAAGTCAATTGAATAGAGCGCCATGGCCAACCGACGATATGACGAGATTTAGCCAAATATATATATTCTCAAAATGTTGCACTTTTATTGATTTTTATAATGCGCAACAAAGTAATAAACATCAAAACGAACGCGCCACACGACAAAAGCGACGATGCCTAGACTGGCTAGTGTTGATCAGCGTCCGGCAGTTAACGGCATCTAACAGCTGTAAAGCTGCACTTAACAGTGCTGGCAAGTGTGATTTGCATACGGCGGTGCTTGGCATTAACAGATCTCACAAGTAATTTAACTGTGGCATACTTTTGCGCGCACTCGATTTATTTTGTACAGCGGAAATGTGAATATATATTTTTGAGCTCCCCACCCCCACTCAAGTCACCTAGGCGAGCAAAGGGAAATTCTTTTTAAATAAAATGAAAAAAAAATAATGAAAGATGAAATTACTTTTCGACGGGCTCGTCCGGGAGTTGAACCCGGGACCTCTCGCACCCGAAGCGAGAATCATACCACTAGACCAACGAGCCGTTGCCATCGTGCCTGCCACAAACAAAATTTCAATACGGCTTGCAAAAATATCGAATGCAAGACCTTGACACGATCAAGTTACAACGAACATGTTGGTGAAGTGAGGATGTCATGTCTATTTTTAGCACAACTGCGATCGCCGCTCTGCGTGGGCGTCTTGATCCTTGTCATGGACGAGCTTTAGTAGGCGTACGCCTGTCAGACTGCCTCTTTAGCTCAGTGGTAGAGCACTGGTCTCGTAAACCAGGGGTCGTGAGTTCAAACCTCACAGGAGGCAAATCATTATTTTATTGTTTTTTATTATTTTTTTGTCGATGTTTTAAAGTTGCAACTAGTCGCATATTGGGCCTAAACCGCAACATGCTGCATGCAACTGTCGTTCAATTGATGTCACTTTTGCTTTATTCTCTTTGACCATGCAGCAAATTGCGCTGACTGCAGCGGCTCGATAACGATAACAAAACAAAACACAACACAACAAAACGCAGCCTATGTCAATGCTGAACAACAACAACAACAAGGGGCAGAGCAACAAATCAGAGCAAACAAAAGAGAAACGAATGCCAACAACGATTTAAAATAACGAGATTTATGACAAATTGGCATTGGCAAACGGAACCAAATGGAACGGAAGAGGCTGAGAGAGAGAGATAGAGGGGGAGAGAGAGGCAGAGGAAGAAAGGCGAGCGAGGCGCTAAATACTTAGTTTGTTGCCAGTTGCCATGACGCGGTGGGGAAACCCTAAAAATATGCAATCACACACAGCAGTGTCAGAGCAGGGGGTCGAGGGAAGGGGGGTGGTTGCTGCATGTAACGATGTCTGCCACAGCAGCGTCAATTGTCGTCGATGGCCGTCGATGCAGCGGGCAGCGCGCATTAAGCCGCAATCGTTGTTGCTGTCGTTGTCCATGTAGCGCCAACTGTGACCCGACGGCCTTGGGGGCAACACATACACATATACACACACACACACATGTCTGCGGCTTCTGGGGGCATTTTCACGTCTGCTGCTCGTGCAGCTGCTGGCAATGACTTTAATTAGACATCGCTGCCTCCTCCGTGTGCAGTGTCAAAAACTCATCAAATGCTCGACAGAAGCAAGGCGGGTAGGGAGTGGGGGCTTGGCTGGGGTCCGTCAGTGGCCTGCGGCATAAACGGGCGACTCATAAAAATTCAATCAAATCAATTTATGTAAATTTAACGCCGATTCCAGCAACAGCAGCCACCACAGGCCAAACAACAATGACACTGACCCATGCACGCTGACCAACACTGGCAGCACTCAATTTTTGGCCACCAAATTCCACTACCTCCCCCCACCCCATCCACCCTCTTCTCTCTGTCCCCCCAGGCTTTGCAGGGACTGCATTGTTATTTAGTTTAGACAAAATGAATTGAATGCTAAACGCCGGCAACGTTTTCATTGCCAAAATGGCAAGTGTTGGTAGAAAGAGAGGGGGAGGGGTATAGGGGGAAGCAGAGAGGAGAAGAGAGAGGGTGGAGTGCGCGGAAGCAGCTTTGCCCTGTGTGTTATCAGAGCCAGTGCATTCATTGAGCATTCATAGTTTTGGTTGTGTGTATGCGATCAATTAATTTATGCATTACATTTGCACTGCCACGCCCATTCCCTCCACACCCTCTCCCACTGCTATTCTCCTTTCAATTTGCATGCAATTTTGAAAAGATTTGTACATTGTTCCATTCCATTTGCTCGTTTTTTTTCGTTCGATTCCATTGCGTTTCATTTAATTCTATGGCAGCACCATAGAAACGATCTGTCAAAATCCCAAATTATTATGCAAAATAAGTGCAATTTCCCATGGCAAACTAAAGTATATAGTATATGTATATATATATATATATATGACAGACAGTCAAGTAACGAGAGAGGGGTATGACGGGTGCACAGATACCCTAGCGGGAATCAACTGCATTTGTTTAAGTTTGATGGATTTATATTTCATTGACAGTTGATTTCGGTTCATTAGTATGATATATACATATGTATATATATCTCTATGACATGTGTATATAATATACGTATCTTAAAGGATAGATATAGAGATAGATATAGAGAATTGGATAAGCAATTAATGTTATTTTGAATGCTTGATCTCTTTCCATCTTTCGTTTTGTTTTATGAGTTTTAATTAATTTATACATATATAGCTATAGACCTAATATAATATGTAGCTAGATATAGTATGATATGCTACGTAGAATCTGTTAGTATATAGTCTTCTGCTCTCTTTATAGCACCACTTTAACTTAGTATCGATCATATTAGATAGTACTACAGTACATACAGTTGTAAACAGAATAGAAAAGAGTTTTAATTTGAAGAAGAGATAGAAATATTGTACCATATCAAACTAAGAAATAAGATGAAATGATTGATTTGTGTGGGTGGTGGGCATGGCAGTTAACATTTGAAGTAAGCTAGATCTGCTCAGGAAATACAAGAACCTTCAGGTCAAATTTAGTGTCACTAGCTTTTATAATAGCTCAGATATGTGAGTTCACACAGACAGAAGAACATTGCTCAATCGATTAAGCTGGTGATCCTGAATATATATATAGTTTGTGTGGTGTGCCACGCCTTCTTCTGCCTGTTACAGACATTTGCATAAAAGAAGTACAAGACATAACTATACAAAGTAAATTTCGTATAGAATTATGAAGACATCGAGTATAAAAAACCAACTTTACGGATTAAAAGGAATTATACAATATATGAAATATTCCCACGAAATGCCTTTGACATAATAATAGGAGTGCTGCGGTTGTTATGCTATAAGTGCATTTACGGAAGTACTTATTCCCGTTATTCTATGATATTCAAGCATCTAATTAAATATATACTCTATGGGTACTATATTCCTTTCCTGAACCCAAGCGGGGCGTAGCTAATTGCGCGACCAGAGCGCGCGCTCATTAAAGCCAATCAATATTCAAATTTTCACAGGAGTCAAGAGGGGCCCTATACGTGCAGGTTAACTACAGACTACCTCCCCCCCCCCCTAATTCCCTACTCCTCTACAGCCTACAGCCTTGGGCATTTTCACAGTTTAGTTTGCTAAGCGGATACCGTCCACCCGCCCCTGCCGCTGCCCCCCGTCACAAGGCGAGCGAGGATTGCGTTGCGTTTCGGTACGTTTTCGGTTCCGGTGCTACTATAATTATGCATATGCATGTGTGGTGAGTGTGGGCAGGAGTGTGTGTGGTGTAGGGTATGTGGTGAGAAGGGAAAGGAGTAGGGGAGTGTGTGTTGAGGAGTGTGGTTTTTTGTCGCAACTTAAACCCTTTTTAACCCCAATTGCTAGAGACGCAGCAGGGCAGGAGCAGCTGCAGAGAGAGAGTGGGGGGGAGGAGGTGGAAAATTACAGGTTTGCACGCAAGTTAACGGAAGTTACTTCGGTTATAAGAAAACCGCGCACGACCTTAGCCAGAGTTGATTTTGCGCTCGGTTATGTTTATGGTTTATTTATTTGGTTTACGAGGCAAAGGCAGAGCAATTTTGGTGTCATGTTTTATGCATGCGCACACCCCCTTCCCTCCTCATCTTACGAATAGTAGGCCCCCTCCCCCGCTGCATGCACTGCAAGTGTTTGTCGCATGTCGCACTCGCCATGTGGGGAGCTTTTAATGACACTAATTAGTGGGCAAAAGGCTCATGTGACAAACGCGTTACGGCTGCAGCCAAGCCAAGCAGGCACAACCCCCTTCCTCTGTCCCTCTGCCCCCTCTTCATCCCTTGCACATGCAACATTGCAACCCTCGAATGGAAAATCAACGAATTTCTCCATATGCCACACGGCAACAGCTGCAAATCGGGAGCCCCAACTGCTCTGCCTGTCTGCTGCAGCTACAAACCTCCTCTTCGTACCCCTTCTACCCCCCTTCCTCTACCCCTCAGTTACTACTCACCCTTAATTGGTAATTAATTTATTTTGCATAATTTTTCGCGGCCTCCTCCGCTTTTTGGCCAGTGCCACATTATGTTGCTGACAGCAGTGCACTGGCGTAGGCAGAGAGGGGGCCAGTACGTTGAGGGGGGGCAGGTCTGCAATTTGTTTATTTGGTTTTGGGCTTTCGCTGTCGCTGCTCGTGCAACTGACGGACAGCGAAAGGTGTCAAAAAGTGCGAATTAAGTGCGAATAAACGTGCTGAGCGTGCACTGGCCACGCCCACCTCACGCCGACGCCCCCCCTTGGACACACTCACACACACACACCTTTCTGTCTGTTGCTGTGCTGCGTAAATTTGCATCACATAAATTAAATTCGCACGCAACGGCGAAAATTGATGGCGAAATTATGAAATATAATCAAGTGAGTGATAAAAATCCCCTGCATGCATAATCAGGTACAACATGGCACCACTTTGAGGTTATGCACGGCAGTTATTTAATTACGAGAACAGCAACAACATATTCTAAGCTAAGAAGAGGCACGAGGCTGTAGTGCAATGATAATAGATAACCCTGTAGATCTTCAAATGATAGAAACAGCAGTCAGGTTTAGATTGCAACCTCAATTACTAACTATATATAGCACCTATGTATAGGCATTGCATCCAGCATTATATATCAATTTTATCATGATGTAACTATTGCCCAAGTTTCATAACGATAGCCCAAGTAGATGCAGAGATCTACTTAGTTTTAGATTCTTTCTACGTTATAAACTTCTTTCCACAAGATTCCACATAAGCATTGCCTACTATTCGAGGGCGTGGCAACTGAATAATGTATAGTTCATGTTTCATAACGTTAGCATAGCTAGATCAGGAGATCTACATAGCTTAAAATACTTCCTACGTTATAAACCTATTCATAGAAACTTACACATAAGCATTACCTACTTTTTGGGGGCGTGGCAACTGAAGAATGTATAGTTCTAGTTTCATAACGTTAGCGTAGCTAGATCAGGAGATCTCCCTAGACTAAGGTTCCTCAACTTCATTCCTAGAGATTTCAAATTACCATTGCCTACTTTTCGGCGCTTATGTATGCTTTAAAGGTTCCTTCGTTAAAGTTCTCAGTGACCTGCAGAGTCCTATTTTCAATGTCCTTTGGCCATGCAAGGCTTCTTCCGCGCACAAATTAAAAAATCGGTACACCAAACTTATGCAAAACAAAAGAAGCAAAAATACAGCAACAACAACAACAACAGCAGCAAGAAGAAGACGGACAAAGGCGAAAAAGAGCAAAACAAATTACGGGCAACAATAGAGCGACAAAAAGAGAAAAGAAAAAACGTCAAGTGCGCGATAGGAAAAACTAAAACAATGCCACAATAAAAATATATGTATGTACGGTATATGAAATAACACAGGGAAGAGAAATGCCAAAAGAAGAACAACAACAAGGGCTACAACAAATAAAACAATCAAAATTCATTTTTAATTTTTATGCCATAAAAATGCAAACGAAGACTTTGAGTGGACAAGGTGCGAGCAAGACGGAGAGGGAGAGAGAGAGCAAAAGACAGAGACAGAGGGAAAGAGAAGAAAATGGTCACCAAAAGTCAAGCACGAAACTGAGACGCAATAGCAGCAGAAGGAAAGAAGGAGGGGAAAGGAGAAGTGGAAACGTAATGGTGAAACATGTTGTGCGACAAGGAATAAGTTTGCAGGGCAAGAGACGATTGCCCTGGTCCATGTTTAATGTTCTTTTACACACACACACAGACATACATACACAGGAATAAACATTATTTGTATATATATTTCCCTTTATTCGCGACACAAAACGAGCTTTTAAGTGGCCCCGTCAAACAATTAAAATGCAACGTTTTCACAATTTTTTGCTTGTCCCCTTCACGTTGTTTTAATTATGCGCGGCCCTTCCCCACTGTGCCTACCCACTGTACATGTGCCGACGCCGACGCCAGCACCAGCTCCTTTTCCCCTCCCATCGTTCGCTTCGTCCTGTCAACGGCATCTGGCGTCGTCGTCGTTGTCGTTGTCGCAATCTTCGTGTTTTCAATGTACTTAAACTGCCATAAATACCAATCAAAATCAAATGCACACGAGGCTCAACAAAGAGAGAGAGAAAGAGTGGGAGGAGAGTGCGAGACAAGAGAGAGCGCTCCCATACGTGGGAAGCAATTCGCTCTTACATTTTTTCGGCACTTGACACTTGGCAATGTCTGTGGCAGCAGCTCGAACTAAACTTCCTCTCACTCTCCCTCTCTTTATTTCTTCTTCACACATGCATTCTGCACAGGCGACAAATTCTCAATGTTGAGTTTAGTAATCAAACTTAACTAATATGAGTCATCTACTTAAACACACTGCATTCATGCAGTATTCTAACACACACACACACATATACATACATGTCTACATACATGCATACATAATAGCCGATCTACATTAGTCTCTTGCATATGTTAAATATCAGACGACTCCTTTGTCACCTGTGCTAACAGACAGTTAACAGACTCTGTAAGCTGTTAGCAGAGCACAGCTGCAAAGGAGGCGCAGAGCAGAGTTCAATGTGTGCACATGTGTGTGTGTGTGGGTGTGAGTGGCTCTGCATGTGTTTGCCTGCCAGTTTCTGTTTGTTTGCTTGTTTGTGTGCGTAAGTGTCGTGTTTGTGTTTACGCCTCTTCTAGTGCCATCGAAAGTTGAACGTGGCTGTTGTTGTTGTTGTTTCACTCAAGCTCAATAACTACTACAAAAAATAATCGAATAGAAACGAAATAAAACTGGCAAAAAAATAACAAATGCGAAAGGCGACGCCGACGCTCCCCCTCCCCCCTTTGGCTGCGTTACTTGTTTGATTTATGCTCGCCGTTGTTCTTCCTGCTGCTGCTCCCTCTGCTGCTGCGCGGATGCCGAAGCGGTGTTTATTATTGCGGCAACATATGGGGCAGGGCATTTGTTATGCTTGTACAAGGCTTTTGCAGATATTGTTGTTGTTGCTATTGTTAATCTATTTGTACAGATTTTTCTCTGCCAGCGATTCTAAGTTAGATTTATGCTTCCCCCACCCACTGTCCCACTCATGTCAGCGACACATTGCGCCACAACAACAACAACTACAACAGCAACGGCAACAACAGTTTGATTTGTGCGACAATTGCCATTTAGCCCCGCTCTCTCTCTTTCTCTTTTCGCCTCTCCCCCTCTCTGTTGAGCATTGCACGGATGTCAACTGATGTACAACACGGCAGAGGAATTTTTATTAAGTTGTTTTATGTATTGTGCACAGTTTGCTGTTATTTCTTTCTGCTTAAACAATTACGACAAATTGCGCTTTTATGGACTAAGAAGAAGAAGAAGCAGAAGCAGAGAAGCTGCGAACGTTGACGGCGACTGCGAAGCCAGCGTTGCCAGCATTACCGGCATAGCCAGCATTGCCATTGTCATGTGCAAAGCCCACTGCGCTAATACAAGATTCGAATGCGTGCGCTCACCTCGTCGTCGCATGTGTGGGGAAGTGTGGGGCACTCGGGGTGCGCTGCGCAGTCGACTTCAAACGGAGCTTAATTGCCTCACAATGCCAAATGCAGTCGCAGTCGCAGTCGCTGCGGCGTTAATTAGGTGAAAGCATCCGTGGAGAGCGCACGCTCATCGCTCTCTTACGTGCACATGTGCATGTGTGCGATGCGCACGTGAGTTAGGCTCAATTGCCGCTGATTATACACTGAACAAAATAACAGAGCAAGAGTATTATGCATTAAAGAATGCAATATATCTCGTAAACGAAGCGAGATATCGAAAAAATGTATTAAATCTTTTCATTTTATTTCGTCCAGTTCTACAAAAATCAAGCATTAAATAACAGTTAATAAATACATAATAAATAAATGAAGTAAATAGCGGAATAACGTAAGAAAAAGCTTATTAATTTATTAACTATTTATTTCAATCACTTCTACAGCTTCAATCACGCCTCACGCGCCCATCGCTAACGCGTATTCGAACCCAACGAATTATTTAGCTCATTGATTGGTCGACGATATCGAAAAATCTGTTTGGCATTTCCACGTGCTGCCCCCCGAGCGATGATGATGATCAAAAGTGGGCAGCAGGCATTCGCCAAATTGCACCCAGGGGCGTGACGTGGAGCAGGGGGAGGGGCAGGGGCAGAGCGTGCTGATGACGATCATGAGAGCAGGCGGCAGCAGCAGTTAACTCCGGTCGGAGCCAGTCGCAGTTAGTCAGCGGCATTTCAACTCGATTGCAACTTGGCGCGCTTATTTTGCGCTAATTAATGTGTTTTCCACAAAATTAGCAATTTACGCGCAAATAGAAATTGCAGCAGCTCGCAATTCCCCCACCCCCCAATCCCCAAGCCCCGATCGCAGGTTGCCTTAGAAACCAGTTACAGCCAGCCGCATTATCCAAACACAAAATAAGAAAGAAGATAGAGAAGGAAAACACGAAAGAACGAGTGAATGGCAAGTAATGAAGAGGAGTGAATACCCTTTGTGGAAATGGAATATCAAAAGAATCTTTGTGTACATATAAGATGTATTATAATCTATAAAATATCTTTATAAAATAAAAATATCTATAATTATATATCTATTATAACTATACAATCAATATGTAAATTTAAATCTAATAAGGTCGTCCTGCTGAACAGGAATATATATATATATACATATATATATATATATATATACATAAACAAATAGATAGAGACTACAAAATATCTACACTAATACACAAATTATATAATTCAAAAATGATATACATATATGATATATATATTTGTATATACATATGTACATATAAGAGCTACCCCTTGTCAGCGTATTGCAAGAAAGGAAAACAAAGTCCGGGCGTGCGGCCGGACGCACAATTAATTAAGTTGACGTTGCGTCGGTAGCAGCAGCAACAGCAATAGCAGCAACAGCAGCAGTTGCAACAGTTGCAGCTTCTTCTGTCCGGCATTGGCATTGGCACGTCCATTGCCATTGCAATCGTCTAAGAATCAATGTAATTAGTGGCTCGCCGAGAGATCCCCGTTCTTGTGTGTATCGAGTGGAAGTTCCTCTCAGCTGCAGGTGCGCTGCGTTGCACAGAGTGTTGCACAGTTGCACAGTTGCCGAGTTGCTTTAAAAAGCATTTCCTTTTGGTATCACTTATGATTAGGTGGCATGCCGGCAGTTAGCCAAGCTCCGAGCCAAGCCTAGCCAATTGGGGCCCGAGAAGGCAGCTTCATTTAATTACAGAGAGGCAACGCATTTGGCCAACTGCACAGTTCGCATCCGTTACCAACTTGGCCAAGTTAATTGAACGTAATTGCCAGCCACTTGAGAGCAAACAGCGCCCCGAGACACAGTTGGAGCTGACAACTGGAGCTGCCGACAACTGCCTCCGTCTCCATCTCCATCTCTGTCTCCTTCTCCATCTCCATCTCCATCTCCATCTCTGTCTCTCTGTCTAAGCGTCATGAGTTAGCAGAGTGTTAAAGCCTAATTGAAACTGTCAAGTGACTGAGGGAGCCAAGGCAAGACAAGGTAAGACGAGAGTGAGAGACAGAGATAGAGAATAAGTAGTACTCGTACATATTTAACCTGTCTATGGATATGATTATTGTTAATGAGACGAAATGGCTTCGCGACGCTTAAGCAGAGATTATAGATTGACGTAACGGACATAAAACACTGAGCACTACCACAGTGTCTGCTACAGTGACTACTACAGTGTACAGCAGATGGATGAGCATAGATAGAGAAGCATAGAACGCTTTCAGAGTCGATCATAAAATTACAGTTTTTGCTCTATAAAGTTCGCCGTGATCATCAGCACAACAACTTGGTTACCGTTCTAATAGCAACGAATTTTTAGCAGTTGTTTTTGTTTCGTCGCGATCTCTGCAGCTACAAGTGCTAGAGAGATCAAATTTGGTATAAATGTTCTTCTACACTATACGCTTCTAAAATTTATTTAAAACTTTGGCTGCCACGCCCACTACTCTGTCAAATTTATAATATGTGACTATTCTTTAAATAAATACTAGAGGAACCTCTCTTTCAAATTGTAAACCGCTCAGATTATAAACACAGAAGTTACCTATTCCCTGTTAGACAATGTAAACTAGTCTGGTTGCAGTGTACCGTTTTTATGCTACGCTATTAAAGCTTTGCTCTTAATTAATTAAAACAAACAGTAGGAAATGTAGAAGGGGAGCGAGAGTGAGAAAGAGAGGAAGTGAAGGAGAGGGAGTTAACCGATAGTGAATGAGCAGCAAAGAGGAAAACACTGATTACTTCTTCTTCGATCGTGCATACACCTGTTCACTTGTTGTGATTGTTGTTGTTGTTGCTGTTGTTGTTGTTGTTGCTGTTGTTGTTGTTGTTGCTGTTGTTGAACTGTGTCAATTGGTATTTGGTCAGCACTTGTAGCCCCTGGGCCCAGGCCCAGACCCATGTGGTACTTGTACAACATCGATGATAATAATAATGATGATTTTAATTTGCTTGTTTGAAGACGCGTTCGATAAAGTGGAAACCCCCAGCCCCCTAGCGAAACTGCGGCCCACTTGACCAAATAAGCACATCTACTCTCTCGCTCTCTCTTTCTGCCTCTCTGTCTCTGTCTCTTACACTGCACATATTGATACTCTGGCCACACACAGAGGCTCAGCGACGCTCAACATTACAGTTAATTACATTTGTCGACTCGCATGAAAATTCGTGCATATTTTCAGCTCCGGCCCTTGTGGGCTGTGCGCATTAAATAACGGTTAACTGGCCAGCATCATTCTCACAATTACCAACAGCAGGAGGACAATGTGCTCTTCCCTCTCTCTTTCTCTCTCACACACACACACTCTGAACATGTTGCGACGTCATTAATAACAGAGCAAGCACGTCCAACATGGACGACGTTGACCGCAGTGCACACACAGCTTGCACTGCACTGCAATTTACACACACACACAAGCACACCTATTTGCATGGCTATTTACATAAGCGATTTTATGCTGTGCCGCCTCAGCAAGCGTCTCTGCATGCACTGCACCTGAGAGTAAGTGAGAGAGAGAGAGCACACATACACACGCAGAGAGAATGCGGGTATAGTGCAGAAAAGAAGAGAGATGCTTATCGATAGCAAAGTGAGTCATGAAGTAAACGCTGTAAACGATAGTTACAAACACACTCACACTACCTTAACCGCTAATTGGAGACTGTAATCACTGACCGTGTTGATCGCTAGTTACTGCAGCCAATAATTACACACACACATACAAGAAATGTATACATCAATACATGAGTACATGCATGCATGCACACTTACATACATACACACATGAGCAGTAAGTATGCACATAATAATAATCGCCTGCTCTTAAACGCCACTTACTCACCACACACTCACATTCTCCTGCACCCAACAAACATACGTACATACATACGTATGAGCCTACGTATTACGTACTACGTAGGGCGCACAGTCGACGTCGCGTCGCTGCTGTGCTGCTGCCCATTCATTTCTTCTACATAGCTGAGCACGAACCGTTTTATCAGCACGTTTACACCATATTTACTTCATTTTAATAAAATTTCATGCGATTTTAAACGTCGACGCGTCGCGTCGTCTGCAAATGAAAAGCGCAGCAACAGCACACACACATACATACATGTGCATGCATGTATCAGTTGTGTGTGTGTATGAAAAATGCACAATTGCTCATTCAAATGGAAATTATTTACACATTGGACACTGATTTACTTGATGCTGCTGCAGCAAAAACAACAACAACAACGACAACAGGAACAACTGGCAATGGCAGCCACATACACATATGCAAATGTAAAACCGTGTGCGTATGTGTGTGTGGTTTATGTCGGTTTATTAATATCCTTTCTACTTGGTTATGTTTTATGCGAAATTACTCAAGTGCAACCGTCTGTAATTTTCGTCGAGGTTTGTTTTGTGTCTGTTCCAAAGGCAGTTTTTTATTGCCTTTCTTTTTCTGTCTCTCTCGGTCTCTCTCTATCCCGGTCTGTTGCATTTTTTAATTATTGTATTTATTGTGTTTACATTATCATATGTATGCAAATTATTTTTTCTGCTGCACCTTTTTTTATTAATATTTTTGCAACAATTATTTGCCATGACATTTTACTGTATTTTTACACATTTCATTTATTTGCAGCATAATGTAAAACAAAAACAATAACATGCAAATGCAAGTGCAACAACAGCGCACTGTTAGCGGCGCAAGCAGCTGCATAACATGATTGCCATTAACAGCAAGGTCAATTAACAGCAGGCATGCGCTGTTAATTGCATTTCACAATGCGACAATAAATACATAATTCGCATTCGCGGAACAACAAATACTGTTTAAACAGCTTAATAAAATCTAAGCAAAGCTGTTGAGCAATTTAAATTTTAATTGCATCGAATACAAATTAAGCTTATAGATTGCTGTTGATAATTAATGAATGAACGTGAATGTTAACGTCAGCTACTGTTGTGTGTGTGTGTGTGTGATGCAAGACAAATATTCGCAATTACATAAATATGCACAAACACATAAACAATCAACAAACAATCAACAAAATGACTATAGCGACAAACAAAATGACAATTAATTGAATATCATTTTTGAATTCAGAGAGTGAGAATTAATTGTAGTGACTGTGGGATACTGTAGACTAGGCTGGAATTCTGGTACGAACCAGACATGAATTGGCTTTTATATATTTATATTTTATTTATTATTAATTTAATTTAATTTTAACCTTTATTTCATATTATACACATATTTAGCTACATATATCTTTTGTTATTTGCATTTCTCTCTCTTAACACTTTTGTTTACAGAGAGTGAGAAAAGATGCGAGAGTATGTTAACGTCGACTTGCCATGTGAATGACACTTTGGTGCTGCCGCTATCGCTGCGCTGCTTTGGCTGCTGCTGCCCCCAACGACGACGCGACGCCTCTCATAACATTTTAACTGTCGGCATTGCCGTCAGGCTAAATGAAATAAATAAATAATTGGCAATAAAAATACAATTTGCACGATCATATAAGATTTTGTCGTGTAATTGGCTAACTAACTGAGCGAACATTGACAGACTGACGGACTGACTGGCGGATAAACTGATGAATTAAGTGAGTTGTTGTTGTTGGTGCTGCCGCTGTTGCTAACATGCATTTGGCATTTATTAATCCAAGCCTGCGGTCTCCCTCCCTCTCTGTCTCTATCTCGTTTGGGCTTATGCACCGTTAATTAAATTTGATTTTCTTTATTTGCCTTCGGCGTCTCGTCAGCTTCGTCGGCTTCCGCTATCTCTGTCTGTTTATGCATGTATGAGTGTGTTTTATTATTGTATGCATTTCTCTTGCGTTTATTTGTTGCCTCTCTCACAGGTCGCCCGCTGCTCTTGTGCCTCCTTCTCCTTCGCCTCCTCGTTCGCCCCTTTCCCTTCCATTTTAATTTGCTGCCTTTATGCTTTTGTTCTAATATGCGGCTGAGCGACGTTCGCTTAATTGGCTGCCAATTTATTTTATTTGCGCGAAATTGCAGTGCAGCAACAACAACTGCAACAACAACAAAAAGCCAAGCAACAAAACAAAAACTAGGCAACATGTTGCGCTCCCACACGCAGTTCCAATTCCAGTTGCAGTTGCTGTCGACGTCGCAGTCGCTGTTAAAGTTGCTCTCACTGTTCACCGGTTACCGGCTGCGACTGCGCTGCTGCGACTACGGCTGCTGCTGCAGTCTGCCTGCCAATTAATACGCCGTTCTAATTTTTATGACATTATTAAGCAGCATCTCATGGCAGCATCCCATAATACTCGCTCACTCACTCGCTCTCGCGCTAGCCTGGCGACATCTTCTCTTGCCTTTTATGTGCAGTTTACAAACTTAATTGTCGCAACAAAGACGACGACGTCGACGGCGCTGGCACAGCATGTTGCATACGCGAGGGGTGCTGCAACAGTTGCGAAAGTTCAGCCAGGAGCAGCAATTTATGGGTGTATTTAATTATTTCTTGATTTACTCTATATTTTATAATATTTATATATGCTTAATTTTTCTGTTCATTTATTTATTAAATTATTAAACAATAAATAAACATTACCTAAACAATATCAAAGTTGACTATCAAACGTCACTAACTTTTCTTACAGCCCTTGCCGGTGAACGACAGCATCGACGTCGTCGCCGGCATTGGCAACATGTTGCTCCCATTTATGTGTGAAGTTCTGCGGCTCCTCTACACGCCCAGTTCCTTCTCCCTCTCTTGGCTCCTCTCGTTCTTCGCTCTTTGTCTGCATTCCTTTGCAGCTTCATTAACAACGTTTGTTTTTGTTGTTGTTGTTGCTGCTGCCCTTTTTGCCACATGTCTTTTGTTGTGTTTTTGCTACTGTGCCACACACTCGGAAGCAGACGAGAGCGAAGACGAAGGCCGCTGCTGCCTTTCTGTTTTTGCTGCTGCTACTTAGTTGCCCACTTGCCACTTGTTGCGTCGGCAGCGACGCAGCGTCTCTGCTGCTGCTGTTTTTATTAATAATTGGCTTCAATGAGTTCCATAATTGTTTTGCTTTTGGACTTTTAATGATCTCGTCGTCTGCGTCGCTTCGCCTCGTTGCTGTTGCTGTTTTTGTTTTATGCTGGCCAAGTGCGGCGAAGTCATCAGTTTTGCAGCCTTGTCATTGCCGTGGCACAATATGGCATTGTGTACTCAGCAACAAGAAGAGGAAGAAGCATCAGCCAGAAAAAGAACAACAACAGCAACACACACACACAGACACCAATACAAATATATAAATCAATTGCATTTTTCGTGTAAGATATCGCCATCTTACCAAGCTCTCTCTGTAAATGTGCTTTGGATCTGCTGTCGCTCTCTTGGAGAGAGAGAGAGAGCGCAGCAGCAGCGCAAGAGCGCATCGACTTCGGCTTCGCCTTTGGCTTTGACTTCGGCTGCGGCTTCGGCAACAATTGCATGTTGCGCAGCGCGGCTAACTTTGCCTTTTTGCTGTTGTTATTATTTTGTACAAGCAATTAAATGCCTGCTGCGCTGCCGCTGTTGCTGCTTCTCTCTCTTTCTTTCTCCCACTCTGCTGACTTTGTTTGTTGTTGTTCCTTGTGCTTGTGGTGCTGCTGCCGCGTCGCCTGGCGCGTTTTGTGGCGTGTTAATTAACTCAATTACGATTACTCGACGTTGTTGGACGACGACGTTGACGTGAACGTCGCTGTTGCCGTGGCTGTTGCCGTTGCCGTTGCTGGCTGCACTTTTTGATAATTATAATATTTATAGCAGTTGCCGCAGCAAGCAAAGAAAAATTTGCACTTTTCTTTTGCCGGTTTGCGTGTGTGTATGTGTGTGTGTGCTGGAAAAACTCTAATTACAGCAACAACAACAACAACGGCAACTGGAATAAGTGTGGCCATTTAATTTTATGACATTATCATGTGCAGTTATGTATGCACGCACACACATGCATTACATACAAACACATATGAATGTGTTTTTTTTTTTTTTTTTGTAGCGCATTACGGTAGGAAAATTAAAATCTTCTAAAGATACCACCTACCGTCCGTAGGTGGCATGCACGATTCATAACTCTCCAAGTAGAGTTATGCCTACGTACTAAAACAAAAACCTCCGTATGCTCCTCAGTCCTTTACATGCTCACCGGGACTGCCAGTCAAGGTATGACTTCAGTGAGCAGGATGTGAAGCCATTCGCACTCCCTTCCTTAAGTGTTGGCCATGGGGCGCACGTCCTTCCGCTCTTTCGCTCTTTAGTCGCCTTTTACGACAAGCCGAGCTGGCTGAGGTAGTATTCGCGACCCGCCACCCCACGGGAATACGCCGTCTCGTTCAGTCTCCAGTTCTGTGGGCAATCTCATCCGACCGTACCCGCTTCATAATATCGATTATGATGCGGTGCCCAATATCCCATGCTCCTTTGTCCGCCAGCATGCTTGCCAAAAGGCCTCTTGGACTGAAAGGGTCTGCGGACAGTGCCACTAGATGTTCTCTTTCAGCATGAAATCTTGAACAGTGCAGCAGGACGTGTTCTGCTGTTTCTAGCGCGTCTGAACAGAAGAGGCACAGGGGAGACTCTACGTGTTTAAACCGGAAAAGATAGGCTCGGAAACAGCCGTGATCCGTGAGTAGTTGGGTCAGGTGGTAGTCAGAAGTTTTGTGCTGACACTTTGCCCATGCCGATAGGTTAGGGACGAGCTGGTACGTCCATCTACCACGCTCGGACGAATGCCATCTGGCCTGCCATTCACCAATCAGCCACTCGTGGGCCTCTTCCCGGGTAATGCCCTGCCTTGTCATGCCAAGAGCCTTGATCTCCAGGTCAACTGGCGGCATGCCTGCCAGGACTAGAGCCGCATCCTCGGAAATCGTCCGGAACCCTCTAATGAGCCTAAGGGCCATAGTCCTTATCACCGATTGTGCACCTTTGGTGTATGATCGCTTGTTTGTGGCACTGCTCCAGATTGGCGCGGCATATAGTAAGGCGGACTTTGAGACTGCCGCCAGCAGCTTCCTCGCAGGCATTCTGGGGCCTCCCACATTGGGCATGAGTCTTGCCAAAGCCGCGGACGTGAGTGATGCCTTCCTGCTTGCATACGTTACGTGCTCCTTGAAAGAGAGTCTGCGGTCTATCTGGACACCAAGGTATTTCAGTGATGCAGCTGAAACCACTTGTATCCCACACACAGAGACCTGGATGCTTTCCACGGCTTTTCTGCTGCTCAGGAGTACAGCCTCAGTCTTATGCGCTGCGATTTTAAGGCCGACCTTCTCGAGCCAGGCGATGGACAATCTGATCGTTGCATTGCACTTGTCCTGAAGTTCCGACAATGTTTTAGCAACTACAGTGATGGCCACGTCGTCAGCAAAACAGTGTAGCTCAGCTCCTTCTGGCATGCCGATGCCCAAGATCCCGTTGTACATAATGTTCCACAGGATCGGACCAAGCACCGATCCTTGTGGAACACCAGACGTGACTCCGTATTTCCTCGGGCCAGCTGCCGTATCGTAGCAAAGGGTACGGTCCCTGAAATAGCTGCCTACAGCGATCCTAAGGTACTCTGGGATGCCCATATTCCTCATTGCGGTGAGGATTACTGGCCAACTTGCTGTGTTGAAGGCGTTCTTCACGTCCAGGGTGACTATTGCGCAGTACTCCTTCCTGCCTCCTAACCATCTGTCGCCTTTGAGAGCGTCCCTCGCAATGTTTACCACAGAGGAGAGCGCGTCTAGCGTGCTTCTTCCCTTTCGGAATCCGTACTGTTGTCTCGCTAGACCGTTCGTGCTCTCGGTTATTCTCTCTATCCGAGCAAACAGGATGCGTTCGAAGAGTTTACCCAGTATGTCCAAGAGGCAAAGAGGGCGGTAGTTGCCTGCAGGATGGGCTGATCCTTTCCCTTTGGCAGCAGGACCAGTTTTTGGCCTTTCCACCGCTTAGGGAACACTCCGTCTAGTAGGCACTGCTGGAATGTGTCCCTGAAGATCTCAGGTCTAGCCAGCGCCGCTGCCTTGATGATCACACCCGGGATACCATCCAGGCCTGGAGCCTTGTTGGGCTTGATCCTCTTAGCTGCCTCAACGACTTCGCCCACGGTGACATCCGGGAAAGGAGAAACAGGGGATTCTACTATTGGTTGCCATAGGGTGTTCTGCCTAGGGAAGAGTTCAGACACAATGTTGGACATTAGGTCGGGTTCGTCGGGAGAACTTTCCTTCCTGCTCAGTTTTTGGTTACGAGCTTGTATGCTAGGCCCCAAGGATCGTCGTCCACGCTTTCCAGTAGGTCCTTAAATGCACTCGCTTTGGCGGCTGCTATCCCGTGTTTGAACTCGGTGCGTTTTCCTTTGAATGATTCTAATAGCTCTGCATGATGAGGGGTTCCTCTGGCTCGTTGCGCACGTCTTCTCGCTTTCAAGCATTCCGTCCGTAAATGGTGTAGGGATGAACTCCACCAGTAAACGGGAGGCTTACGTTTGGCCCTCTTTTTCCTCGGCATTGTTGCATCGCACGTTGCTACTAGGAGCTTCGTTAGCTCATCCGCCATTGACTCCGCCTGTCCGTTTGCAACTTGGAGGGCTTCCGTTTGGTACGCAAGCATGTCGTGGTCGAGCTTTTTAACATCCCACGCTTGTCGGGGTGCTCTTTTCTCCTGGTGATGTATCGTGGCCAGCGGACGAATGCAGAAAGTGATCAGAGTATGGTCACTCAGCGTTATCTCGTCGTGCACCATCCAGCTTGCATCTGCCACTAGCCCTTTACTGACAAAGTGATGTCAATAAAGGACGAGCCCCTGTCGTTGTTGAATGTGGGCTTGCGTCCGTCATTCAGCAGGACCAGGTCAAGCAAGCTCATGGCGTCGATAACTGCACGCCCTCTGTGGTTTGAGACTCGACTTCCCCATTCTGTTGCCCAGGCATTGAAGTCACCGGCTATGACTGTCGGCCTGCGTCCTCTAGCATGACTCACTAGCGTGTCCAGCATCCCTTCGAACAGGTCCGGACTGTCACTCGGAGGAGCATAGCAGCTGTACATATGCACCCCCTTGACCTTCGCATACGCGATGCCACGCATCGGCGAGGTTGCCCATTCCTGTACATAGAGCGTACTGCAACACTTAATGGCCGCCTTGCCCGACTCATCCAGAATCATCGCCGAGTTTCTATCACGCGGGAGGTAGGGTTCGCTTAGGAGCATTACATCTGTTTCGCGATCCACCGCTGTTTGGGCCAAGAGGCTCTGAGCGGCAGCGCAATGGTTCACATTAAGCTGAATGACTTTAATTTGATCCATTGTGCTGGCTCTTGGCTCCCTTCATACACGCCTTGTAGGTGGGGCACGTAAAGCAGCCCGTCATATGGTTTCTGTCGACGTCGTTGCTGCAAATAAGGCATTTAGGCAATGCATTGCAGCCCTTTGCCTTATGGCCTTGCTCTCCGCATCTAAGGCAGCAGTCTGAGCGATCGGGCCCTTTGCAGCTGGCAGCACGGTGGCCGAAGCCCAGGCACCTGTAGCACTTCGTAGGCCGAACATCCTGTATGATGCGGCACCGTGACCATCCCACGGTTACTACGCCCTCTTGGTGACCGCAATGGCATCGTTCGCACTCATCAGCACAGACGCTATCTGCGTTCCGTCCCTCATCCTGCGAAGGCTTTTAATATCCTCAGGCTTTAGAGCGATGTCCGGGAATTGTGCGATCAGTGAGCTGTGTAACTCCTCTGGTGTTGTTGCCTCGTCTAGTCCGCTGCAGATTAGTGCTGTTCTCTGCGCCCCGGAGCGTACGGAGGCCACATCCTTGAGCGTCGCTTCAAGCTCACTTCGGAATTTGGGGATGCTTGATGCAGCTTTCCCCTTCACTACCAGCAGTAGTTCTCCCTGTTGCGTCCTTCTTATCTTGCTGACGTGTTTGCCAAATTCGCAGAGGTTCGGGTCCGTTTTCATTTTCCGGAGCATGTCAACGTATGTAGCCTCACCCGTTTTTTTAACTATAAACGCCTCCGGTTTAATACGCAAGCGCTTGGGCTTGACTTTCGACCACTCTCCTTCCCTGCTGTCGTCCTTGGTGACGGACGCGTAGCTAACTGGCTCCTTAACTGTGGTTTGCGCCGCGGTGGGATTGGTGGCGGTTGAGGAGTTGCTCGTGTTGGGCCCCTGCACTTTGGATTTTGCCTGCTTGGAAGACTCCATCTGGCTGCGCTTCGCTGCTTTTGCCTCCGTCTGGGTGGCGGTACTCCTGGCAGGCGGCTTGTTGGCGGCACCCTCCTGTAGCTCTACCGCTCTACTATTGAGCGCCGAAAGGTCCATAATAATGCCTTTAGTGTCCCTGGTTACGTGCCGCTGGGTCTCGAACGCGGCTAGTAGGGTGTTGATTTTGGCGCTCATTCTGGTCAATATGCTGCTGAGGTCCTCGTTCTGGAGTGCCGTGGTCAGCTCCAACGACCGATGAGGCGATCCAGATGGGGACTTTGCTCCCGTCTTTTGCGATGGCACACTGATAAGGTCCATCGGCTTCTGATTCGACGAAGATGAAGATCCCAAGATCTCCACCTCCGCCGCAGCACTGCAGTTGCAATTTTTCGGCGGCTGGGGGCCTGCTTGCTCACCCCTCACCACCAACGGAGCCGTGTTTTCCGCTCTACATATGAATGTGTGTGGATGTGTGTTTGTTTGTGTGTGTGCCTGTTTTGCGTGCTGCAAAGGGTTGCCAGCCTGCTGCACTTAATTGCAGCCAAAGTCGCAACTCAGTTGATCTTTTGCAGCAGAGGGCGGTGCGGGTCGGCCGGGAGGAAGGCGTGGCGGCGTTTGGCAGCTTAGCGTCGTAAATGGCATTAAAAAATTATATGGCTCAGCTTGAAATTTACGACGCGGCAGCAGCAGGAGGGTGTGTGAACCATCCCCCAAACAAAAGAGAGACAGAGGGAGAAAGAGTAGAACGTAATGCGTCAAGGGTTGCGCTTTGATTTAATTACGCAAACGTTTTGCATGTGGGTGTGCGTATGAGTGTGTGGGCGCGTGTGGGGGGACCGAGCTGCGTTACTGGCAGCGACAGCAGCAGAACAGCGCGTCGACTGCAATCTGTGCTTAACAAACATAATTTGTCAGGCGAACGGGCACAAAAGCTCAGCCTCTGCCTCAGCGCTGTCCGCCTTCCATACGCAGCACTCTGCCGTTCTTCCGCTCTCCCACTCTCTCTCTCGTTCTCTGCACTCTCAAATGTCATTTACAATGTGCGCTCGACTCATCAACGTCAACATATAGAACAAAAACAACAGCAGAGCAGCAGGAGAAGTAGCAGTAACAGTCGCTGCCTCTGCTGCTGTCGCTGTTGACGTCGGCGTCTCAGGCAACGCTTTAAGTTGTCATGTTTTTGACAGTTTGTTTGCTAAATTGTTTTGTAACATGATTCAGACATAATGTTTTTATGTGCTGCCTGCTGCTTTTACAACAATAGAACGTAACAGTTGACACAACAACAACAACAACGACATGCAACGCTGCGAAGCGTGCAACATGTTGTCCATTATCAGAAAAGAAGAAAAATACGTCGACTGTGACAGAGCAGAGACGTTAGCAGTGCAGTCAGCAGGATACCCTATTGGCAACTCTCTGCCTGCACAACGAACACAGAGTTGTCAACTGTTTGCAACATTGTCTGACCATTAACAGTGTTGCATTTTGCGCTTTTTTAACGTTAATTCAGTTTTTCAGCGGGAAATTGTGAAAATTTTAGGAATTTAGCTTTTTTCCCGTGAAATTTGCCTTCTGTTAACGAAAAAGAATAGCGGAAATTATGAGTTTTTTCAATTATGTTAGCTTTTTCCCCGCTAAAACTAGCTTTGTTGGTGAACAAGCACGTCAAAAATATTCCATAAAATTTGTTTTTTAAATTTGATGCGGTTTTTAGGTTTTTTATTGTTTAGCTATTTATTTTTAGCTATTTTACGCTTTATTTGCCATGCATTCCTTATTTTGGGCAGCACAGGAAACAGAAGTTGCGACATGTTGGAATCTAACATTTACAATGCCTGCAAACAGATATTGAGTTGCGCTTAGAGCTTACCGTTTCCCGTACCGCTCTAACACAACAGCTGACAAACAATTAGAAAGAGTCGACTGCAATTTGTGTTGCTGTTGCTGTTGCACTTCCGTTGTGGCACAAGCATCTCTGCTCTGTCTGTATGCAACCAGTTGTTGTTGTTGTTGTTGTTGCTCTGCACAAGCCTGACATTCTCTTTTCTCTAGTGACAAATTGAAAAAGCAATTCAAACTAATCCAATAGCCAAACCCCCCAAGAGAGAGAGAGAGAGAGGGGGATGCGGGGTAGACAAGGCAAGTTTCGATTCATGCGACGGTCCAAACTCATTTCCTCCACAAATTTGCGGCGACTTCCGCTCGGTTGGCAACGCTGCCGCCGCTGACAGCAATTGCTAATTTGCAATGCAAGTGACGCCGCCGCCACGTCATCCCCTCCCTGTCTTCCCCCTCGGTGTACCCACCCCTTACCAGCCAGGCAGCATGAGTCTCCTAAATGCTTGGCGCATAATTTTTGCGTTTGATTTTGTTTCGTTTTTCTCATCAAGTCGACGCGACGTCATTCTCCTCTCTTCTACCCTCTCTTCTCTACTCTCTCTCTCTCTGTCTCGTCTTCTGCTCTCTTCTCTCTCTCTCTCTTTGCCCACTCTTCTGGCCCGTCTTCGAATTCGTCTTCTTGACATTTTCGTTTGTTGCGCTGCCAAATGCGAAAAAGTGGCAATTAATTTTGTCAGTGTTGCATTTAATGGACCTACCTAGAGGCAACGCCAAGGGGCGTGGCTAACGAAAGAGGCGGGCAGGGAGAGAGAGGAGCATAGAAAGGTATGCAGTATTCCTCTAATTTGCAAGCTTGCGATGCTTTGTCGATATTTAATTAGTTTTAATTGAACTTATCAGTGATTGCGACTGTGACTGCGATTGTGAATGTGACTGCGACTGTGACTAAGCAGCATTCACATATTTTGCACATGCGTGTGTGCGCTATCAACGGAATTTATGGCCCAGCGGGCTGTGAACGCAAACTTATAAAACATCTCATAAAATCCCAATGAAAACAAACCACACACAACGCAAATCAGGAAGCAACAACAACAATAACGACACCTGGTTTTATTATCAACAACACTTTTAAACGCCCCGAATTAACGTCAACAACAACAGCAACAGTAAAAACAACTACAATTGGTCGCACGACGCCCCCCTTAGAAAGACAGCGATACGATACGATTCATTTGAATTAGAATTCTAGCATGAAACTTCATAATGAACCAGATAAATATAAATCACATTGAAATGAACCATTAGCAAGTATTTAATCATGAAATGCATGAATACGTGTATGTAAAATATAGAATACAAGATTCTTCAATTTTATGAAGAAACAGTGAAATAATATAGATTTAGTACAAAATTGGAGCTTGCGATCATATGTTTCAGTGAAAGCAACGAAAAAACAGAATATATTTAATAAAAAAATATATATAGTACATAATTTTCACTTTTATTGATTGTCTTTTGGTTTTTTTTGTAGTTTTATAATAGCAATTTTTATAAGGACATGCGTATTTGTTTTATGGTATATAAATCTATTCATATTCAAATAAACAAAGTTGATCTAATAATTCAGCATTTTCAAAAAAACTTTGCCAAATTTCGATTTGATTTGATAAAAATCATATAGATTATAACATATAGATTATATATAGTACATAGTACATACATATATAAATATCAACTGAACGAACGTTTAACTTATCAATGAAATTGAACAATCTACCCAGCCAATTGATAGCTACAACAGGGTATACAATAAAAGCGTTAAGCCCTTTAACGCCTTTTCGCAAACTAGAGAAATGAAGAAGAAGAATTGAGTGCGCAAAAAAACTAGGTAAAGGTAATTCTTTAAGCCTGTAGAAACCCACGCTGACAAGTAGCTCTTAATTTGCGGCTTAATTAGCCTTAAAATATGCACAAGGTTCGTTTGCGGACTGATTAGAATGTCTGCCCCGGTCTTATAGTCAGGTACATATCTAAAGTACTATTCGCTGTTGTGTTGTCGCATTTACGACCAACACTTTGGCATAATAAACCGAAAAAAGCTCAGGCAGACTAGACAGAAAGTATTGAAACGGCGAATGGAAATGTCACACACATTTTACAGTTGGGAAAACTGTAAATTGCTCCGCTGTATTTCTCATAATTGGAACTTTTGAGAACAGATAACAGTATTCTGCGTAAACTGCGATTATTATGCTATCGACAACTGTTAAATGTTTACCTGAATCATGGCTTTATACGTCTTAAAACTTACCTGCAAAGAAAAAGAGAGAATTATATATATTTTAGTTGGAATAACAGATATTAGAGTATTTTAATTATATTAATTATAATTATATAACAATATTAATATAAATTATATTCATATAATTATGTTTCATTTCATTACGTTCTATTGTAGATTGCAATCATATCAATAGATCATAGAGTGAATTGTTTTATAGATATGCTTTACATAAATATATACACACACACAGACATGTATTGCACAATTGTTTTGGTCAATTGGCTCATTGCCAAGTGCAACGAGCATTCATTCACACTAATTCAAGCTCATTCATTCACACACATACCCGCATCCACACACACACACACACACACACACACACAGACAGGCCCACAATCGATCAATCAAAAAATGTCGCCCACAAAAAATCTCAGCAATTACTTTATGTCAGCTGTTGTGCTCGTACTTTCTCTCTCTCTCTCTCTCTTACTATCTCCCTCTGTACTTCTGCTGTCTAAAAATAGCGCAGTTTATTATTTTTAAGACAAGTACGAGCACAAAAACAAAAAACACGAAAATGTATAATTGAAATCAACGCAATTGACCGAAATATGTAAAAGTTCTGACGGCGGCGCAACGTAACTTGTCGCCGGCTGTCGACTTTCGCTGTCGCTGTCGGCGCTGGCGTTGACTGCACTGCTGTGGCTAATTGGCATGCTTGCAATATACATATACACTTGTACGTATTTATTATATGTATGTAAATGTGCTGTGCAAAGTTCCCTCTCACGAGTGCGCTTTCTTTTGCACGCCTCCTCTCTGTCTCTTTCGCTGTGTGGTGTAATCGCTTTGCGTATGCGCGCATTTCTGTTAACTGCGCTGCCCAGGCTCAGTTGCGCAACAGCCAGACGAAATGTTAACTATAGTCTCCTGCCTGTTATTCGCCTTAAAGCTTGATTCAAGTTCTGTTATCAATGCTGCTAAGGTTTAGTTCCGCCGCTGGCTGGCACAATGTTAATGTCCTAGTGCAGCGACTCAAGTTCTGTTAACAGCGATGTTAAGGATTGGCTGCGTTGCTGCCAGACACAATGTTAACTCTGCTCTCCTCTCTGTTATTCGCTTTGACTCAAGAGATGTTGGCAATGCTGCGCAGGCTAGAGGATCAAACAATTGCCAGGCGAAATGTAAACTTAACTCTGCTCTCTGGCTAAGTAATCTGTTATTAACAAACGAGAAGCGATGTCGCTACTGTTGTTGTTATTGCTGTTTAGCATTTTGATTAGTTATGCTAGTCGCAGCGCAGCGAATTTACATTTAACAAGGCGATGGCAACATTTTATTAGTTATAAATCAATTACGAAGCGAACGCAGCAAAGCGAAGCAATTTCAATTAAAATAAATAAATAAACTACATCACGATCGAACGAAGAAGAGGAGGAGGGACGGAGGGGCAAGAGTGGCACGGCGACTAAACAAATGATGAAAAAAATATCAACACTAATTAGTTTGTTATTCTATGGAAATGAGACAAGGAAAGAGACAGAGGCTGACTGGGCGACTGGGGGCGGGACTGGGCACAGTACGGGTCGCGGCTCTAGTGACGCTGTTTAATGTATGAGAGCGCAAATTGTCTCAACAAAACTAATCGGAATATGTTTATATAGTATACATATATACCATATATATACGAATACAATTTATAACTATAAATACCCACAATAAGTAATAAAAATAGCAACAACAACAACTGCAATAACATCTGGGAAAGCAATTCAATAATTTAATTGTGCGCGCTTTGCGCTTTAATTGCATTTGCGAGCAACGACAACAACATCGACAACAGCAACAACAACAATTATTAATTAACAATTAATGCACTTGGGGCAGCGCGCAAAAGGAAAGCAAAAGAAATCAGAAAATAAAGAAAAGAAAAGAAGCATCGTTAATTAAAAACTATATACTGTGTATATCGACAACAAATGCCGTCAATTTAATTAAATTACTATAAATGTACAATGCATCTATCTGTATAAAAAATATACTCTATTACATTATACAAATAAATAGTACTACTTATAATATATGTATAATATTATATTATATGATTTCAAGCTTAAGCAGCTTATCTTAAAGTTTTTTCCGACTCTATTGATCAGTTGGTTTACCGTTCTTCAGCTTTTAAAAAGAGCATGAAAGAATATTAAAAGAGCTTTCAGCTTTCTTAAAAGTTCCTTCTGTAACTAACAAAGCTGCAAACCCTCGATCAGTTGTTTCTCCCTCTCCCTCTCTCTCTTAGCAGTAATTAGCTGCAGTTGTCACTGTTGGCAAGGTGGCAACTCTGCTGGATGCCAGCTGCAATGCTAATTAGGGGCAGGCAAGCTGAAGAAGAAGAAAGAGAAGAGAAGAGAGGGAACAACAACAGCAACAACAGTGCAATAGACGCCCACGCGAAGCTGCCACGCAGCGCAGTCTGCTGTGGGGGCAACGCTGTCTTTGGGCATTTCTTGGTTTGATGTGGCAGCACCTCTCTTTCTCTCTGTGTAAGGGTGTGCGTGTGTGTGTGTGTGTGATGTGGCATGGCCATAAATCTAAAGCAATCGCCTTGTGGTCCAAAGTTGGGTGTCGCCGCCGGCATTCGCTGTGTTCACTCATTAAGATGTGCCCCACTCTGTGGCAAGTTGCAAACTTTGCACACGCTGCATGCTGCAGCACGTTGCAACTGGCAACTGGCAGTTCTGACTGTGCGCCTTCTTCTTTGCTGCTTTTTTCATAACATAATTAACGAAAATTGAAACAAGCGCAACAAGGCTGCGAGTTGCCTCCGTTCCCCCCCCCCCATCCTCGCTGCTTCTCTCCATTGTTGCTTAGCCTGGGCCGCCCAGTTGGGGATTTGTTGGCCATTGTCGCAGTTCCCCCTGCCACGCCTCTTAGCTACTCCTGCCGACTTGCTGCCTGCCTGCCTAGTTGCTGCTGCTGTGTGTCACTGCAGGAATTTTAATGATGACTACTTTTAGACATACACGCCTCTCCATTACACCTCCCCCTACCCCTGCCCCTGCTCCTGCCCCTATCCCTCCCATTCTCACTACTCACTCTAGACCCCCTCTCTCTCTCTGTCTCTCTCTCCCCTTCTCAATGAAGCTCATTCTGCGCGCGTGTGTAGGCTCACATCGAGAAAACGTAAAGTTTTTGCGTTTAGTTACACTGTGCAACACTGGAATTGTGCACATTTATCGATAGTTGCCGATAGTACTTATGGCATTATGTTTAATAAGCTTATATTTGCGGTATTTAATATATATAACTGTGCAACACAGTTACTAGTTACGCTGCAATACTGGGCTTGTCCACATTTATCGATAGTTGCCGATAGTACTTGTGGCATTTAGTTTACAGTTTATATATGTAATTATATTTGTATATTTACTATATAACACTGTGCTACACTGTTATTAGTTATATAGTCAATTTCTGGATTTGTCCACATTTATTGATAGTTGCCGATAGTACTTATGGCATTATGTTTAATAAGCTTATATTTGCGATAATTACTGTAAAAACTGTCGACTGTGAGTTTTCTCAAAATAACAAACATTTTATAGTTTTTACGTGCGATAGTTTGCACTTGTAATCGATGCTAGTGCCGATAGTCAACGTTTACCTGCGTTAGTCACAATTAACAGTGAGTTTACTCATTTAACTGGCGATTTTTGGCATCTGTTAACCACTTTGGAGTCTTCTTAAGATGGTGATTTTATTTGAAAATACGAGTATATATCAAAATATTTTACAATTCTTCAATATTAGTAATGTTATGAAACTATCTTTAAACTATCTGAGTACTCAATGCAAATCAAACTTGTTTGAATAAGTCTTATATAAATTATAAGTGCACAGATTATTTAAAATAAACTAGATTATGGTTTTTTTTTTTTTTTTCATTGGCAAGAAATTTGTTTTTTATTATAATTAAGTGAAGAATCCGTACATCATAATATTGTATCTTAACATCACAAGGTGAGAAATATTCTTATACTAGATTTAATATCAATTCGAACATATTCATTGCTATGGCTCTTTCTCTTGCTTTAGAGTATGAAGTTTCATTAATTTTGTTGCACAGTGTTGCGATGAAAATGTGTTAATACGCTGAGCAAGCGCGCTCGGGTCTTATCCAAGGGGCCTCAAGACGCGACGATGAGACTTCGCTTTACAACTCAGTTTGCGGCGCACAAATATTGACTTAATTGTAGTAATGATGCATGTAGCGCTATCTCAGTTGTTGTTGTTGTTGTTGTTGCTGCTGCTGTTGTAGCTGTTGCTGCTGCTGCCGTTGTACGTGTGGCTGCAATAAATGCTAATGACTGCACTAAATGGCCCATTTGCGTTGCATTGTTTGTTGGCTTTTGGCATTCATTCATTGCAATTATCAAGTCAAGTTGCAAGTTGCAAGTTGCTGTTGCAGTTGCAGCTTAGCCGCTGTTGCCAGCCTTTTAACGCAATTCTCGCAGTTGCTCGAGTTGTAATTAAAAAAAAAAAAGAGAAAAATAAATACTAAAAAAATACTAACTAACAAACAGTCGATCGGACAAACGGACAGCCAGTCTGTCGACTAGTAAGCCCGGCTAATTGGCAAATGGGTGCCTCAGTCGTCGTCAGTTGGCCTGCATCGATAATTGGCAATACACACACACACACACCAATATATTCACACACACAGACACACCTATACACACATACTCACACACAGAACTAGTTAAAGCTTGATTGTGGGAAAGCAATGAAGTGATGATCCACAAACAGAATAGATTCACCTTATCATGAAGTTTTCCAATTGCAAAATACTTTTTCGATCTACTCTAAGGTTACTAAGTCAGTAAATTATATATTTTTTGATATTAGAGCTTTAACTTTATTAATTTGATTAAGATCCTCTCACCCACAGTCAAATATAGTGACATTTTGATAGAGGATTCGATTAAGTATGAATTTCATGTTTTACAATATGAATTACAGTTACATTCATTATAATACATGTATCTGCATAAAATAATAGTTCTGTACAATCCTAAGACTCTAATCAGTATCTTGTAGTTCCCCAAAATAAACATGGATCTATTGTGTGTAGTTAAACTAGCAAACTACCACAAACTACTTCTGTATGATGTATGCTGATTGTACAAAATCAATTTCATCATCATATCATGGCAATTGCAGTTGTCAGTCAGTCGAGTAACGCCCTCTAACAACGCTGTAAACATTCCCAAGGCAGATTATATTGTGGATTGTGGCATGACATAGCTAAACATAGTACTAGCACGACCAAGCCACACGTCTGCAGTTATATGGGGGCCTGTAAAAATGCTGGTGTTTATGGTCAAACACATGATAAAAGCCACATACTACAAATATTGCCTTATCATTCGCAAAGAGTGAGAAAGTATATAATAGAGAGAGAGAGGGAGTAGAAGGGTTCTACAAGTCCACAACTGAACTCTGTCTAAGCTGATTAGTCGAAGTAATTGAAGCGTTTAACAAGTCGATTTCGTCTTTTGTTTCCAGTTTTATCGTTGGAAAATATCGTAAAGTGTGAATCGATGTAATCAAAAGACGAACACGAAACGCTATTAAACTTTTCTATTATTGTTTTTACAGATTGTCTATAATAATTGTATATAGCGTGTTCATTCCATTTAAGTTGGAATCGATCATATGTTAAATATCAGTTGAGTGCGCACATGTTTTATTATAATCAGACAGTATTAAGTCGAGGAAATAGAACAGCTGACTCCGCAAAACCGATCATCAATTAGGGTCAAAGTTGAAGGCGTCACCACCTGCTCAATGACGACAGCTGTTAATCAGCGCTACTATATATAGAGCTGAGTCGATCAAACTAAATGCATTTCATGCATGTATTCGAAATTGATTTGACAATGTTAAAACCTAATGAACTCATTATAAAATGCACTTCCCGATTGCGATTCTGATAAACCTTGAGTAAGTTCATTTAATAGTGTATAATACAATGCACTGTTATAAGACTTATAGTGCACTTTATTTAAAGATCTATTAGTTAAATTTGAGTTTCTTTTTTAGCTCTATTTGATAGTCAACTCCCTATCTCTCTCCCTCTAGTGGTACATTTATTTAGAACTCTGTATAACTTAGTTAAAGTCAAGATGAGAAACTATATATGTTTACTTAGAAATAAATATCATAAAAAAGAAAAAAAAAATTCCAAAACCTTTTATAAATGCAAGAGAAGTTTAGCTATACAAACAATAAAGAAATAGTTTAGGCTTTTGGTTGTATATACCCGGTACAAATGTGTAAACATTGTTGTAATCAGCGAAGAAACTTTACTGATTCCGATCATGAAAGGATCATAGTTATTTTTTTTTTTATTCTTTGCATTTTTGATTGGATCTTCTCAGACTGACAAAAGGTGAACAAATCTTAATTATATACAATATTTAACAGTCTTCCGAACTGTATTGTGGAAGAACGGAACTAATAATCAGCGATTGGTTAATAGGTCGTTTTGGTCGCCAACCCATGTTACCCTTCTTGCAAGGTGCTTAGGAAGTGAAGTACTTTTGCTCATGTACTTTTCTTTTTGTTAAGTTGCTACTTCTCCAACAGAAAGAATGTTTATGATGTCTCTTTGGATATTTTCATTTGTGATAAACCCCAGTGATTGTTCTCAGTATGTTCGATTGAACCTTTTGCATAATATCAATGTTACTACAGCTAGCACTTCACCATAGTTGAGATCAGTACGTCATCAAAGTAATGCATAATTCTTCTCACTCTCACTCTCTCTCTCTCTTTCTCTCTCTCTCTCCTCCCTTCTTTCATCGCTCATATCGTTGGCGACAAATTTGTGTGGTGGCTATGGGTTTTTAGTGGCCGATTCTAAGAGTTTAATGACGGACAACATTGTCGCGTATTTTAAATAGGCTTAATTAAAATACATAAGCCTTGCGCTTGTTGTTGTTGTTGCTGTTGCTGCTGTTGGCAACAGCTGCTGCGGTAATTGTTGTTGTTGTTGCTGTTGCTGCTAATGCAATATTGTTTAGCTGCCAGCGCGCCCAGAAATGGTCTAATTAAAATGATCGCCGACGTGTTGTGCGCCGCCTTCACGCTAAACAAAATGATAAATGCAACTCAAGATACCCTGTAGTGACAGGGGGCATGGTATATGCAGGGCATATTGAGCTATTCCCTATGCATTCTAATCTTGATTCTGCAGGGTGTTTGCAAGTCGAGCATTACTTGTACTGGCGCTGCTGCTGCTTAATTAAAGCAATCAAATTTGAGAGCAACCGTCGGCGCGTTAAACAATTTGTGCCAATTGTTGTTGCTATTGTTGCTAATTTATCTATTGTTATTACGATTGTTATTGTTGTTGTTGCTGCTGCGGTTGTTGCTGCTATTGTTGTTGTTGTTATTGTAGTTGCAGTTGCATAAAATAAAATAAAATTGAATTACGCGCTTGGCTTAATACATTTTCACTAAATTTCTGTCGGCCATGCATAACAGTATCTCTCCCTTTCTCTCTCTCTCTCTCTCTGTCTTTCTCTCCCTTTCTCTTTCTCTGCTTTTCTTTCTATTTCTCTCTCTGTCTCTCTTTCACTTGGTCAAGACACATAGCCAAACAAACAACAAACAAATTAACAACGAAGCTTGTGACGATGCGCCCAGTTGCAGTTACTTTTAGTGTTGCTGCTGTTGCTGTTGTTGTTGCTACAGTTGTTCCTGCTGCTGTTGTTGCTGCTGTTGTTGTTGCTGCTGTTATTGTTGTTGCTGCTGCTGTTGTTGTCGTTATGCTAATGCGTGTAAAAAAGCAATTAAAATCGCCGTCTCTTAACCGACAGCGATTGCTCCCTCTCCCCCCCCCCCACATCCCTCGTGGTGGCAACTTGAGCAATTGATTTGCATTTTATTCCATTCCAGTGCAGTCCATTCCATTCCATTTCGTTTCGTTTGCTGCATTTCGAGCGCAATTAATGCAGCTAATAAACAACATCAAGAAAGAGTGTACGCGACTACAAGATACCCTAAGCACAATTATTAAAAGTTGCATATTTAAGCGCACTAGAAGTTGAAGCCGAAAGCCCTTTCATAATTTAAAGAACAACATATCGAGGATCAACATATTGCAAGGGCGTGGGGCGTGGCAGCGAATATTGGAATTAAACTTTAGCTGTGTATGGTTAACAAGATGTTGCATTCCACATTTTGTATTTCTAGCTCTTATATTAGTTGAGTTCTCTGCGTTCATACAGACAGTTAGACACATAGCAGATAATGCTGATCCTTTTGGGTTGTGCCACACCTTCCACTTTAAATACTGTTCCATAAAACTCATACACTATTTTCTTAATTATTTAATAATAATTAATAATATATTAAACAAATAAATAATATTTTCGATTAATATCACATATTTAATCGATAAATTATTCGTTTATCGATGTGTATTTCAAACCAAATTGTTCATTAGGCTAACACACAAAATTTTAAAGGTCTTTGCCGAGCTACAATAGTCAAAATGACCGCACTTGGAAGAGTATAAGCCTATAGAAAAATGTATTTGGCAGCAACAACAACAACAACAGCAGCAGCAGCAACAACAAGTAGGCAGTAGCAACAACAACAGCAGGTAGGCAGTTAGTCGACAACGTCGTCGCCAACGCCACCGCATTGTTTTCTCAATTATGGAAAGTCAATTAATTCTAATGAGTGTGTGCGCCTGTGTGTGTGTGTGCATGTTTGTGTGTGTGTTTGTTGCATGTAATTTCCATTTTTTGCGCGCTTTGGCAACTTAATTTAATGCGTTGCAACAACAACAACAACAACGTCGAGCAACAATTGCATCCGCATTGCGTGGCTTCGTTTGTTTCTCTTCTTCTTTTGCTTCTTCTCTTCTTCTTTTTTTGCATAATTGCCTTTTGGCTTTATAATTATTGTTGCATACGCTTTTAATTCGTTAATTAATTACGCTGAATGTTCACTCGTGTTGTTGCTGCTGCAGTTGTTTGATTGCGCATACGCAGCGTGCGCCGCCCACGTCTTGGCTAACTGAAGTTTTAATAGTTGTTAAATAAGCGAAAAACTGAAGACAACTAATTGTTTTTTAATTAAGCCAAGTCAAGTCAATACTCAATTGCCTTTTAAGCCATGTTAATAAGCCCGAGTGGAGTCGATATAGTCGTATTTGTCTGTATGAGCACCTATATCTGACATACTGCAAGAGCTAGGGCTCTTAAATTTGTTAAGTGTATATCTTAGTATTGCACGCAGATATTGATTAGTTTATAATTTCGCCACGCCTGCTAGCGAGCCCAGAAATCGATTTGCAAGCGTTATTGGCAAGCTTAGACCTTGAGCTATGTTGTGTAGAATATTTTTATGATTTTTCACTTACTATATAGTGCAGGTAATTCAGTTGTACGAGATTAGTATATATTATATTGTGATAATTTGACAATATATTCATAATATATATAATAATGGTGCCTATTTAAATATATTCATTAACAGAGTATGGAAATGAATAATCATATGGTACTGCCTGGATCTACTTAATATATGTTGTTAATGAATCATTATATATAAAATCATATATTACATATGTATTGTATATATATATTATATATATATCAATTCAGATAGTGACCCTTTGTACTGACGCAAAAGAAAAGACTTTCTTGCCCTGAATCGCCTTTTGGGTATCTAAGATCGTAGACATAGTAACTCCCAATGTTCGGTTAGGCTTGTTGTGCGTGTGTGTGTGTGTTAATGGGCATACACCGTGGCACCAGTGGCGGCATAGGCCACGCGGCGTGTTGAATTTATGAACATGAACACATACAGGCAATGCCGCTCGGACGCATTGTGGAATTTTAACAAGTTGCAATAACAACAAACCAGTGCTAATTCCCCAAAGGCAACAGCAGCAACAACAACAACAGCAGCAACAACCACCGGTGGGCAGCACATTAACAATTTAAATACAACAAGAAATCAAATATAAATGAGAAAGAAGCGGCAAAAGGGGGCAGCAATCAACAAAAAAAAACGGCTGCAAAACCAAAAAAAAACCTTTCGAATCGCGAACATGCAACAAAATTTGCACTTTTGCCAGGCTGCGGCATAGCAAGAAAAACCCGCTCTGCAGCGCAGCGCCAAAAGCAAAGCAAAACAGAAAAGAACAGAACGAAATCAAAAGCAAAAGCAAGACGGCAAAGGGGGTGAAAGAAGGTAGAGGCACATCCCAGAAGAACCGCAAAGCAGAAGAAACCAAGTCGAAGAGTTGCCGCCAGATCTTTGCAGCGCTACCTCTGGAGCTCTCTTTCTTCTACTGGACTCGGACGGGGCCGCAGACTCGCACTGGTGCTGCTGCATGAGAATCCCCGAGAGCTCATTAAAAAATACCAAAATCTTTGTACTGAAAATGTGACAAAATTTTTAAATCACCTTCACTCAGTGACGACGAGTCGAACTGGACTCGCGACTCGACTCGACCGGATCGGACAGTGTGGCAAGTCGCTAGAAGCGCACAGTGGTTGAAAAAGTGATATGATATGAAGAACTGAAACTTAAACAACCCAAATTGGGGTTAAACTTGAAAATACGCTAAAAATTTGTAATAAATTTATTATTATTATTTATTTATTAATTATTAAATTTAAAATTAATTTTTAAAATTATTATTATTATTTATTTATTAATTATTAAATTTAAAATTAATTTTTAAAATTAAATAAAACTAAAATTAATATTAAAAGTAATTGAATGACTTAATTCTTTTTAGATTTCTTCAAAAAACAATTATTTGTGATAATTTTAAACTTTTAAAAACCTTCGAGTTCTGTCATTTTGAAATTTATGAAAACTCAATTGAAGCTTTCAGAAATTATAAGAAACTTTTGTTTTATTTTGAAATTCATGAAAATTTACTGCCGTTAAGTTGTGCACATGAAAATACTGTTTAGAATAATTCAAACATACTAAAACCTCTTCCATTTTGCAAAAATTTATTCAAATTTAAATTGTATACAAATTTTTTTTGCAAATATCCTAAAAAATTTTAAATATGTTCTTTATTTTTTCAATTTCTTCAAGCTCTATATAATATTAGAGCACTTCGAATAGACTGCGAACCACTGTGCAACGTCGGTGCTGGCAACGGAATGCGGCAGCCTTGTGAGACGCGCAAGTCCTGAAGATCTTTCAAACAAAAGTGCAAGTGATGCTCATGTAGACGAGGCTCGAGGCACAAGAAACTCAGTCACTAGACCGTGACTGGAGTCGAGTGACTGCAGAGACTGTAGACTGTAGACTTGTGTGCGTGTATGCTTGTGCGTGTGTGTGTGTGTGTGTGTGTGGGGCTGACTGCCTTGTTGTTCTCGAATTGCAAGTTGAAAGTTTGCGCTTTTGCGCATTTTTTTAATGAGGCTCTAATTGACATCTGCATTTATTTGAGACAGCCCCGGGAGTCGAGCCTCAGTCTCGGCCGCAGTCTCGGCTCCAGTTCGGGCTCGGGCTCGGGTTCGGGCCTCATCGATCACGGGGCCCGGCCGAGTACAGAATAAATATTTTAATTGGCATTTTAACTAAAAGTGTTTAGGCTTTAGTTAAAATTGCTGAAAACTGAAACCGAGCGAGAGAATTGAAAACTCCGCAAGCACCGAAAAGCGAAAACCGAAAGCAAAAGAGAACTGGTTTTTTTTTTTTTTTCTTTTTCTCGCTCTTCATCTGAGCGCGGATTCAACAAAAGATTCGCGGTACGTTCAACCCAATTAACGCGTTGCCAGTCGTCTGTCGCTCCCTCTCGCTCTCACTCTCTGACTCCCTCTCATTCTGTCTCGCTTGCTCGCCATAGGATGACATACAATTTGGTATGGGAGGCTGGCGTATTATGCAAAAATGCATATTGCAAATTGATAAGCGACTGATCGCAGATATGTGTCTATATGAGGATCGTCAGGAGAGGGGAATGAAGGGGGGACTGTCGGCACATAAAGCGAATGTCGCACGCACTGTTTGCCTCATTTACTCAAATCGAAAGCGACAATGTTTAGGGGCAGCTTCATTGCTAATGATGATGTTTGCCACGCCGCGATCGCGATCGCGATCATCATCACGATGCTGCTGCTGCTGCTGCTGCTGATGATGATGATGATCTGCGCCCAAGGGGACTTCAGGCCAGGCCCAGCCAGGCCGTACCCAACGAAGCGTAAACCAAAACACACACGCAGTCAGCAACACAACGATCGCGCATACAAAAAAGGGCAGCAGCAGCGGCAGCAGCAACCGACGATCGAGCGATCTTGGCAAAGGGATCGCGCTTCGGCACAGCTCGGAACGGAACGGAACGAAACGATACGAAACGAAACGGATCGTACGCACCATGCCGAGAGACCCAGCGTCGCGTCGTCGGAGTAAGCCAATTAAATGTGAGATCGTGTAATTGGCAAATTAATTTCAAACCAATTATAAAGAAAACGACCACAAAAACGAGCAGAGAACGCAGGCAGCGACGTTGGCAGCAACAGAGGCAGCAGCAGCAGCAGCAGCGGCAACTTCTCGACTCGCTGCGTTGCCTTTGCCTTTCGAGTTGCTTCAGGTGCGTGCGCTGCGCAGATAAGAATCTGTGTAAATGAGAGCCAGCAAGGGGGGAGAGAGGGAGAATGAGAGAGAGAGAGAGCACTCTACAGTTCATAAGCTTGGCGAATTTGTTAGCAATAAGCCAAGTCTGTAGATTGTGAAAGATGTTGCAGAGCAGATGTAAAGGGGAAATTCTGATGAGGGAGTAAAAAGACACAAAGTAGAGAAAACTTGAATGATACTCGGATTGTAAATATATTTAAGAATGTCTTGTAATGAAAGTCTAGATATAATATATAGTATAAAAGAAAAGGGAACAAGGCTGAAAGACTCTAAAAAGCTCTGCTTTATAAGCAATGTCAGAGGAATACGATCATAACTTTTTAACCTCTTAAATATCACTAATAATGCACACTTAGAACTTTCATATGATCAATAATGAACACTTTCAAGGCTCATATATCATAAACTGCGCACATATACCCTAAACAGTGTATAAAGTCTTTTAAATCAATGTTATTCAGGCAACTGTTCAATCAAAGTGCAGAAGGACATAAGTAACAAAAACTTGAGAAGCTTTGGTAGGGAAGAAAAGGAGAGTGAAAGACAGAGAATTGAAAGAGTAAAGCGACACTCTTTCAATTCTCTGAGAACATATAAATTGTAGGGTAGCAAGTACTAGACAGTTTGCCAGCTCATCCTTATGCAAAGTTAATCACACTTAATACAAAGTAAACTATACATGATATTATAGTACTCTGCTGTGCCCAACTGCCTCTCGCTGTTCCTCCCTCTCTCCTTCCTCTCTCTCTCTCTTCCCCTCTCTCACCTTCTCTTCCTCTCTCAACCTACCTCAATTGCAGTTGTTGTTTTTAATGAAATTATAATAAAAACACATTACAATGTGCGAGAAAAGGCAGGACGCACTTCATTTTTCATTTTGGCGCGACGCACTTCCTTTCGACAAGCAACAACAGCAACAGGACTTGGGGGACTGCCAACTGGGGCTGGGGCTGGGGCTGAACTGGTCAGCCCTGTTGCCTGTTGCTGCCCCTGCCCACCTCTACCTTCCCCTGCTTGCATGTTCGGCACACGGAGACGAATGACGAACGCTGACGATGCCGCTTAATTATTAATAAAACCAATTGCAGGCCCAGAGAGCAAAGCGACTTTGCCGCACCAGCAGCAGCAGCAGTGGCAGCGTCTGCGATTCTGGCCGGGCCAAAACCAACATGTTAACTTTTTAATTAACGAGTTTTCTTTTTCGATTTCAATTTGCCAACCACACCAACACGACCAACAACACATACGGACGCAGACAGCGCGACTCTGCTGCCCACAGAAACAGGCCTGGTGTATGCTGTTGTTGTTGCCAGTTCCTGATCCTCCGTCGCCCAGTTACCGTTCGTTCGCTGCGGCCAGTTTGGTCCGCTCGTCCGTGCTGCGTGCGTGCTGCAGCGGGCGCAACCTTTACTTTTACCCTTGCAGTGGGTATATCAGCTAGGAAAATATATAATACAGATACATATATTCTTTTCATTAGCCAGTCAACCTATCACTGTTAGTTCTATGCACAATGCTACAGAAAGTTGAGTACATCTCCGTTCCCACAAAGGCATTAACTGTATTAATATAGCCATATCTGTCTGTATGAACATAGAAATTTCAAAGACCATAAGAGCTAGGGCTACAAAATTTGCTGGCAATATGTCTTAGTATTGCAAGAAGCTAAAGTGAGGTTAAGAGTTCAGCCACGCCTCCTTCCGCCCACGTAGTTCGAAAATGAACGAATTGCAAGCATGAATTTAAAGCTAGAACATATACTACAATGATCAGCAATCAAATGAGTTAAGTAAATTTAATTGGAATCGTATAAGAAACATCAAAGTTATGTGAGAAATATTTCTAGTTAGTGAACAGATTTATTTAGCGGGTATATGACAGTCAAGCTCAGTCGACTGTAGCTTTCTTACTTGTTTTAATTTAATTTAGCCGCTAAAGTCGTTGCATGCTTGAGCGAGAGAGAGAGAGAGAGGGTGAGATAGGTGAACACTGAAGGAGCTTGCAACTCTTTTGCACTCTCAACAAGTTTTTGGCTGCAGTTGCAGAACGCTAAACTGGACACACTCTCGCGGCATGTCGCACGTTGCACGTTGCCCGTTGCCTGTGGCGAGTTGGGCAATGCCCATTTATTAATAAAATATTTGCAAATTGTTGTCATGTGTGGCAACCCCTGTGGCATGCCACAAGCCCGGCCCAAGTTCTAGTTGACTACGAGTCGAGAGTGTCATAAATTAAAGGATTACCCCGTGCAGTCGCAGTGGCCTAAGGGGCGGGCCAGGCAGCTGCATATGCTGGAGAGGGGAAGCGAGAGGGGGAGCGAGTGAGAGAATGCAACTGAGACGCTGCCTAAGCAAGTTGTTAGCATTAAAAGACTGCAGCACAATGTGTGGCAATTACACTGGACAACAAGGCAACAAAATACAGTTCGTTTAACAGTTAGTCTTAAAATAAACTTATAAAATAATGCAATTTAACTTTGATTAATTTTGTATAATTATAATAAAATATTAGACATTACTCTATTCTCTCCATATTTATAATTTATTTCATTTACTAGTTTTTATTTTTTTATGTACATACATTATTCTTATAAAGGTGTTAATCAGTTGACTATTCAGAGTCAACATTTTCTTCAATTCTTTTCTTTATTTTCTAACACATTTCTTCACCATGGTATTTCCCAGTTTTGTAATAACTGTATGACTCAGGAACGTAACCCAAAGCACGAAAATATGACTAATCAGTACCCAAGAGCCTTTCTACGAGTATAAATAAATCAATAAATAAAAATAAATAATATATGTTATATAGCTGGATAAGTAATACTACTCTGGTATTTGAAAAGGCGATCTGTGCTATGCCCTTTAAGATCTTTGTGCCCCTAATTAGGTTAGAGCTCCATTGTCAGTACAGTGATATAAGTTAAATTCGTTAGAATTTTGCATATTCTTGCAAAGGGTTTAACAATGTTGGCCAGGAGTTTGCAACGCATGTTATAAAGTATATATATTCTAAATCAGCATCACCAGGGAAGTCGATCTAGCCACATCTATCTGTCTATCCGTCTGTTCGTCCGTCTGTCTGTTAGAATGGAAACTTGTCTCTCAGTTTTGTAGCTCAATGAAACTCAACACACACGCTTCTTATTGCTGTACGCTGTAATCAAGTCGGAACAAGTAGGATCGAACCGATATATCGTATAACTGCCATACAAATTATTGCCCGATTTTTGTTATTTGTCATGACATTGCAACCAAATATCGGACTTGTTTTGTATATAATATGCATATAAAATTTCATGAAAATCGGACTACTATAACATATAGCTGCCATAGGAACAATCGGTCGAAATGAATGAATTTTCATGAAGTTCTGATTCTAGTTCTGATTTTAGAAATAACTCAACCTATCAGTGCCAATCAAAGTTAGAAATAATATTCTGCGCTATTATATATAACTAGTATTGGAACAATCGGAGATGATAGGAATCTGCTAGTGAATAGAACCTATAAGGTAGCCTTTCTTCCTTGTTTTACTAGTTGTTTCTTTGGGGCACAACCAAGCAGCATAGTGTGCTTAGCTCGCAGCATGCCGCAGATGCTTCTGCGGGGTTCCTACTGTTGCATGTTGCATGTACGCGCGTGTGTTAGTACGTTTGTATGTAGTAGGTGCGTCTGCCTGGGCTGCTGTTGATGTTGCGCTACTGTACGAGCCGCAAGTTGCGCGTGCGCGCGCCCTCCTGGCGATAAGATCGAACCGAAGAGGAGCGAAAGAGCTGGGGAATGTAACCGTAAGGAAAGGAAACGAAACGAAACGAAAAAGAAGATCGAGTCGAGTCGAGTCGGATCGGATCGGATCGGTAGCAGGGCAATAAGCCATACTAATAGGCTTCTTGCTGCCGCCGCGATACACCCGATGGAGGTGACTCCGCAGCCACGACCACGCCCCCATGCCACCCCCTCCCGTCATATACGCCCTGACTTCGTATACATTTGGCACATTTGTATGAATAATTTAATTATTGTTTAAATGTTAATTAATGCAACGTGAGACGCGACTCGAGACGAGACATGGAGATGGAGACAGAGACGGAGATGGAGATGGAGACGGAGACAGAGACGACGCGACAATGTTAACTGAGCCAATGCACTCTTCCACTTCACTTGGCTGCAGTTGTGTTTTGCTTCTCTACTTCATGCATTCTTCTTCTCCTTGTTTTTCTTTGTTTTGTTTTCTTTTTTTGCACCTCCACAAGAAGCGGGAGACTGAGTTTATAACTTGACAGACACGCATTTGGCATTAATGGGTTGCTTAACTGACAACAACAACAACAACAAGAATTGCTGTGGGAGAAAAGCCAACCACCAACGCACTCAGCACGAAAGCAGAAAGAGAGAGAGAGAGAGAGAGAGGGAAGTGAGAAGAAAGCGAATGCAAATGCGTTAAATTTGCAATTAGATAATAACTGCAGATCGTCCGTCTCGACCGATAACAATGTAACTAATTAGCCCCGAGAAAACGATAATTTATCGATGCACAGCACGAAAGAGAAGGCGATTAAGAAGCGTAGAAATAGTGAAGATTCTTCAAGATACATATAGATAGACATATGTATGTATGTAAATATGTGTGTACATACACATCTATCTACACTTCCCAGTGAAAACAATCTCACGCATTCCAGATTTGAATTTATAATTCATTTATAAATCGAACAATCTGCTAAATTTCTAAACAACATAAACAATTTTATGTTTCCAAGTAATGAGTTGCATAGAGATTTCATGAGTTCTGTAGAATCTTTGGCATTTTTAATTAAAGCTACAATTATTCATTTGCCTTATAACATAAGTATCTTCTAGTCTGTAAATCTATCAATTTATCTATCGAAATTTAGACTATATTATATATAAAAGACTATTTCCACATAATTCTACAGACTGTAAATCTTTTTTATACCCAAGATTCTTTGCAGATTCTTGAGCATAACTGTGTTGAGCTTCTATACATATCAATATATATTATATAGTATCAATTTAAGATCTTTCATATTATAAAAACTACACAGAGTAATGCAGTTGAATTCTTCTGGCTAAATATCCAAGTTAGTTTAATATATTCAGCACTGCTGTTTGTCATTGTAATTCCATGGGGTATTTCAGGTGTCAGTTTAGTTTATTGGAACCCCCGTTAGATTACTGTGAAACTGATGTAGCCTATTAATTGTATAAATATCAAATTGCCTCAACGATTATTCATTCCTTTAGAATTTAGCGATATTTTTGCTTCGTTTCGTTTATTTACTTTTGCTTCCGATTGATTTTTATATAACTCACACACTCACACACACACATCCACACACCACAGAGTGTGGTTTTGTTGTTACATTTGTTGGTCTCATTGTTGTTGCAACGAAACTTGAAACTTGAAGCAATTAACAGAGAAAAGATTTGCGTTTTGTTGTTCTTGGGTGTCGCTGTCGCGGACTCTCGCTCGTTTTCTTCTGTTCTTGCCTGCCAAATGCAGCCCCGCAGTCGCAGTCGCAGTCTCAGTCGGCTGCGACAGCGACGTTAATTAAAACAAATGGCAAAAATAAACAAGAGGCAGCAAAAACTAAAAGTAAACTAATTAAAAGGATCGCAGTGCAAAAGTTTCGACTTACATATGCAGAAAATTGTTGCTTTTCTTGCGGGACGACGACAACGATGATGCTGAAGACGATGACGAAGACGAAGAGAAAGAGAGGGTATGTGCTGCTTTTCTTCTGCTGATTCCTCTGCTGATGCTTCTGCCTCGGTTGATTGTTATTGTTTCTCTTGTTGCACAGAAAAGCCTTCTCTTTTGCTTAGTTGTTGTTGTTGTTGTTTTCTAGCAATTTAATGCCTGAGTTTTCTTGTATTTATTTAACGTTGTTTGTTGTTCAATTTGCACACAGGAATTTGGTTGTTTTTATCGTCTCTGTTATTGTTGTTGTAGTTGTTGTTTTCTCTTCTTTTCCTCCGTTTATATTGTGAAAATTTGTTGCTGTTCAATGCTAATTGAGTGCGAATTTTTATAGTCCTACTAAACGCATTAAATTGTTGCTGCTGCCTGCACACACACGTGCAGCGACAGAGAGAAAGAGTGAGAGAGCACGTGAGAGGAGCAAGAGCCGTTGACTGAGAGAGCGGCGCGCGGGAGAGCTGAGTTAGATGTATGCGCGCGTGATTTACCGTTGATTGAATTAGTACAGATGGCGAAGAAGAAGACGACGACGACGACGACGACGACGTAGACGAGGCAAGATCGCACACGTCAAACAGTATGAGAGAGAGGGATACTGAGACGTAGATGCAGAGAGTGCGAGAGAACAACGATGCACGAGTGAGTAAGTGAGTTGTTGTTGTTGTTGCCTTGAGAGTGAGAGTGAGTGAGCGACACCTGCAACAACACAAAACACACGCGAACTGAACTCGACTCAATTAGTTAGCTCGTAAATTTGCATATTTCAAATTATTGCCTCACACACAGAGGGGGTGCTGCTGCTCTTGTTGTTGTTGTTGTGGTTGTTTGAGGTGGCGTAAACACAAGATCTTTTTGCTGCCGCTTCTGTTGTTGTTGCTCTTGTTGTTATTATTTTGATTGTTATGCACGCACACTCACACACGCACTTGCACAAATATGTTTGGAATATAACAAAAAAAAATTATTTATAATAATAAACAATGTGCTTCGCACTTTGCCTTTTTGCACACAAAAAATTTCAAATTTCGCGTAACGTAATTTTCTTGCTATTGTTGTTGCTGCTGTTGCTGTTGTTGCTGCCTGTTTACTGCCTGCGCACACAACACGACCGCCAGCGCCGAAGTTCACTTGACGAATGCGACGAGGCTGCATGAATGAAAACCGAAAAGCAGCGACGCCGCCGCCACTGCCGCTGCGGCTGCTGGCAGAGCTTGCTAGGTGGTTGGGCCAGCCTTGCGCTCTCTCGCTCTCTCACTGGCTTATCAGCTGCTGCTGCTTCTACTGCTGCTACTACTGTTGTTGTTGTTGTTGCCGCTACACTGAGACCGGCATTTGCTGCTGCTGCGAGGGTTGTTTTGGCTCTTGCGCATATACTGTGTATGCATATTCCTTCACTGCTGCCAATTGGCGAGGGTTGGGGGTGGGGGAGTGTGGGGTTTGTTATTTTCTTAGTGTGTGTGTTTTTTTTTGTGCTTTTGGGGCTGCGCTGCCATTGGACGCCATGTGTTTGGCTTTTGCCTGCCAGCCGCCTATCGCAGTCCGGCGTCGGCACCTGCAGCAAACGAGGGTAGCAGCCGCAAACGGTTAACAGCGCGCTGTTAACGCACACACCTGTGTGTAGGCGCGCAGTCTCTCTGTTAACAGTATCAAGTGACACTGTCTCTATGCGTGTCTCTCTCAATGTGTGTGTGTGTGTTTGTGTGTGTGTGTCTCTGTGTGTAGGTGGAGCTTGTGCACAGTGAGACGCATTTCCTTTTTTTTAATTAAATGACAAACCCTTTTCAAAGCTCTCTAAATGACCAAAGTCGTGACTCGCACCTCATCACGTTTCTAATGAGTTGACAAAAATGTAATTTTTTAAATTTTTTTTTCATTTTGACATGGGGTTGTTGCACCTCTCGAGTGCTGCTTTGATTTCTGTTGTCGGTTAACCGAACTTGCAACTTGACGGACATATTTCGCTATCTCTCTCTCTCTCTCTCTCTCTCCATTTCTTGCATTGGCACCCCCTTTACGAAACCGGGCAACCCCTTCTTCACGCCAGTACCGTGGCGAATTTGTTGCAAAAAAACAGAAGCAGAAGAATGATAATAATAATAACAACAACGAAAGCGGTAGCAACACATAATAGAAAAACGACACGTAACGAAAAGCGAAACGCGCCGCATGCCACACGGACAGCAGAAGGGAGGGGGGGAAACGGACGGACGGACCGACACAACCACATAATGAATTGGCTGCATAAATAATAGGCTCAAACTACTTAGGATAAGCGCAGCACACGCACCCAAGACTCAGGCACACACACACACACATAAAGTCGAAGACACACACAGTTGAACAGTCGCAGCAAAGCCACCGCAACCCCCTGAACTGCATCCCCTCCTCGACGCCAGTTACTGCTGCTGCTGCCGGCAAAGAGCAGCATTATTCATACATAAAAAGCCAATTAAAAATTTATAATAAACCCCGCGCCAAACTGCACCAACCCCCCAGGAAAAAACAAAATTAATGTAAGCAACAACAAGCACAGTACGCACAGTGGTGCCAGAGACAGACAAACTGCTTAAACAGTCATTGCGCGTTCTCCCCCTAACAGACACAAGATTTAGAGGGAGAAGAATATATATTATATATACAAACAACTATATAGATACATAAATCTATATATTGTATATTAAATTATAATTACACATAATTGATTATATTATTCACCCAAGTCACACTAAAATAGTGTCAACTCATGAGAAATATATTATTGCTAATTTAAACAGATAATCTAGTTATTAATGTACATTTATTTTAGTCTTTAATCGTACTGATTACATTTAGTTTAGTCTTTAATCGTACTGATTATCTTACAGTTGCAAAACAAATTTATTTCCAATAAGCAAACAAAATTGTTGAAGTTATTCCAATAAAATAAGGTAAATGACTTTTTAACGTATGATAATTTTATTAAAATAATAATTTAGAAAATATAAAAATATTTATTTATTGATTTAAATTAAATTAGAGCAAATAAAATTAAGATTCAAGTAAAAGTCAATATGCTTATCAAATTCTCTGAGTTTACAAAAAAAAAATAAAACGAGCTAATGAGAAATATATTATTCTAAATTTATATTAATAATTAAAAATCATTAAAGTACATATATTTCAGTCTTATTTTTGTTACAATTACAATTTACAAATAAAATTTGCTTCATTTTAAATTAAGACCATAGATTAAGAACCAACAAAAGAAAAGTCATTAAAAACATAATGAAATTCAACTAATGTATTTTTCACCAAAATTTGTATGCATTGCGTACCACTGTGCTGACTAACGGCCTCAAAGCGAAAGCTTAAAAGCATGTGAGAATTGTGCACAGGACGAATTTGTGCGTCCGTCGTCCTGTGGTACGTGGAGCTGATGTTGGTTTTTGGGTTGAAACGTCGCAAAACGAAAGGTCCACAGATTGAGACAGAGTGATGGAGAGAGAGGGGGAGGGGTAAGGCTGAAAGTGGTTATTCTACAGGGGGTTGAGTCGCACACGCATCGAGCGCTAAATTAGATGTAAAATAATGAACATTTCAATTAAAATAATTAATATTATGGAGTACATGTCCTCTGGCCAAGGCAGATGAGCTCAAGATTCTGTGGCAGAGGCTGCAGGCCAACTAAGCACTCAATTAACCATTTTAATGTTTATGCTGCCAGGTGTGAGTGCGAGTGAGAAAGGGAGAATGGTAGAGAGGGTGAGGGCGAGATGAGCCAAGGCTTTTTAATTATAATTAAACATGCGAGCAAGCTTGGGTGGATGCTTTGCTTAAGCATAGGCATATAAAGCAGAGAGTACTATATCATATGGTATGGTATGCTGTGTGTGTGTGTGTGCGTGTGGCTGCTACGGGTAGGTATGGTTCCTATGGCATAATCACTTAGCCGCGTGCAGCGCAGCATTTAAAATTAATTCTACTCAAGTGCGTTTTCTGGCCGGCCAAAACACGTGGCACACACTCTCTCTCTGTCTCGCTCACCCACACAGTCAGGCTCTCATAGGGCCCACGATTACCGTTAGCATTTTAGCGAGCGCAACAAATTGCACGCTAATTGCTTATGTTCAATTAAAAGCAAACTCGCAACGAAACGGAATGGAATGGAATGGAATGTAAAAGAAACAATGCCTCTCTGCACAGTGCTGCCAACGAAAAAGCTAACGACGCCTCGCTCTGGAATTTAGTCACAGTGTGCGAGTTCCCACGAGCCGGAGAACAGTGTAGCTACCATTTGTTGCCGAAAACAAGCTAGAAACGGAAGTAGCAGCAGTGACTATCAGGGAATTTGAGTTGACTGAAAACAAGCTAAGAGCTAATGCGCTGGCATAAAGCAGTAAGTAAAAGCTTAACTAGAATAGTCTTCACAAATCGCTGCTAATAATACTTAATAAAAACAACTAACTTTAGTCAAGAACTGTTCAAATAAAATAAACCCTTTAGAGATAGAAAAAGGATTTTTGATATTATTTTTATAAAGTGGTTCTTAAAATCGATAAAACCGCATAATTTGTATACAAATCGTTATCCCTATCATTGGAATCGATTTTAAGTCATATAAAGGACCATACAGGTCCATTGAACAAATACTTCATAAATATGTTATACATTTTCAACATGTGAAGAACTATTAGAAAATTAGCGATAGAGCACGAGAAATTACATGAATTTACAAATTCATGATATTTTTGGCCTTTGTTTTAATCAAAAACCCTATTTTACTGTTTTTTGACTTTTTTCCCTCTTGTGCATCCGTTTTTTTTTTTTCATCTTAATGTATTCTATTTTTGTGAGGGACACCAGACAGGCAGACGTACATGGTTTTATCGACTCTGGTAGTAATCCTGGACAGAATCCACAGACTTCGTGGGGTCTGCCACGTCTTCTTCTGCCTGGCATACCCTCTTTTGACCATTTTCATTGCTAAAAGGGTGCAAATATTCTAAAGCTGAAGGGAGGAACTATTTGACACTCAAAATGTTTATTTGAATTTAAAATGATCGGTAAATTACAAGTAAAATAAATTATTATTAAATTTCTTAGTTTTGTAGTTTATTTTTATTGTAAATATTCAAAAGGTCTCTTTCGCATCTTTGTGATATTTTTATAAAATCATTATAAAATCGACAGATTTGGCGAGTTTTGCCGCAAGCTTTAAATCAAAAAAAAGGCTGGTTAGGCAGCACTATAAATAAGGAGCAAGACAAACGCGAGAAAAAGAGAGAGAGAGAGGCACACATCAAGCAGGGCCGTATTGAGTGAGAGAGGGGAGAGGCAGGGGCGACCAGGCAGAGAGGCAACGCAGCGCAGACAAACGCTGGCGATGCTTTTTGTTTTGGTTTTGATCCTTTGCGCAAATAATTGCCTAATTGTCTCTGGTCGGAGCTTGTCAGTGGCACACATTGTTGTTGCTGTTGTTGTTTCTGTTGCTGCCTCTGCTGTTGCGCATGCAAATGGCATCGCATATTTCTTACACAAATCCATTTTCATCTATTAATTGGCAGCCCTCAGCAGCTGCTGGCCGAAACCGAACCGCGAACGGGCAAAAGGCCCGGAGCAGGGCTAGAGAGGGGGACACGGCTGAGGCATCGCATCCCCTTGCACAACAATTAAGCGCTTCGGCAAATAAAAAGCGAAACCAGAGGAACGATATACCACATACATACGTACATATGTATTTATGTACAAATATATCCATACATACATATACACATTTCTTATGCAAGTTTTTCAGCTTTGCCCTTAGCTATAAAACAGCTAAATCGAAGGACATTTGTAGGTATGATATGTATTCAATGAATTCAAGGTATAAATTACATACATGCACTTTAATTTTTTTTTTTTTTCTTTTTACTGGTACAATTTAAAGTTTCAAAATTAATTTCTGTTTTTTTAACTATAATTTTAGTTTAAAGGCAGTAGTTTGTCCCACTGTTGTCCCCACATATTTTTCTTGTATCGATAACATTTCATTTTGCAGTCCAGCTGTCGTTATCGATGACTGTAATTTGCCAATTAATTTGCATGTGTAAATATCCTGTAATGTGCAGATACATAAATACAAATGTATGTATACATATGTACATAAAAACTTACATTCATACATATACATACACATATATGTAAATACACACAGCCAAAGGTAACTAAAATTGCACAGTAATTAAACTTGCCGCATGTCTTCGCCTCGTCTTTTTCCTTTTCGCCGCACTTCGCACGCAGTCTCTGCATCAGCTACCGTTCTGCCTTTGCCACTGCTGCTGCGTTGTGTTGCTGTTATTGCAATTACTGTAGCTGCTTGTTGTCAACATATTGATTGCCTTTGTTAATAACATGTAAACGAGAGCACAAAGAAGACCAGAAGATCGGCGACCGCGAGGGCTGCCCGAGCAGATCGGGAGAGCGAACGCATTCGCTTTCAACGCTTCTAATTGCGTTGCATTGTGCGGCAGCGCATAGGCAAAAGGCAGAGATATCCAATTACAATACGTAATTTATTAGCTGTGACTGTATAATGCGGAATGGGCGAACAATGCACTTTAAAATTGGCTCTGGACTGGCAACTTCAGCTACTTTGCAGACCGTGATAAATGATAGGGCGACGCCTACGCGCGTCAAGGGTTGACGCCGTCGCCGTTGCTGTCGCAGTCGCATTTTGCGGTACGCCGCAACGCCGATCAAATGGCCCGATAAGCGTTGACAACGACACTGGCAGCGGAATAGGGAGCGGAAGCAAGGGGGCAGCCACGCTACGTGGCTGCGGTTGACAGTGCAAACGGTTGCAAGTCAAAATTAATTAGAATTTTCAACAACAGTAACCGAAAGTGAAGGTAGAAGAAAGCAACAAATAGATTCAACAAACCAAACCGAAGCTTATATACTCTTTAAATAAAACATTAATGAAACAAAGAAATTTTAAATGAAAACATAAATAAAACTAGTCACAGCATATACATATGTATACTATATGATAATAGAAAGAATATACTTATGAATAATAATATGGATATATTTTATTTTTATATTTTTAAATATTAATAATATTAATTCTATTTATAAATTAACTTTATTCATTTTTTAATATTTAAATATCTTTTTTTTTATCTGCAATTGGTCGAATTTAAACAAATAAATATATGGACTACTTGCAGACATTTAATACTATACCCATGCAAAAAGCGAACCAACTTAATGGGAAAGTCAAATTGGCTGCATTAGCAGGGTATGTGCTGTGAGCGCCCCGCGCTTAATTGAAATCAGTACAAAACAGCAGAAAGCAAAATAAAAAACGATCATTAATCATCGGGCCCAAAAGGGTTGACGCGCTCCACTGTGCCCAAAATACAAAATACCAAACACAAAGAAGAAATAGAAAAGCAACAAAAAATGCGAAAAAAAACCAACGGTGACACGAATCACGCATAAAGAAGGGTGGCTTGACCGGCGCCACAACAAAAAGAAGTGAAACGCAAAGTTAACATTTGCTTAAATATTTATTTTAGTTGTGCATTTTTAAGCAGTGTGCGCCTGGTCCTGCGCCTCCTCCTCATCGGACGATGACTCCAGCAACGATTCGAGAAACTGCACACTGTGCCCGTTCACCAGCTCGCGCAGCGCCGCGGCCTGCCGCGGTTTTTTGAGCAGCGCTGCTACGGCGTAGTCAATTTCAGCCGGATTACCCATAAGGCAACTGCGCAGCTGAGTCGTGTGACGTCGGGTGCGTCGACGCATTGCCGCAATGGAGATGTCGTGCTCATCCTTCCCGTCGGAGGCTTCGTCACCGTCCATTAGATATCGTAAAGCAACTTCGATGTTGTTGTTGGCGCGTGACAATGCACTACGTGCTTCACGCTCTGCATACCCCATCTCTCCCACCAGCTTGAGCATGCCATTATTTTCCGTGGTATCTGTTTGTTCACTTATGCTTTCGTTTTGAATATCAAGCGACATTTTTTGTTTTTGTTTTTCAATTTTAAAGTGCGCCAATATTTGTTCCACAACTCAAACTAATCTCCATTAACTAACAGAGATCTGTTATGTTAATAACATCGGTCTGTTGGTATATTGATATTTGACAAAAAGATACCAAAATATTGTTTATCGCTTTGAAAAGTTAACATGCGTGCTGCCAAAATTTTAAATTTAAGCTGCCGATCATAAATAGATAACAGTACCAGATGAGCAGAACAGCTGATTCAATACTACTCAGTACGCAGTAAACGAATTCCTTAGTGAATTAATTAAGGAGAGAATAGTGTTTACGGGGCGCCAAGATTTGACGATTGATTAAAGAGCTCGATAAAATAAGACAAAAATGTGAAAGATAATGTTTCTACTTTGATTTGAAATTGAAAACATCGGCTTTCGCAAACCATTATAATAATAATTCGATTTTTTTTATTTTACGATCTACTACGAATCGATAAAATCAGTTTGGTATTTTTCGATTAATATCGACCAACTTTTGAGAAGAAACGCCGTTTGTTTATAAAACTTTTGCAGCAAGATGATGGCAACAATTATAACAAACGCACACATACACACACAACCGTAGTACAGCAGCTGTGCTGCCTACTTTGGGTCTGCTGTTTTTCCGTTGTACAATTTTAAATAATCACCCCATTGGGAAATTTCATGGAGAGTCCGAGGAAATAATACAATCGAAACCCTTTCGTTCTCTTAGTTTCGCTTTGCATTACTTTACTATTTGTGTGTGCACATCTGTATGTGTGTATGTGCGTGCGTTGCTTACACTGATTTATTGCCATTTTCTTGGTGGTCCGCCCGGGCTAACTCTTTGTTTATAAGCAGCAGCCCTGGGACAAACAAGTGGCCCGTAAAAAACATAGCCTTTATACCCTCATCTATCACAATTTCTTGCTACTGTTTCAACATTTTTGGGTTTAAAAACGCATTATTTGGCTCGGCTGGTAATTGAAGTTTTTAGTTTTCATTAGCCGGACAGCACTCGGAGGCGACAAGGGATGACACGGACGGGACACAAAATAAATGGCTTGGATTGTAAGTGAAAAGGCATAAATACATGCTTAAAATTAAGACCTAAAGCTCGTGTGTTCTCTCTCTCTCTCTTTCCCTGGAGAAATTTAATTTAAAAATACATAACTCTTGTTTAGCATTGCCAACTGTTCGGTGGGCAGTGTAAGTCGATACTCAGCATCTCTTATTAGCGTTGCCAACTATTCTACGGGCAGTGTAAGTCGATACTTTGTGCAATTTTAAAACGGATATCAAAAGTTTCGACATCTCTCGAGAATTTGAAATATGGACAAAACGTGCACGGGGCGTTGATATCGACACCGATAGATATCGCAAGCGGCTTTTGCAATTGTTCGATTCTACAAATGGCAAAATCACTTAACACACCGTTAACACCCACATTAGTTGTACTTGGCCGCACACACACACATACGCACGCACACACACTGCCTGGGAAATGCGCAGCGCTCCACTTTCGAGTTTCGTTTCAATTACTTTTAAAGCTGTGTGTGCACCCACCCCTTGGCTGATGCCCTGCCCTGGGCACACCAGGGATCATAATCGAATTAAATGCACTGCGAGGAAGAGCTGAAACGAAAAAGTCATTAAAAACGCAACGCTAACGATTGCACGCAAATTTGTTCGCTCTCCGCTCCCCTCATCCCCTCTCGCCATCCTTGCAGACACACACATGTGTGGCAGAAACTATGTGGCAGGAATGAAATTGAAACTTGAGTTGGAATTGGCAAACGCGCACACGTGGCAGCCCTGGTCACCCGCGATAAGCAACTGTCGACGCGTGCTCGTCGTGTATTGCTCTCTCTCTCTGTCGCACTCGTGCAATGATAGCAATCGCACAGGCGAATGCGTTGCGTATTTATGGCTCGAAATCGGATTGCCACCAGAATAAGAGGAAGATCGACATCGCTGCCCGATTATCATTATTAATATTATTGCTGTTTGCACTAAGCAACTGACTTCCGTTTGTTTATGCATTAGTGCTCTCAGTTCTCTATCTCTCTCACTCTGTATATATTATTCTCTCTCCCTCTTCACTCTCACGGCTTATTCTCTCGAGGCGTTAGGCTGTGAATCGGAAAATTAAAGCTTTTTAGCCAAAAACGGTTGCCAGATTAGTGATCTAAAGCTGCATAAAGAGCAGAGAAACTCAGACACATCAGTTGATAGATTTGAGAATATATACTGTATAGATCTTATAGGTCTTGAAATTGCAACCATTTTTAATATGGTTATAAATCTAGCGATTTGAATGTGAAAATATATTTTCTTTGTGATTTTTGTACACTAATTATTGCAATATAGACAATATGTTCTTCAGATGTTCTTCTCTCTTTGATATTATCATTTTCAAACTATATTTTATTTTCCATAGATTGTAGAGATCAAAATTTAGTAATTTACAAAATAGTCGATCAAACTTTATTTAATCTCATCAAAAAACAGTCCGACTAACTAACTAATGTTTAACATAACTCTGTAAGTAATCAATTAATTTTTTTTATATCTTAACTTTCCGGATGAACCAATATTAATTTTACCCTTTATTGCAAAATAACTTGTAGAAATTGTTAATAGAAATGTTTAACTTCAATTCAACAGAGCTTTTGTTGCCTACTTATGAGCTGTCTCCCACTCCTGCGCTAACCCAATTCCCATTGATACTAACAACTCACTTTGATCTCCACCACCCTCTCCCACCTACCCACAACACGCGACGTACTTCACATTATGCAAATGGGATGTGGCCACGACCTAGGTCAACGGTGCTTTCACACGCAGCTCCGTGTGCGTGTGTTTGTGTGTGCCACCCCGTTTGGCCCGCTAACCCGTCAACTCATCAACCCCGTCAACCCCTCACCTGATGCGTCACATGTGTAACAAACATGAATATTCATACAAATTAAGTTGGTTGCGTAGAACGGAAAATAATATGGAAAATCAGGCTTGGCAAATCACAAATTTATGTGGCAATCCATCAATGCCATCGCACACTGCGGCGTAGGCGAGGGGTAGCTGCAACTTGCAACTGACAGTGCCACGGCCAGGGGCAACACTAATCGCTTCCCACGATCGACGAGAGAGAAACCCAACATATTTCAATATGTAAAGTTGCGCCTTCATTAATCCGTAAATTAGAAGCATTGAACGATATCAGCTCAATGGATTGCTCCCCTCACTCTCCCTCTGCCTGGTTGCCTCCCCTTTGCCCTCTGCCTTTTTCTCATTCCCCGTCATCATCGCCTGTTCACCCTGGACGAACGGTGCTGGTGCTGACAAACAAGTCGGCAATTGAAGTGCACCCTGTGCAGCCCTACAACAAATCACTGCACAGAGGGAGAGAGAGAGAGAGAGAGATAGAGTGAGAAAGAGAGGGAGATCAGGGAGAGACTCAGCTAATGTATTGGGAGTTAAACTGCTGAGCAGAACGTCAACTAGACGGACCATCAGACCAGTCTAAACCGATTCCCAATTCAAATCCCACCACTGTGCATCGTACTGTGGTACGCGCATGGTGAACATGTGTGGAAATTATGCTTTAATTTTATTTGCATTTTTAAATGTGGCACAAATAAGAAATACTGCAATTATATTACAATTTTTTAAATTTTCTGTTAAATATATTCCAATATCAAAAGCCAAAGTTTATATTTTCACTTATGATATAATTTCATCATGTTTACATGTTTTAAAAAAGATTATTTATTTACTCTGAATTTATTTTATTTGAATTGCAACTAAAAGCTAAATAATTTTTTAAGAATTAGATAAGCCTAAGAATTATATTATTATTGCTTAAAACATATTTTAGTCAAAGAGTTAACTAAATGTGTAATTAAAGAATAGCTTCAACATATAATTTATTATTAAAATATTTTTTTATTCCCTGTATTTTTTATCAGCCTTAAAATTTCATTATCAGGCAAGGAGCCTCAAGTATTTTAATAGCACATACAATACTCCTTATACCACGGTACTCTGTGTGATGTCACTGACATGTCAGCGACAAAGACAACGAAAACAGGCAGAAAGAGAGAGAAAAAAAAACAAAAAACTATGAACAGGCTCAATAGAACGTTAGACAGTCGAAGCGAAATAAAATTAAATGAAATTTATATTAAAACTGTATTACTCCCAGCAAGAGAGACAGAGAGAGGGAGGGAGGGAGAGAGAGCACGTTACGTCAACATATACGTCAACGGCGCTGCTGGCGTCGCTGTCGCCCTGCCCGACTGGCTGTCAAAATCAGCAACGCATCCTGGCTTAGGTCATTTAAATGAGACGGCGGCATACGCTTTGCCCCTTTCCCATCCCCTCTCTGCATCCCCCATGCACCAAATTGTACGCACTGAAGCATGAAAAATGCGGCGACCACAGCCGCAGCAGCACTGGCAGCAGCTCCAGGACGAGGGCAGGACTCAATTCGAGTGTAAAAACGATGAGAGAAACTGCCGCGGCCGTTTGACATTTTCGTGTGCATAATTAAATTACGCAACGGACAGAATGAATGACAGAGGAAGAGAAGAGAAGAGCAACGCACAGACACACACACGCACACACACACACACATACTCTTGCATGCCAACGCACATGCACACAAATCTATGCACATTTTTAGATTCATTGGCAAAGCTGAACAGGGCAGAAAGGGCTAATTTCGAGCACACTCGACTGTGAGTTATCCTGTACTATTATTTACAAAATCAACTAATGATAACAAAAATTTTTTATATATGTTATAATGCATATTTTGTGTAACAAATACATATAAAATAAAATAGCGTTGTTTCTGTAATATATAGCATTATTTACAGTTTAATTGAAAATATGCACATCATATATTTATAAATTTTGAAAAAATATATAAATATAAAATATATTTAAATTTTTTAAAAAAATAAGGACAAAATATATATGTAAGTGGTTTAGAAATAAGAATATAATCTTAGTAATGAAGAAGCGTCTTTTTTGACCATTTTCAATTGGCGAAGGGTATAAATATAAAATGTGAAGAACACGGAACTGATTTCAGTTTACAAAATATCATTTTTAAAGTTACGTAAATGTAAAATAGTACCTAAGTATCCTAGATATACAGAACCGAGATTTAATAATCTATTTTATTTAATTTTCATCTTTTTAAAATGTACGGTCTACTTGAATGTTAAATGATTTGTTATTGAAAAACTTCGAAATATACTACTACTAATTTAATGTTCCTTTCACTCACCTTGAAGTCGGAGGTTGTGGCCGCAGGATTTAGCTCTATGTTGATGTTATTGGGCTCCATGATGAGGCCCAAACTCTGAAGATTGCACGCCTGCGGCATCTGCATGGTGGGCGAGGGCACCTTAAGCACCGCAACGGTGCAGTCGACACTGCTGGCGCTTACCGTTGCCGGGGCTGGAAGTGTTTCCGGCATTGTGTGACACCTGTTGAGGCTCGTGTTTTTGTTGTTGTTGCTGTATTTGTTGCTGTTGCAGCTGCGTATGTTTCACCTGCTTTACGCCGCTCGGCAAGCGCTGTAAAAGAGAAATAAACAAGAACAATAGCGATAAAAAAATACAAATATATTTGAATCACTTGCATGCACTGAAAACATTCAAATGATTCAGTAAGTATTTATTTTATATGTGTCAACTAGAGAAGAAACATTTAAAACAGATAAGGAAATGAGGCTAAAGGAAAACATTTATAGGAATTCAAATAGATTTGAATCACTTGCATGGACTGACAACATTCAAATGATTCAGTAGCACTCAATTCAAAGATGATTATATTTATATGTTGAATACTAAAAATGTATAAGAATTCGAATAAATAAAAAATGAAATATTAGCATGGAATGAAAGCATTCAAATGACTTAGTTAATTTATTGTATATCAAAAATAATTATTGTATATAATTATATTTTTATGTTTAATTTTAATGTTGCTAAACTTGAAGTTTGTCGATTTCACTTCAGTTTTTCAGTAGACACACCCTTTTCCCAAATGAAACAAATCTAGTTTTAAGTTAAGAGCGCATTTGTTCTTTCTTTTTCTTTATATTTGTTTCAGTTTTCTTGTTCTTTTTCTTTTAAATGCGAATGCGTTTGCGTTTGCAGTTTATTTTTAGTCTCCAGTTTTGGTATAAGTTTGCTATAACTTATTCCTACACTTAGATGGTAGGTCTATGTAATATTTAGTAGCACAGTGGGTGTTGCACCCCATTTTTCGCAGGCATAGCAGACGACGTAGCAAATACAATACAAATCATCATCGTATAAAAGACAAAAATAAAAAATAAAACAAAAAAAATAAACGTTTTATGGGTTGATAAATTAGGCAAAAAAATCATTCAATCTTCATTGGGTATGTGTTTGTGTAATATCCAAGGGAGTTGCGAGGAGTGGCCCGAGATCATCAGCGGCCTTAGTTCTATTCCTGCAGGCGACGACGAATCTCGCTGGCCAGATCTGTCAACGGCACACTCGACTCCTGCCGCGTGGTCACCTCGCGCAGCTTGACCACTCCCTGGGCCAACTCGGCATCACCCAGCACAACGGCCAGCGGAATTTGGTGCTCCTCGCAGTGCTGTAATTGGGCCAACAGCTTCGGATTCAGCTTATAAGAATGCTCCGCCTGCGTGCCGAGAGAGAGAGATAAAAGAGTTAGGCTTAACTTGCATTAGAGTAAGAGAGAAAGGGGACTCACCTTGATGCCTGCATCCCAGAGCTGGTTGAGCACGCGCAGCCGCTGCTCGTGCAATCCCTTGTGGGCCGATGCCACATAAACCTCGACATCATTGGTGCGCAATTTCACTTTGCTCGCTGCGAACTTCGCCTCAAGCACCGAAAATATGCGCTCCACACCGATGGAGACACCCACACAGGGCACAGCCTTGCCACGTGGATCGAACATGCCGACCAAATTATCATAGCGTCCACCACCGGCCACAGAGCCCACTGTGCCACTACCCTCTGCTCCTGCTGCGGCCTGATCTCCATTCTGCAGCGCAGGTGGCGTTGTTGCCTTGACTGGGGAACCAGCAGCGCCAGGCTCTGCCTTTAGTACACCCTCGTAAATGACACCCGTGTAGTAATCAAGGCCTCGCGCCAAGCTCAGATCGAAACTGATGCGCTTCTCCAGGCCAAAGAGTGTGCAGTAGTTGAGCAGCAGCTTCATGCCCTCCAGTCCCTTGACGGCGTTGGGAACCGCTTTCAGCTTTGGATCGGCCAACAACTGGTCGACTAGCTCAATACCGCCACTGAGGCGTACATACTCCCCAATGCTGTCGGCAGTTGCTCCATCTAGTCCCTTCTCATCAACCATTTCTTTGCGCACATCCGCCCACGGTGACTGCAATTGTACAACAGATAAATTATTCAATTATATATTCCAGTTGAATAGCAATATGTATGCTCTACCTTGTCCAACTTGTCAACCGCCGAGCAAATGGCACGGAAATCCTTTGCTGGCACGCCACATGCCTCGAACATGCCATCCAGCAGCTGGCGATGATTCAGCTTGATCACATAGTCCCCAATGTCCAGGGTATCCAGCACCTCGGCCACTATCTTGACACACTCGGCATCCGCCAGCATGGGGTCGTACGTTCCAGCGATATCGAAATCACATTGATAGAACTCACGATAGCGACCCCGCGTCATGGCAGGATTATCACGACGATAGACCTTGGCAATGTGATAGCGCTTAATGCTGGATATTTTGTTCATGGCCAGATAGCGAGCCAGAGGAACAGTTAGATCGTAGCGCATCGATAGTATTTCGCCGCCCTGATCTTTCAGATCGTAGATAAGCTTTGAATCCTCACCATATTTGCCAGTTAGGACCTCCTGCAATGTGGATTAATGATAAAGTGAAATGATACTTTGCAAATCTTTGATCTTCCTTTTCATACCTTGAGCTCAAAGACAGGCGTATCGATGGCCTCACCGCCGTGACGTTTGAACACCTGAACGATCTTGTCGAGCACCGATTGGCGTAGCGTCATCTGCTGTGGCGCATAGTCCCGCGTGCCTTTCGGTGTCTTCAGGGTAAACTTTTGATTGGCCGCCGGTGCATCGCCACCCAGTTTGGCCTTCAGGGCCAACAGGCGTGAGACCTCCTCATCGATCTGCAATACAAGGATGTGGATAGATGATTAGTTATGATCATATCTTAGAGGTTAGGGATTGCATAGTGCACTTAGATGCTAACCTTATGCATTTGTTGTTGTTGTTCTTGTTGTTGTTGTTCTTGTAATTGTTGCTGTCCAACGGATGTTGATAACGCGCGCTCTCCGCTGGATGGCGCCAGCGGCAGCTGCTGGCGGGCAGGGCTAAGACAAAGGCACTGAAACGCAGCACTACAGCGCCACTGGCGGCCAATTGAACGCAACATTTTGGAAAATCTAATTTTATTTTCTTTTTTTTTTAATTTTTATTCTTTTTGCAACAACTTTTTGCGCTTTTTAAACCTAATAAACAACAACAACAATTAAAAAACCGATTTAAAGTTGTTTTATATATCTGTTTTTTTTTTTAATTTTACTTTCTACTAAGCGATTTTGAAACTAATTAACGTTAGTTACGAAATAAGTGAAATGTACAAAAACCAAATGAGTGAATGTGAATTGAGTGCGTGTGTGTGTATTAGTGTAGATATGTTTGCATTTGTGTGAGTGTGTGTGGGTGTGTGAATAAAGAAAAATATATAATGTAGATCTATGAAAGATAAATCATAAATACAACGCTGCAAAATTTCATTGCGTTCTCATTGACCGCCGGCTTTGCCCAAATGGTTTTTTTTTATTTTTATCTTTCTTTACGTTTCTTTCTTTTCAAACACTTGACACTTTTATTGTAAACACTTGAAATCGAGAAACTGAAACGGAAGTGACAACGCGACGGTGGTCATCAAGGTTCAAGGACATCTCACATAGGGAAGGAGGAAATCTTGGGTTTAATTTCGAGTAAATTCAATTTTAATTTATAAACTATTGTTTAGAAACACCCCCACCCCGACCCAAATTAAATCGATGTTTCTATTAAATTTAACATTAAAGTATTACAGTAGTAGAGCGGCACCAGCTTAATTCCCAATTAGTTTACCACTTCCCAGCAGTGTTGCCAACTTAGCTTTTTCCCGTCTAATTTGAATTTTTTGCAAGTTCACTAGCTAGACTAAATTGGAAATATTTTTCCAGCTTGCTTTATTAATTACTGAACATTCACACATCGCCATACAATTCACTTTTTTTTTCTATTGCAATTTGGCTTTTTTTCGTTCGATACTTCTGGCAACACTGCTTGCCAGTTCTTCTCAAGTTGCTGCACGTTTTGAAACCAGTTTTCGAGTATCGATATATCGCTATCGATATATATATATATGTGCAGACAGGTTGGCAACAGCCGCAATGTCAGCTGATCTTTGCGCTCTTGAATGCAATGAACGCATAAAATATCTGTTAATTGAATCAATTGCACACACACACGTAGACACACGCACAGATGAACAGCTGAAGCAATGCTGTTTGTTGCTAAGCCGGTTTTAGCTGGAGCAGCAATAGAGCTATACCTCCTGCTTGGCCAGTCAGTCGGTCAGTCGTACAGTACGAAAAAGCACAATAACAATAACAATAATAACAACAACAACACGACCATAACATTCAACATTCAAAGAAAAAGAGGGGCAAAGACAACTTCGCAATGGCTCAAAAGCTCTTTATGATTCACTCTTGAAGGCTGAAAGAGATTCAACTTTGATTTAACGCTTGGAAGTGCAACAGACAGAGACAGGCAGCTACAAAAATAATAACAACAACAGCCAAACAATTGTGAAAGTTCAGCTCTGCTGTGCTTATTGCTGCGCCACCACATATACACACACACTCACACATGCAGCAATCTAATTACAAAGTTGCGCCAATGTAAAATTCAATAATCATAATGAAGCTGCCAACGCAGCAGCAGCAAAAGCGGGAATCGCGTAAACGAATGTGTCATGTTGCGTGTGTAAGAGAGAGATACAGAGAAAAAGCGAGTGAGGGTAAGGGGTTACTATTTGGATTCTGACTGTGGATTCCGAGTAAATTACGTACGAAGAAACACAATTGCGTGATGCTGATGAAATGGATAACTCAAATTACAAATTGCATGTGTATATACATGAGCTAAAAGGTGCAACAGGATTCAATACATACAAGTGGGGGAGGGGGTTAAAAAAGCATAACAAGCGACAATTACACATGGCACACACACACATGCATACACATATATGCAAATACAATGGCATTGCACCCATTAGGTTTATATATATATGTGTGTATGGCTGTGTACATACTAAAAACGATGCACTGCACTGACCTTCTCTTTGGACTCCTTCGATGCCTTCAGTTGACGCACGAGATCGCCTTGCAATTTAATTTGTTCCAAAATCTGTTCACGCGTATCACTCATATTCCAAATGCCACAGCAGCAATAGCACTATAAAGACACACACTCGCACACACACCGCTGTAAAACTATTTGAATTTGATTGAAAACTTCTTAAAAGTCGTGGCAAAACACTATGTAATAGCAAGGGTTTTTTCTTTTTGGTAACTTTGCGCGGTTTCCAATTACTTTATTGTTGGCTGCCAAAAAAATGCACGCGGCCAGCCGTAAGTAATGGGCACGTAAATAAGTTGAACGCAAAAGCGCAAAATGCGCTACGTTAACGCAAATTGAGCAACGTAACGTAAAGCAAGCGTGAAGAGAGTATATCGATAGGCAGTTTATTTTTTTAATGTCCAGTAATTTAAAATATTGGTATAATCAAAAAATTAATAATAATTATATCGTTATAATTACAAATAATTAAAGTAATAGAATTTTCTCTAATACCCCCAACAAACTGATGCACTTAAAAAATAAAATCACAATGAGAATTAAGGGAAAAATACCAAAATTAAAGTGCCCTCTGTCGGATACTTCAATATGTAATGCAGTACTGTTCAACACTAGGTCAGTTGAGCGAAACATTTTCAAATAGACAAAATTTTGCTTTGCATATCAATTCATATTTGCTTTTATTCAGTTAATATACTTACTTTACTGTTGAGGAAGTGAAACACAATATAGGAAAATTGTACACAGCAAGAAACCCTAGAGTACTCGAATTTTGCGGCCACAAAGTTCAATAACAATCAAAATATTATGAAACAAAACAAAACTATGACGTTGCAACGCAACATTAAGTTGCACACTTTTCAGCACGGCGACTCGGACATGGATCAACAGGAGAAGTTTAACTATTTTCCAGAATCCAATCGTACCATAAGTGACGTGCGAGCTGCCAGGCGACGCCTCCGTCGGTCTAGTGATGGCGGAAGCGGTGGAGGCGGCGGCGGGGGTGAGTACGTCAGACGCAAGGACATCAGGAAGAAGCCCTCACATCTTAATTTGAAGGACGAGGTGCCGAACATTATACGCCAGAAAAATGTACCAATTCGCAGTGAGTAACGCCTCCGTCAACATCTCTACATCTGATCCTCCTTCTACTTGGCCCTTCTCCAACTCCATTAACTATCCCCTCCTCCTTCTACTTTCCCTTTTTAGACTTCTATCAGTCGCCACGTCGCAACGGCTTGTCGCCGCGCATCGATTTGATTGACGACGACGACGATGATGATGACGACGGGGGCAGGATTTCGCGTCGCATGGGTGGTGGCTTGCAGGACGAATACGAGGAGCAGCGGCCCTTGAATCGCCGCAGCCAGTTAAGCATCAAGCATATTAACCGTCCCACTTATAGCTGCAGCTCGTGCGGGGCGACATTCAACATCAAGTCGCTGCTCGGCGCGCACCGACGCACGCACGACGATGACTTCAAGGTGCGCTTCCGCAATCGGCATATGCGTGAGAGCAGCACAGCGATTGCCGGAGGAGCCAATGCGAATGCCAAGCAGTGCAAGTTCTGTGATCGCTTCTTCGATCTCGAGCGGGCACTGCGCATCCATCAGATGTGTCACTGCAACAAAATAACGCCGCAGCAGCGTCGCAAGCTTGGCTACACTGATCTAGCGCATGAGAAGAAGAACACTCCGCTGCCGACGTTCCAGCGCCTGCCCAAGAGCCAAACGGCACTGGATGTAGCTGTGGAATCGGTGCCCGATCCGAATATGCCATATGTGGCACTGGGCCCCGAAGCTCTCAAGATGATCGAGCAGGAACAGCAGCAGAAGGCCAAGAGGCGCCCTACCAAGTATACAGTAAAGGTTGCTGGCCCCATGGGGCGCTGGCGTTGATGAGGAGGAGGCAGCGAGTCGCCCCAGAGGACGAAAAGCGAAGACAGTAGTGACGAACCGTAGGAAACGGAGACAATAAGCACACAAATACTAAAACACACACACATCCACGTCATACTCATACACCAACAGGCTAATCTAAAATAATAATATCACACACATTCACACACACACACACACACACGCACACACACACAGAAAAACACACTTTGCAATTGGAGCACTTCACCAAGTTGGCGCTAAAGTGAACAGTTTGCCTGGCAAATCACAAATCATTTAATAGAAAAATTAAAGCCAAATTTTAGTGATTTATAATCATTTCCAAACTTATTTACTGCTCTCTCTCTCTTTCTCTCTGTTATAGCTCTGTATAGCTCTGTTCTGGCTAAACTACACACCAAAATTGAAGTAGATGTATATTTTAATTGTGATATTATTATATCATCCGGCAGAGGGTATATTCATTTTGGTATAATTTTTCTATTCCATTTAAGTCGGACTATATCATATACATTTCATAGGAACAATAAGAAATAAAGATTTTCATTAAATAATTGTATATTGTATATTATTGTATAGAAATGATCGCATGAGTTAAAAGTCTGTAAGGGAATCAAATCTACGGCATTCCCAAGATAGCCTTTCCTTCTGGTTATTTTTTTATATGTACATACACACACATTCTAATATTTCATCTTCGGTACGGTATTAAAAACATATTTTCGCAACCATATCCAGCTCCATTTCGGCCTAGCTCTTTTCTGGCTGTTAAATTGGCTCGAGCTGAGCCGAAAGAGAATCTAGCACACACATAGACACATACGTAAATTAAGCTCAACCTACACTCACACTTGCCCACCAACCTGACTCACACACACAGGCGAGAGCGCGCAATTTTATTTGTCTTTTATCGTTTCGTCGTTTCGGTTTCGTTTTTCTGCAAACTCAGCGACGTGAATATGTGTATGCATGTATGTGTGTGTGATCGCGAATGTAGCAGCGCTCGCTCTGGGTGTGTTGGTGTGCGTGTTTAGTTTTCGTTTTTGCCGACACTCTCTCGATAAAGAACAGTTAGTACAGCTAGTAAAACAAAGTGCATGTTTAGCAAGCGAGGCGAATTAAAACGGAGAATGAATCGGAATTGGAACAGAGTTGTAATGCGGCGTCGTGCCCATCAGATTGGCATCAGTCGAAGTCAAGCGCGAAAGGTGTTCAGTGCTCTAGCTAGTCTGGTCTGGTCCCACTCATTCTGCACACGGTTAACGCCACAAGACGTAATCTTTCTCCTTCGATTGTCTTCAAAGTTTTTCCTGTTTGCAAATCCAAAACGACTCTTCAATTGAACGTTGTTATTGTTTTTTTTAAGTTTCAATTTATTTTTGTTTGACACGATTTTCGGTCAATGTTAAGACGTGATAAGTTTTTCAATTTGAGGTGTAAATTTGCATATAAGGTTTAACAATCTAAATCAAAATGAGGTAAGTGCTACTCATTGCATAAATATGTGCGAGTGTGTGTGAGTGAGAGAATTATAGAAACTAAGGAATTGTAAACAAAGTATTTGTTTTCTTTGCAATACATCGACTACAGTAAAACTCGTACAATGTTGCTAGGAATCTCATATAATTCCATTAGATTCGTCATTAACACCATAATTGAACGAGTAACGCGTTTTAGTGACGCATTTGTTAATCCAACTGTTTCTTTTTTCGCCTACCTGTTCGACTTTTATTAATAGATGTCAGATGGTACTATAATCTCTAACATAAATATCTAAGCTCAGTATTGCTGAGCAGTTTTACTGATATATTATTCTTTGGTATATGTACATACATAACATATATAAGCGATCCGGTAATTAAAGTCTTTAATAGTAAATGTTATCTAAGTTGTAAACCAGATTTTTCGGTTATCATCAAATTGTACGATAAATAGGCAATAACACGGAGAAGATGGCAAAACATATTAATAACAGACCTTCGGAATCATGTTAACTGTGTATATCTTTGGTAATAAGAGTTGTGTTGCGATTGTATACCCATTGATTAAAAGAGTTGGTAGGGAATACTCGACTTACTCATCTATTTTCTAGCTAGATTACTGTTCACTTGATAAAATTCGTATATTTTCCATGAAGTAGGGTATTTGAGGTACGCATCAAGCCACGGCATCACTAGGTGGTAATTAAAAGTAGCATGTAATAAAAGTTTGCACTCGCAAATGACATTTCTCAAGTCTTGACTAAATAATTGACAGATTGACAGGCTGACGTAGAGTGTCTTTGAACCATTCTGCACAACAGGTGCCATATATTATCTGAGGAGCCCCCCCTCCGAGGAGATTACTTTGTTGTTTGCCGTGCTTTGGCAATATTTTATCAGAGCGCTTGCAAGTTATCGCCTTGCACTTGTCGAAACCCTGCAATTAGAGCGTTTTATAGGCCTAAATGTTACAGTTAATTACGTATCATAAGATATATGTACTTATAATCGCCTTATATACACTTAATCGCCTAGTATGCGGTAAAGGTAGATATGGCCTTTTTGCGTACCACGCAAATTTACGATATGCTTCAAAACGTTTGCCGGATAGATTATTGTTCTGCTTAAGGCAGCGACTTTATGGATACATGCGTATACCCCCGATAAGATTAAGATAACGGTGAACCGGTGAAATATTAAGAATTTATCGCTTTATAGTGCCTGTAAAATAAGTATAAGTATTTTTAACACCGGTTGAGTTTACCCAATACTGAAGTGGGGAATACGCAGCACGAATAATGCCTACGCATATACAAAGTATATATACACAGACTTAACCGATTATTTTCGAAAATTTAAATACACACATTGGGTAATTAGATATGATGTGTACATTCCCCCCAATTTGTATTTAACTGGTATTCAATAATTATTTAGAATGACATGCAATAATCATAATTTTCCATATCTGTCACGTCTCCCTATCGTCCACCTTAGTATTTACACTGACCCTGATGCACGTAGCGAATCGTGAAACGAATCGATTGAATAAATTATAATTAAAAAAAAACACCGCAAAAATGTAAATATTGTATATATCAAAAAGTTGACAGCAATCGATGGTCAGATACCCTGTACAATTGTGGTTCAGATAAACATTTGAAGTAAACTTTACTTTCCAGATAGATAGAAAATAACTTGAAGTTCTCGGAGTCTGTAAAAAATGATTTGCAACCTATCTACCCATTTTTGAGTTAGTTTCGGTTACAGGGTACAGCATAGCTAAGCAAAACCTGTCTGTTATGGGGGCTTGAATAATTATCTGCTTGAAAGCCCAGCGAAAGAGAGAACTGATGTCCGAAGCATCAGCAGCCCTTACAAGCTAAGTTATAGTCGATGTACTGCGGTAGAGTAAAGTTTTATTAGTATTTAATATACATACATATATAATATCTCATATGTTTTATTATATTTATGTATGTTTATATATACAAATGAAAGACCGCTGAACCACTTTGTTAATTAATGAGCAATAAATTCAGAAATATGTTATGGGCTCTTTTTTAATGAAGTATGAAGTCAGTTTAGATCGACTAAGCTAGGTGCACTGATCAAGAATATATATATTTACATTATTACATTTATAGTGGGCTTAGTTTGGTTTTCTCTTATTACTCTATAACAAAAGTGTGCGCAGGGTCCGTCATTGATACAATATAAGCGCATACTCATAGCTCTGCTCGCTACCGATACGTACATATATCGCTCTAAAAACCACTTGAGTGCTCGGCTTTTCTTTATGGCAGCAGAGAAAATAAATGTACTCTATTAATGCTGGCGACAATTAGCGTTAATTACGTGCTAAATATTTAACTAAACAATAAAACAAACACTCCAAAAAATTGATTAAAATTTATATAGTCTTCTTGTGTTAACTGTCGAGTGCCGATCGGGAAACGGACCTTAATCGACCTTCCTGGCTGGGCCAACAAATTCCCCAAAGGTCGTAAAAAATCTGGATCAAATATTGCCGCCAAATAGTCGGCAAAATCCCCATTATGAATGACCGTTTGCTGTGGGCGACTTCTGTTGGCTACCGTAAGGTCATAAAACAAAAGTATTCGAAAATTTCATATCGTATCGTATCTTGGAGCAAAGCTCATATGAGACTGTCTGAGGGTGTGTGTGTGTGTGTGGGTAATCGTAGGCAACTACGGATTAGGTCACATTTATGACATTCGTAAATGACGTGAAACAATGAATTGCATAAATATCTTGAATTTAATCTGAAGACTAGATCAAGTTCACACTACGCCCACCATGACTTGCACTTTTCGAAAGGTAAACACTCCAAAACTCTGAATCCAATTCATGACTGCAATTCCCTACCACGTGAGAATGATCTAATAGAGTGCTGTGTCGAACCCTATATCAAGCTCGGAGCCACCCTTACGTTGCACAGTAAAAAACAATTGAGATAACATTTCTCATTAAATGATATAACACTTGGGTTCCAACAGACCTCGGGAATATCGAGAATAAGCGTGTATAACTTACTGTTCATTCATAGGAAATCGATAAACCCAGAGGAAGTCATAAAACAACACTATTATGGACCCTAATTAATCGATTAGGTCATGATAGAAAGACCAAGTTTAATGTTCATTAATAGAAGAGTTTATAACAAATATTATCTACTCTTTTATCCGCATATCTATAAAATTCAAGTTTGATTAATGTATTATATTCGTATCTCTTCTAAGATCCTCACAAAGTGCGAGTTCCAATAGTGCGTCTCGTGCACTTTGCTTCTTTTTTCACCAAATTTGCCCCCTGCTTTCAGTACACTCTTTCTAGCAACCTTCTTTTTTGCATTGCAAAAAAAAAATCCGGCGCTAATAATACAAAATTGCTTATTAATGGAGCTCTCGAATTTTATGACCACAAAAATTCTTGGCATCTTTATGAACCGCATTAACTGATAATACACGCGTAAATTAATCAGCGCCTAATGCCGATAAGCGTATTATTATTACGAACTGCTGTACGGCCTGCGGCTCTCGGGATGCGCGGGGACTCCGGAATGACCAACTGAATGGCCAGACAGAGTCGGCGATTTTCAAAAGTCATGGCACTTGAAAGACCTCTCTAAATTTAACTCTCAGAACGTGCCATGCAAGTGGTAGCTGGAAAGTGACTAAACATATTTCACAATGCCAAACAAGAAGGGTTTTACGCTTATCTCGGTAATTCAAATAGTTGCCTATTAAGATATACATATATATTGTATATGACAAGATACATATACAATACCAATATAAAAAAACCATGACAACGAACTGATTAACACAATGCAGTTTACTGAAACTAAGTATACCCGTTTGGAATCAATGTGAAGTACCTTAGGGCCAGTAAAAACCGGTAATTGCTATACATTTAAACGATAAACTCACTAGAAAGTGTCGATAGCTATTGCAGTTTCGTAATAAATTACAAGTTAACATTTGTTTAACGATGGTCTAAATGATTCAAAGCTGGGTACTTATCGCTCTTGGCAAATATATACATAGGTATTTTAAGTGAGTTATGATGATAGATTTTTTCATTTTAATGTGCACTTTAAATATGTTTTAATGCATCGTTTAAGTTTGCTTTAGAAAAAAACTGGAATGTTTTGGAATAAAGAAACATTGCTCAAATGAAACAGTGGAACGTGCAGTTCAGTTTTGGAACATGAAAATATTTGAAATGAAACTCACTTGAAATGGAATGACTTGAAATGCCATGACTATTCGATTTGATTGTTAGCTTCTCAGGTTGACTTATTGAGAGAACCTGAGAGAACTGGACAGAGCGAATCAAAATAGTTATTTTATTTTTAAAAAATTACAAAACAAATAAAAATCTTAATATTTATAGAACATGCATTGGAAATATGCATTATAAAAACTTATCGGATGCTCTTCTTAGTTTATTATTTTTCTGGAGCTAAATTTAATATATATAATTATTAAAAGTGAATTGGGTTTATGCAAAAAGTAAAATACAAACCTTTTACCAGAGAAACAAGACGAAGCAAGGAAATAAAATAAATTGGAATCGCCGCGAATCGAAGTGAATTGTATTGAATCGATCGGTCTAATCAGAAACCGATTATCGATCTCATAGAATTGGCCACTCGACGAAATCCCGGCTAAAGCACTCGGCAAGGCACTTGACTTGATTGGCTCTCAATGGGTTGTTTCGTAATGTTCTAATGTTCTACGTTACAAACTTCTACTTTCAGGCTCGTATTCAATCGGAAATTCTTTATATGGCTAGTGATAGCCGCACTGATGGTCACTGCGCTGACGCTTGGCTTAGTTTTCGGATTACGATCGAAGGATAAGCGCTACCTGAAGGGTGCTGTGGTATCTAACGGTATCGGATGTGCAGATATTGGCGGCTCGATGCTACAAGATGGCGGCTCTGCGGTAGATGCTGCCATTGCCACATTACTCTGCGAGGGCATTATGTTGCCCCATTCGATGGGAATCGGTGGTGGATTTGTGGCCACGATTTATACACGACACAACCACAAAGTGGAGACGGTCATTGCACGTGAATCTGCCCCAGCGGCGGCCACTAAGGAAATGTTTGTCGGCCTGTCGGAGGTCACTGGCGCCAAATCCGGTGGTGTACCCGGTGAGATACTCGGCTATTGGGAAATGCATCAGAAATACGGCCGCCTGCCGTGGAAGCATCTGTTCCAGCCGTCCATCAAATTAGCTCGCGAGGGTCACGTAGTGTCGCGCTATCTGGCCGCTGCCATCCAATCCAAATTAACGCAAATCCAAGCAGATCCTGGACTATCGACGATGTTCCTCAACGCGCAGGGGGAACCTTATGTCGAGCACGACTATATGAAGCGTACAACGTTGGCGGACACACTGGAACGCATTGCCAATAACGGTGCTGGTGAGCTCTACGATGGAGGCGAGACTGCAGTCAAATTTATCGAGGACATAACGCGCATGGGAGGCATCATTACCCTGGATGATCTGAAGAATTTCAAGTGAGTAATCGAAACATAACTTAATTAAAGATTTGTTTTATTTAGTCAAGTAATTAATGCTCAATTGATGATCTTAAGAATATTGTTATCCATTTTATTCCATATTCTAATGTTTACATATACTATAACGAAAAATTTCGCATTTATTTATCGCCTACAGAGTGCGTTGGGAGGCAGATAATCACATAACCGCCGATGTGACCGGGGGCTTTAAACTATACACAACTCCCTTGCCATCGAGCGGGCCAATCTTGGCCTTTATTCTGAACGTGATGAGCGAATTGTATACGGACAACGAGCCTATCTACTGGCAACGCGTAGTGGAAACCTTTAAGCATGCATACGGTCAGAGGACCAATTTGGGTGATGCCGAAAATGATCCGGAAATGGGTGATGAGATTCAAAGGCAGCTGGAAAATATACTGAGCGAAGATCTAGTAAAAAGTGTCCGTGCTATGATCAAAGACAATCAAACCTCTCAAGACTACTTGCACTATGGCGCGAATTTTACGGTGGAACCAGATCACGGAACTGCTCATATGAATGTTCTAGCGGCCAATGGAGATGCTGTATCGATAACGAGCACCATCAATAACTAGTATGTATTATCGAATGTCGTTAGAGAATTTAAATGTTAACGGTTACTCTATTTTTGCAGTTTTGGCTCTAAAGTGGCATCAACACAAACAGGGATCATACTGAACGACGAGATGGATGACTTCTCAACACCCGGCGTCGTCAATAGCTTTAACGTTCCGGCATCGCCGGCTAATTACATATTTCCACACAAACGCCCAATGTCCTCCATGTCGCCAGCGATAATAGTCGATGGCAATGGCGATGTGCGACTGCTGGTCGGTGCTGCTGGCGGCACAAAGATCACAACCAGTGTGGCAGCGGTGCGTAAAAATATATATTATATACATTCATTCATTTATGCATTGTATTCAATATTGTCGACAATGTTAGTTATTTGTTGGAGGCAAATTATCACGCTTCATAAATCATTTAATTGCGGGACATAAAAATAATTATCGATATTTTGTAAATTTCGATTTCAGGTAATTATGAAGTATCTCATTCGGGGCGAGACAATGACGCAGGCCGTAAATGATGGGCGGCTGCATCATCAATTGATACCGATGCAAGTTGATTACGAGACGGAGGTGAAGAGCGAGATAATCGATCAGCTGAGGCATGCTGGACATACGTTGACCGATAATCCCGGCGATGGTGGATTTGCGGCAGTAACTGCAATTGGCGCACTGGATGATCCGGAACCGTTTTTCGATCGGCGTCGCGTTGGCAGCGTCATGACTCTCAGTATTCAGAACAAAATGCAGCATTAAGATTCGCAATATACACAACCATGTACTATAGCTTTTGGCCACTTGCCATTTTATTTATTGAATTAAAATAATATAAACTAACATACATTGTATCTGTAAATAAAAAAATAAAATATATAATATTTTTACTGTAATAAATATGTATATATATATTTTGTCATGTAAATAGAACACAATGTAAATAAACGTTATTTCTCGAATATTGCAATGTCCTCTTTGCTCAACATGTTTATTAAAGGTAAACAACGATTTTTTAGAAATTGCGTTTTTTTTCAAAATAGATTTGCACACAATCGATGCTTGCGTAACGTAGTACTAACATTGGTGTTATCGGCGGCGTAACGTAATGCCTATAACGTAAACGTTTGCTGACGCAAATGTAAAATCAATGTTGGAATTCTGGCATTTTCAGTATATTTTACCTATCGATTATCGTTTACAGCCGGCAAATGTAATGTACTTCACATTACCGCCGACAGTCGGCGTTGTTGTGCAAACGGTGCCACCTGATGTGCTAGAAAACGTCAAACGCGTGGCAATTTCTTATAGTCAGTGTTTCTTTTTGTTTACGTTTATACCGCAATTATATTTGCATTGCAACAGTCGAGGGACGCACGCGTTGCATCGCGTTGTGTTTGCGTTTGTGTTAGACAGCAGCCGATGACAGCTAGCGTTCAGTTGTATTAATTGTGAACTAATTTTGTTTAAAGGTATTAAGCCGTTGCTGTTGCCGTTCGTTCATCATTATCGACGATTGTCTTTTGATCATTACTTTCGCAGCGGCGGCTCACCTGGTTCTTGTTCACGTACAAAACCACACATACCCACATACACACTTGCGCCTACCAACTCGCACACACACACACACATACTAATAGTCACTTACTTTCAGATTCACACGCAAATACACACACAAACACACAGTGAGATTCGTGCATTGACATCAACATCGCATCAAGAGCTACCGAAAAATTCTTGTACCTTGTCTAATTAATTTCTACTACCTGCGCACTGCACCCAGCGCCTCTGCTGGTGCCAACGCCGAGACAGACACGTCAACATCAATATATTTGTTATCGAAATTGGAACTGGAATTTGTTATTCGTATTGAATTCAGAATTCCTGCGCGATGCGTGTGAGTAACATTCGCAGTGGCCGCATTTGCCGGTTGGTGCTTTGCTTGCTTGTCATATTGCCACTGCTCTATCTGCTGGCCAATTGGAGTGATCATCATAAGCGCGTCCGGGAGGCATATCACTCTCGCTTCGGAGGCGCCAAGTTCAGTCATCAGCGCCTTGAAAATAGGCCACGTGAGGTGCCCAAGCTAGTGGAAGGTGAGTGCACAATATACCAAACTTGCATATATCATGTTGTTTATGTAGAAAAACAGGTTCTTGATTGATTTTACGATTATCTCTCGTATAGTTCTGTATACTTTCTAGTAGGTATACATATGTTAAAGGTTATTGCTTTAAAGTTCTTTCAGTATATTCTGAAATTTACAGATCATTTACAGTTAATTAATGTCTGAAGTAAAAGAACACACGCCTAGTTCGTTGAGTTGTGCCTGTATATCTTTGTTTAAGCCACGTTGTTACAAACAATAGTCTTTGCAGTATTGTTAATGCGATTTCGATATGCACTTCACAGTCTGTATGCACATTTGCACAAGTGTCGCATTATTTATTGTTTCATGGGAAATATAATGTTGTTTACTTTCCAGGGTTGGGCAACTTTGAGCCCAAAGATCTAAAGCCTCGTACTGGGCCTGGTGAGAATGGCGATGCTTACACTTTGCCACCGGACAAGAAGAATGTGGCAGATGCCTCTGAAATGGAGTATGGCATGAATATTGCCTGCTCCGATGAGATCTCAATGCATCGTTCGGTGCGGGACACAAGACTGGAGGAGTGCAAACACTGGGACTATCCGTATGATTTGCCCAAAACTAGTGTCATCATTGTTTTCCACAACGAGGGCTTCTCCGTGCTAATGCGTACCGTCCATTCGGTTATTGATCGATCTCCGAAGCATGTGCTGCACGAGATCATTCTGGTGGACGATTTCTCAGACAAGGAGAATTTACGTACGAAACTAGACGAATATGTGCAACAGTTCAATGGCCTTGTAAAGATAATACGTAACAAGGAGCGTGAAGGTCTTATACGAACTCGATCGCGAGGCGCCATGGAGGCCACAGGTGAGTGAACTCCTCAGTCAATGATAACGGAGATTAGTTAAGGCTTTCTCCCGTCGCGGTCAATTAGTGCCAAGCGCTTTATAATGCTAAGGTAATACTTGACCCACTATGGGCAGTATCTATTAGCGTTCATTAGCTCGACTGGACCGTTGACTGCACTATATTAAATATTAAACTAAAGCTCTTCAATATTTATATATTTAAACGGGTCCAATGGAATCTGAAAATATGGGAAATATCGTATAAATTTAATTATCTTAATACTAATATTGTTTATTTTTGTAAACTTGTTATCTAAAATGATTGATCTTGCTTACAGGCGAGGTTATCGTCTTCCTGGACGCCCATTGTGAGGTGAACATTAACTGGCTGCCACCGCTGCTGGCGCCAATTTATCGAGAGCGCACTGTGATGACAGTGCCCATTATCGATGGTATCGATCATAAATCGTTCGAGTATCGTCCCGTGTACGGCAGCGACAATCATTTCCGTGGCATCTTTGAGTGGGGCATGCTCTACAAGGAAAACGAGGTGCCACGTCGTGAGCAACGTCGTCGTGCCCACAATTCTGAACCGTATCGCAGTCCCACGCATGCAGGCGGTCTGTTTGCTATCAATCGCGAGTATTTCTTAGAGCTGGGCGCCTACGATCCCGGTCTACTTGTCTGGGGTGGAGAGAACTTCGAGCTGAGCTTTAAGATCTGGCAATGCGGTGGCAGCATCGAATGGGTTCCCTGTTCCCGTGTGGGCCATGTCTATCGTGGCTTTATGCCCTATAATTTCGGCAAGTTGGCCAGCAAGAAGAAGGGTCCGCTGATCACGATTAACTACAAGCGCGTTATTGAGACTTGGTTCGATGATACCCACAAGGAGTTCTTCTATACACGTGAGCCACTGGCACGTTACCTGGACATGGGCGATATTAGCGAGCAACTGGCACTAAAGAAGCGTCTCAATTGCAAATCCTTCCAATGGTTCATGGACAACATTGCCTACGATGTGGTCGATAAGTTCCCCGCTCTGCCGGCCAATTTGCATTGGGGTGAACTGCGTTCGGTGGCCTCTGATAGTTGCCTCGACTCGATGGGACACCAGCCGCCTGCCATAATGGGTCTATCCTATTGTCATGGCGGTGGCAACAATCAGCTGGTGCGTCTAAATGCTGTTGGACAGCTGGGCGTCGGCGAACGCTGCGTGGAGGCTGATCGACAGGGTATCAAGCTGGCCGTCTGTCGCCTGGGCACCGTCGATGGACCATGGAGCTACAACGAGCACACCAAGCATCTGCTGCATCGCGTACACAAGAAGTGCATGGCGCTGCATCCGACAACGCAACAGTTGTCGCTGGGACAGTGCGATGTCAACGATGGCTATCAGAAGTGGCTCTTCAAGGAGATTCGCCCGCACTGGTAAAGAGCGGATCATGATGATGCCGCAAGAATGTGGGGGAAGCGTTAAAGCAATATCTAACAAGGGTTTCATGGGACGTGCACCGGGTCGGGGGATGGGGGGAGGGGCCGTTTTTAGACAAAAGGAATTTAGTGAAAATGAAAAACTTGAAATTGTTGTTGGTTTTATATAACGTACATACATAAAATGAAGATGGCACCATGACGACATATGGGGGCCCAGGAATCGGTTTTTAATTTTTGAATTGTGAATGTGATTTCTATATATGAATACATCTCGAAGTTGTCCAATACAAAATCAAAAACATATTAAATTAGGTTTTCAAATAATATTTAAGTCGTGATAATTGAAATTGAAATTCTCAAAAACAAATGGATATTATGAAAGCTAAGCTACTGTTGGTTCTCTTTTTTTTTTATATTTACTTTGGAAACATAAACAAATGAATTGTACTCAGATATTTAAAGCAATAACAAAGTGAATAATTGTGAATATGAGCCGATTTCTAAACCCCATTTCGTGTACATTTCAGTTCTGTGAGAGTAACGGAAAGAGACAGAACGACAACACATAGTGCTGTCTCTTTCTTTTTCGCGTGATTATGTGTGAGTGTTTGAGCGACCGGTGCCGCTGCTAGAGCTAAAGCAAGTCGGCAACTTGTGTGCAATATAGATGATATATATTTGGCGCCAGATCGAGATCAAATGCCGTTCTAGCTTTAGCCTTGCCAAGACATTTTTCATGAATATTAGAAAGCTATTTTGTAATAATATATACATATACATACATACATATATATATATATGCTACTACTTACCGTAACGCTATAAATCTCTTACCATATATATATCTATTTCTTTAATTGTAATAACGCCTTTGTATTACTTAAGTTTGTTGCTGCCACATTCCACAGAAGTGATCTAGCTCAACTTTATACGACTTTTTGCCAACTTACCATAAATCTCCTGACTTCGATCACTAAACAAAACCGGAATTATTTAATGCCTGTAAATTGTATTCCGAAATTCACTGTATACTTTGTATTTGATCGCATACATTCGCATACACAATCTATATTCTATATAGAAACATATACATATACCATACACATGTGTATAAAAAAAATAATATTTACATTCAAGTGTAACTCTAGAGTTATAAGTCTGAATAATGATTAGAAATAAACATGTTTTCTAAACACTTTGCGATACTTTCAATTCAATCAATAAGAGGAGAATTCAGGATTCAGTTCTTTCCGATATATATCGTATAAATATTGCATAGGTCAGTCCAGCTGAAGGGGTAGATAAGGCATTGCAAAAATCACAGATCGATTGTTGATTAACGGAAACGTATGATTCACGTTTTAGGTCTTCAAACTGAACAATAATAAACAATATTTCATTATCTTTGACCAATTTGTCAATCTTAATTGATAATTTGCGATTGCGTTGATGCCTCTTGAAGGTGTCCATTTCCAGGGAAGTCCAGAAGGGTTAGCCAGCTGTCTCGATAAAGTTCCGGTGAATTTCTAAAAACAGAACTGGAAGTACACGTATGGATGTCAGCACACCTGACATTGGAACTGAAATAGGGAATATCAGCCCGGGAATATGAACGGGAATGGAAATCGTATTGTGACAATCCTATCTCTAATTAAGCAGAATGATACAAAACTACTGTCTGTCAAATTGCGAGTTGCTGTTTAGGTTGTTTATGATTCTGGGCCTCCTTATCTTTCCCGGCCGGGCCCAGCACAGCTGGATAGAGAAATTTCGGGTACATCGCCTCCTATTTGACTTCGAATTGTTCAATTTAATTGACTATCTGACGAGGCTGGGCTGGGCGGGGCCAGGTAAGGTGCCTTATCAGCCAAGTTGGGTCATGTATGTTAAGACGCTCATGTTCTGAGAAAAAAAACTTTTGCTCAATATTTTGGAAGTATTTTAAATGTAACGGGGTGTTTATTATTGTTTAATTTGCTCGGGAATTATTCAGAAAGATCTATTGAAGTATGATCAAGAGATGAAAGATTCTTTTCTTCTTTTTAAGTTAAATGTTTTCCAAATCACTGTAGTTTTAAATAAAATTATATAGATAAGAAATAAATACATTTCTATAATACATAAATATATTATCAAAAAAAAATTCTGGAAAACTCTTTATCGCATTCTTCATAGAGCATTCGCCCATCGTTGCCCGTCAATTGGCCAAGTTCTTGTTGTTGGATTACGTTGTCAGTGGAATATTGTCAATTGGCGTGATAAGAGGCTCGGGTCGGGTTGAGTATCGGAAACAAAAGCACAATCAAATCAAAGGTTTCCAATTTAGTCGACGTTAGTATAAATAATAAAGAAAGCGCCGCACTGCAACTCATTCAGCGTACTCTACTCGCCGCAGTTGTAACCTCTCGGGAAATCCGACAAATAAATAAAAAATAAATATATATCCAATAAAAAAAATGTGCAAATTGAGCTTGTGCCTTCTGGTTGCGGTCTTCGGCTGTCTGTTGACCAGCAGTTTAGCCGGTGTTAGCCGCGACGAATCGTATGTGGATCGTGACATTGTCCTGGTCAAGGATGTGCGTGACTTTGCCGCCAAGCATCCGGGCCTGAAGCTGCAACGTATGGATAAGCATACCTCCTCCTCGTTGGCACGTTCGGCCGATTCAGTATCGGTGCGTTATACGCTTGGAGCACGCATTTCAGGTATGCGATAGTTACTGCGAACCTCCACCCCCATCCTGAAAGTATGCAATGTACAGTCGATTAATCGAATATTTTCAATGCTCTCTTTCAGGCGATCGTCTGGTTGCACAGAATGCCGATATCTATAGCTATCCAGCACGCAACGATGTTAGCCTGCAGCTGACGTATCCCGAGACCGGAGCCGGAGCTATCGTTACCTTTGTGGAGATCATCTGCACGCAGGACAATGATGAGGGTACCGCCTATGTGGTCGCCGGCGGCATTGGACAGCGTTTCATCTCCATCGTTGTGGAGGCCCAGCAGACCGATAGCTTTGCCTATCAGGCACAGTATTTCGGTTCCGATTAGAACTGTCAGTCAGCTAGTCAGTCAGCTAGTTAGCTGATTGGACACCCTGTATTCCAAACAGATTAGAACTTTTGTTTTCGTCTGATAGCTATTTAATTAAATGCTTGTATAAACTATCGTTTCACTACTTATCAAATGATATATGTACTCGATTACTCGATTCATAACTATATATATGCACTCAAGATGTTTTGTTAATTGCCAGCGGCTTGTGGAGGAACAGAGAGAGTGCGAGAGGGGGGAGGGGAGGGGGAAGCTTCGTAAATCTCTTGTACGGCTGACAAATAAATCGGGCGTGTTCACGCGCCTTCCACTCGAGAAAGAAACCTCAACGAAGTCATAAATTGACGCTAAGCTCCACGGATATTCCAGACGACATAGTACACTCAATGGCTTCTGGACATTATCAGTTGATTCTGATCATTAATGGAACTTTTTCGTTACTCGCCCGGAGTTGTTGGCGCCAAGTAATATCAAGATCAAGAAAACGCGCAGTCTATTTCATAAGAAAGCTATGAAAGTACATACTATACTATGTGGGTTGTCTTGGCGCCAGGGGTATTCCACTTGCTGCTGAGTCAGCAAGTTCTATAACCCAAACTGTACATGAGAAGTTGGGTTAAGGTTGAATTGGTAAGCGATTAAGGGATTCCTAATGTACTTGAGCAGTCTAACAGCGATAAGTCACAAATGTGGTAAAGTTCAGTGGATTACCACGCTTATCTGCCATAGAGTTGCCACACACACTTGATATATTCTCTTTTTTATAGAATACGATGTGGAATCAGTTATAATATATGTAATTTGTAATGTATTTAGCTTGGAGTAGTAAAATAAATAGATAACTGTGTTTTCATTTTGCCTACAGATGGCGCTTTGGTTTTAAAATTGAAATTATTGATAGCAACCTGACAACCCTGACAGCTCCAATTTTTGCTTGCGAATAATAAAAGATAAGAAAGAGAGTATATAGTAGTATAAGTATATTGCTGTATCTGCAAATACCCTATAAAAGTGTGACAAACTGAGTGACAAAAAAAAGGAGAATAAAATAAGAAAGAGAGAGATAAACTGACAGATTCGCAAATATTTATTAAAAAACTAAAATAAATAAAAGAAAAAATAATGAAATTAATTAAAAATAAAGTTAGAAATGAGAATTAGATGGAAACATCAAAAACGAAGGCAGTTTATAAGGCATGCGAAGATTATAACAATCAAAATACCCTGCAGGATTAACTTGATGGCTATAGGGTGTACAGAAGCACTAAATTTAGAACCTCTCAAGCGATTTTGATAAAATTTAAGCAAGTAAAAAAAAATGTCGGTTAACTGCCATTTGCTTTCTAGACATTCTTTTTCGTTATATTGTTTGGTTTCATGCGCAATTATAAGCAAACCCAAGTTATATATGCATATCTTGTATATACATACATATGTGTATCAAAATTATATGTATCAAGGTTAAACTGCAAAACAAAAATGCGAAACACATGTCGAGAACAATTTGGAGCAAATCGAAAGTCGGTAATCGTCAAACCCACCGATAAGATCTCAGCAATGGGGAGATACACTTCAATTTGACACTCCAGAGAACTATGGAATAAAAGTTTTATTTTTCCCACTCTGATATTGCGAGAATTTACGTTATATTTAGGGGTTAATATACGAGATATGTTTGTCAGCTCAGAATGTGTTTGTGTTTTTCTTAAGTAAATTACTTTATCTGCTACGAACTTCCGCTTAGTTTCTTATTGAGTATTAAGATGACCATTTTGACAGTGACTTTCTTAGGTTAATTTCTATAAGATTTGTTGAGGTTAGGAACAACTTTTACTGCTCAGTTTTTGTTTAAGTTAGGGTAGGAAAGTATGAGCATATACAGAATTTATTGAACTCTCTGATAAACGGAGGCAGACAATATATATTCTTCATTGGGGTTTTTACGTCGATGAAAGTGACGTCAATTGCGAATTGTGATGATTTCGACGCTGTTTTTAATTAATCATTTTTGTTAAAAACAGAATACAGTTTATGTACTTTTGCTGGAAATTCAGTTAGTTACTACAACTCTTTTTCTGAGGTTCATAAAACTGTAATCTCAGCCAGAGTTGACTCACGCTTGTGCACTTCTTAGAATTATGATTATGTACAGGTACATGTCATGGGGTTTTATGACTATACATGTAGATTTAGAATATATTTCATAATATTACATAAAAATTTTTTTTTTTTTTTTTTTTATTATTATTAAGTGAAGAATCCCTACATCATAATATATTAATAATCTTAACATCACAGTGTGGAGAAATATTCTTAAGAATTACCAATCACTATAACGAAATAAGTGAAGTGGGAACATAAGTGAAAAGTTTTTACTGTTGTCCAAATGTCTTTGAGTCGTCTCAGAGGTCGAGCGGGGATAAGACCTCTTGCAAGAAGACTGCTATTCAGTATATATTGAATAATTATAATGAAATTAATACAACATAAAAAAAATTAATAAACAAAGTTATATTTATACATAAGTTATAAGTTGTCTTATTTGCATGCCCCATGCTGTGGTGCTCGCTTTGTGTGATATGGTAAATATTAGTAAATATAAACAATACAGTTCTCTGATCGATGGGGGTAGTAGGGCCATGGGGGCGGGGCAAGCGCATCGCAAACTACGCACAAAGCTGGACAAACAGTCTGAAGTGGACAACACAGAGCAGAGACGGAAGCAGAATAGTTTGTTTCGAGTGTCTGTTTTTCATTTAAGAATCATATATTTTTAATTTATTGTGATCACGCTGCAATGATATCACATGTTTCACGATCAGGTGAAATGTTGCTAGGACGAGCGACAGAGAGACAGGGAGAGGCAGAGATAGAGAGAGAGAGAGAGTGGAACAGTGAGTTCTTTCGCACTGGATTTCCTTGTCGTTGCTGGGCCACGCGAGACAAGTCGAGTGATCGATCAATTGGTCGATCGATTGGCTATTCGGGAGTAAATTAATTGCCTTTGTCGTTTAGACCATGTCTAAAACTGTCGTCTCAAGTGGTCTATTTATAGAGCCTGAGCGAATAATTTGTAATTAGCCAAACATATGTACATATGTACATGTTTACCCTATAATAGCCGAATAGCCGAATAGCCGAATAACCGAGTACCCGAATACCCGAGAATACCCATCCAATATTAGTGCCATAAAGGCTTTGGCGGCTTATCGTTCAGTCGAGAGAGTTGGCCTTATCTAACGCTGACCGCCGATAAGACCGGCCCGTATAAAAGCCGTTGGCAGCGGCAGGTGATGCACATAAAACAGTCTTCAAATCGATTGCACACCGTGCGGAAAGACCGGAAAAAAATACGGCCTAAAAGCGAGCGAGAGATAGAAAGAGACAGAGAGATAAAAAAGAGAGTGAAACCATCTCTCAACACCTTTGCTAACATTTTTTTTCTGTTTTGTTTTGTTACTAACAACAAAACAATTAAAGCCCAACTCAATTAATCTGTGTACAAGCGTGCGTGTGTGTGCGTGTGTGAAATGTTGCAAGTTCTGTTCACTTTGATACTACTAAGCGCCAGCGCGATCGCTGCACCATCGCAGGCGCAGGCGCAGCTGCAGGCAGCGGCGCAACAGCGCGCCAGTGATCTGGATTACTCTCCTATTAAGTCGGTGACGGACGAGAATCGATACGTGAACCTCAATCCGGGCACCAAGCTCGATGCTATGGACAAAGTCAAGCATTCGAAGAACAACATTGTGTTCAGCTCTTGCGAACGCATAACGGGTAAGTTTCTGTTCGTGCAATCGCTATCGTTATCGTTATCGCTAATCGTAAACTTACTTCTCATTTCTTCATAGGCGATAAACTGCTGGTGAACAACTACGACGACGAAAGTTTCACCACAGCCGTGGACATTGAGGTGACAATGCGTTATCCTTCGACCGCCGGCACCGGCAGCACCCTGACCTGCATTGAGATCTATGTGGATACATCGGCCAATGATGCCGCTGCCTACTTTGCGGACGGAGCCATTGGCCAGACGACAGCATTGGTGCTGCTGACCTGCAACCAGACGCGCACCTTCTCCTATGAGGCCTTCTTCTACGGTTACTAGGCTAGAGTACAATGCGAAGCAAATAAAACAGCATCTTCAACTAGGAACTGAACTGTGATCGTCATCGTCCATCGTCCATATTACAATCATCACTTCGCCCCCGTTCCCACAAAGCCCACGCCCCTTTCTACCTATTCCCACATCCTATGCCCGTTTCTCCTGTTGAGAGAAAGAGACAAGTATTATAGTGCTTAAATTAATAATATAAAACCAAGCAATGCAAGAAATTACAAACATATATTTCGATTGAATTCACTAAATTTTGATTCAGTTCAGTTATCAGACAGTTTCAATTGTTATTTTGTCTATTTGCGGGCTCTAGGGGTATCAAAATAGCACTGGCTTATCGTACACACACACACGTTCACACACACACACACAGAGAGATACAGATACAGGTACACTCTGAAGTGATCGTACTGTCGGTTTGGTTTGCTCCCATTCAGCTTCAGCTAATTGAAAGCGTCGCGGCGTTCAATTTCTTCAATTTTTCCACTGTTTCTTCGCTTCCCCAACTTCCGACTACTTCACTTGCTGTAGTTACAGCAGCTGTTTGTGTTATATGATCTAATACTACATCGATAAGGCGGCACGTGTCGGTAACTATGGGCAGAGTGCTTGGGGGTTTGCGGTGAGTTGGCGTGCACAAACTTAGATGAACTCATCGATTGAACACTTAAGGTTAATGTATATACTTACATAGTATATTTATATATAAATTCATTATTCATAAGAAATTTAAAATACATGTAGACTCCCAGTGCTCACTGTTATGTTTTTTTCAGGCAAATCAACAACTTTAGAAATTCCAGGAAACGAGATTATTTCTGCTTTTTTCATAATTCATTAAGTCGTCAACAGATTAAAGACTAAGGATTAATAATGAGAACCCAGAAAGAAAGGCTACCTTTGGTATGCGAAGGTTTTATACCCTTGCAGGTTCTTATATTTTCCGATCCTTCCAATACTAGTTACATATAATGGTGCAGAATTTAATGGTTTTGTGTATACCCAATATTATTTCTCACTTTGATTTGCACTGATAAGCTCAGCTATTTTTAAAATTAAATCAGGTCTTGTCAAGATTGTTCCTATGGCAGTTTTTTTTTTTATTTTTTTTTGTTATTAAGTAAAGAATCCGTACATCATAATATGTATCTCAACATCACAGGCAGTGATCAGATTCTTTTGCAATAATGCATATTTTATATATAGAAAAGTTTAATGTAGTAAAATTTGGTTACAATATCTCAACAAATAACAAAAATCAAATAGTTTGTATGGGCAGCTATACGATCGCTCCGATCCGGCTCTTACGACCTATTTAATACAAAGTATGTGTGCCAAGTTTCATTAAGATAGCTCAAACACTGAGAGACTAGTTTGCTTTGAAACAGACCGACGTACAGACAGACGGACAGGGCTAGTTCGATTTCTCTGTTCATGCTGATTCAGAATATATGTACTACTAGGTTTTTTTTATATAAATGTATAAGCTATTTAACGTTTTTTTGTCTATTCAAATAATTGTTGAGCTTTTTTTGTCTTCTCCATTCTCAAAAGTTGGCAGCACTGATTGGAAAGCTAAAAAAGACAGAATGCTCAGCAATACAAGTCCAATAGATATCCTACTATTAGCTTGGTACTAAACCGACATACCTCATTCAAAAACTATAGGATATCGTAAATAAAAGCAACACTTCTCATTTGGAAAGGAAGTACCAGTAATAGCGAGAGAAGTAGAGCGATAGAAGGAAACGAAAAGAAAAGAAAGAAGAAAAGAGAGACGGATTTTTTATTTAATTGCTTGGTAGAGTTTTTTATGTTCGCAGAGCTTAATTCAAATCGAGAACTCTAACATGAAGAACGTAGAAACTGCATGGAGGCGTTTCATTTTGTTCACGCTACTGGGCGGTCTCTTCTACAATTGTTACAGCTGTGGGGCACATAGTGTACAAAATGTGTTAGGTGAGTTCCACATCTCTTCAATCTCGTATATCTAAGGAATTGTGAAATTTTATTGTGCCTGCCAGAGGGTCAGCTCTGTCGGGACGAAAGTACATGCATGAAGGTGACAGACTGTGAGATATTAAATTCCCAGCCAAGCTATGATACTGTTGAACGATGTGGCTTCTCTCATCCCTATGGCGAAGAGCTCATCTGCTGCCCAAAGTAAGTTACCGCAGTTTCATTCAGTGCTGGTTTTAAGTCTCTTTCTCGTAGGCTGCCGTCGGAAAACTCCACATTCAATTACCTAACCTCACTTCAATACTATGCTACTGATAATTTTAACAAAGAGAACCATTGTACTGCCATCGTGATATCCCCAAACCATCTTCTATCAACGAGCAAATGTGAAAAAATGGGAGGGATGCCTGTTTATGGTGCGGAAATACCTAGCGATTCTACGGAACCCGAGGAATATGCAATCAAGGTATGTCAGTATACATTTGTTTATTATGTATTATCAATATTAATTTAACCAGAGCATATTTGTTTTAGCAACACAATATAAAATTTAATAAAGAACTGGTGAGGTTTGAACTGAACGAGAGGATTTCACAAAATCTGAATGAGGTCAAGTGGTGCAATGATTCGGACTTTGGGGTGGAAAACTTTCTCGCAATCGGTTTTGCTCAGAGCAAAATAAAAGATGGTAAAATTGAATCCCCTATATAAAGAAGTTAGTTTCCTTTAATGTCTTAATCTATATATTTAAAATATTTGCAGACGACAGTTATTGCGGATTATTCCACCAAAAATTAAAGCTAATTAGCCCCGCCAATTGTGTAGGTGCCAATAACGATCTAAATGTGAATATTGATATGGAGAACTCGCATTTATGCGTGGAAGCCGTATTAGAAAATCCATCCGCCGATCAGGATTCTAACTGTGTGCAATGCCTTACGGCCAGTGCGAGTGTCCTCCATGTTTTGCGACCCGATGGTACCCTATGCGTGACGGGTATAGCCACGCCCACAACTAATGAATGCCTTAGGAGTAAGAAGGAACTCCTGTATTACACTTTAATTAAGAGGGGAATGTTCCTTTAAATGTTGTGAAGTTGCAACTACAGTGAAAATAAAGATGATATGCATGAATGCATACATGAGCATAATGCTATATAAAACTATTTGTAATATTATTTAATTTTGATTTTTACCTGATTGTTTCTAGTTCTTCATTACATTTGGAAAGTTGCCAAAGAATTAAAGCTAAAAAGTTTCAATTTCTATGAAAAGGAATATGTATTCAGTCTGTTTGAAATATTATAAAGAGTATGAGGGGAAACGCACAAATGAAATGCATAAGATGTACAGAATATTCTCGAAAAAACATTAATTTGGAGAAGGAAACCCGACGAACGGTAAATTTGAGCACGCCCGATTGTAAGATACTCTTTACCCAATTTTGAAAAACCGTTATAAATACACTAACAATTGCAATGACAAGTCTTCTACGACATATTAATCAGTATGCCTAGCCGAGGCGATTGATCCTTGTCTATCCGTCTGTCTGTCTGTTTGAACACACAGATCTCAGCTATTATAAAAGCTACTGACATCAAATTTGACACGAAGCTTCCTGTATATCTTGAGTAGATCAGTTTTATTTGAAATCTTGGGTGCCACGCCCACCGTCCCCGCAAATCTGAAATTTAATTTATCAAGTCAACATATAAAAGATACAACATTCTGACTTAGAAAACATCTATCTCTACTCCAATCCAACCGGATAATAAACACAGAAGTTGCTGGACAAAGGTTATCTTAATGTTGGTCCACTAATGACGAATAGTATTCACATATAAACTCCACATACAAAGATTACACTTATCATTACCCACACATATTCTTATTTCTTATGAATCGCACATCAGCCTTCTCCGATCTCTGCTTTTCTCTAGAGAGAAGAAGTACAATATATAGTTCAGTGCGCACGAGAGAGTTGGGTGTGGCTGCACATTTAAAATCAGGGACTATACCAGTTATTCTTTAAGTAACCGTCGTATTATGTTAGGCGTTATGTTTATTGTAAAGCTAATAAAGTACAATATAGATTCCCCTACTCTGCTTAATCAAATTAATTTCTGTATTCCTTCTAGAGTTACTCGTAATTTTATGTCACTATCCTTGTCCTTTTGTAATACTAACTACAGCTTGCATGAACCTTTCCGAGTTCTCTGTGCTGACTACAACAGACAGTCCAGAGTTTTCAACTCCGAGTCCTCCCTTTACTCTGTTAAACTGTCTTTCCTTAATCAATTAACTCTACATCCTAACAACTAATACTAATCTACAGATCTGATTGGGTTTTACTGGGTTTTCCCAAATGTTGGTTCGGGAATTCTTGTTTTATTATCCCCAGTCTAAATTTAAAAATATATATTTTTAATTAATTTTAAATTTTTGATTTATTATCAAATTAATTTTAAAATCTAAATCGTAAACTTTTATTATTTTCTTTTTTATATTTCTAATTTTAATTTAAAAAATATAATCTAATTTTAATTTTAATTTTAAGTGGACTGTCTTAGTTGACGTTAAATAAATAAATAAAATAAAATAAATAAATAATCTATAACACAAAAATTAACTTTATTATATAATTTTGAATTTATAAAATATAAATAAAAGCAGTAAAAAATAAAAAAAATAAAAATGAACGAAAACTAAAACTAAATAAAAAAATACAAATTTTGATCAACTTTATAGGGTTTAAGATTCATCGTAAGGTGCAGGTTGCAAGTCTCTGCCCTAAATTAATATACCCTCTGCAAGGGAAAACAAAGGGTACATAAAAAGAGCGAGCTTTCCAAAACCATTTAATATTATTCGTTTATACACAAGTCAGTTTAAATCGAGAAGGCAAACTTATCGGTTCGTTTAACAAAAACTAACTAAAAATGAAGAAGGTCATGTTGACTGGATTGATTGCGTTGTGCGTGTTGTGTTTAGTTTTGCTCATAGGGTCAATTTACGGACTGATCTCTTATTTTGCTGATAATGAGAAACTAGATGAACAATTAGTGAGGGCTCATTCCGAACCAACACCAAGGGTCCACTACGGGCCAACACCAATGGTTTCATATGAACCAACACCAAAGGTACCATATGAACCAATGATCAATTATGACCCTCCTCAGTCCTACCCCTCATTCAATTATCTGGGATCGCTTGAATACTTTACTATTGATCTAATGGGTACGGAGTATCATTGTACGGCCATATTGTTGGCCCCAAAGCAAATTCTTGCATCAAGAAAATGTGGCGGTGAGGAAATATGGCAGAACCCCATGATTGTTTCACTAGGATCAAACAACAATATAAATATAGAAGTCAAGGTATTTTTGTTCCAAACTCAATGTTGGGTTTATCAATATATTTTGTTCTTTTAGAATGGGAGTACAAATTTCGGAAACGACATGATGCTATTTGAGTTGGTCAGGCCGATTTCGACGTCTGAGTTTGCGGCAAAAGTGGGCGTGGCCGCACAGTGCAAGAATATAGATTTGAACGAAGAAACAAAGCTCTTCGCAGTCGGCTTTGCTCAGAGCAATGGTAAAGAACAACACCCCCTTTTCAAGAACGGAACCTTCTAAACTCATTTCCAATTTCAGATGGTACACAACATTGCAACCTATTTCAGCAAGAGTTGCATCTCATCAGCCCCGACAAATGTCAAGATGTCCCTGAAAGTAGTACCCATGTATGTGTGAGACCCGGAAAGTCAGTTCCATCTGCTAGCCAAGATGCCAACTGCATGCCGTGCCTGACGGCCAGTGGAAGTGTGCTTCACGTAGAACTAGCCGATGGTAGCCTATGCGTAGCGGGTATAGCCACGCCCACCACCACAGAATGCTCCATAAACAGTGAAGCAGTATCTTTCACATTAATCGAGAAAGAAGATAGTTCGCCGAAAGATAATTATAGCACCACTGCGCCCCCACCCACGGTTCATTATGACCCCCGTTTGTCCTCATTCCATTATTTGGGTTCGCTTGAATTCTTTACTGAGGATCTGTACGCTTCTGAGTTTCGCTGTACGGGCATTGTGTTGACACCAAATCAACTTCTTACGACAACCAAATGCGGCGGTCGATTACCAAGAGAGAATCCTAAAGCTGTTTTACTGGGAGAGTTTGAGCGATCTGCGAATACAAGCGAAATCATCATAGAAATCAAGGTACGTTTCTAGCAAATTTAAAGTTTGTTTTATTGAAATATTCTCTATTTTTTTTTTTAGCGAGGGGCTGAAAAATTTGGAGACGATCTTATGATATTGAACATGAATAGACCGATTTCGGAGACTGAGTTTGCGGCAAATGTGAGCGTGGTCAATCGATGCGTGGATATAGATTTGAAAAAAGAAACAAAGCTTTTCGCAGTCGGCTTTGCTCAGAGCGATGGTAAAGAACAAAACCCCTTTTCAAGAACGGAACCTTCTAAACTCATATCCAATTTCAGATTACAGTATACATTGCAACCTATTTCAGCAAGAGTTGCATCTCATCAGTCCCGACAAATGTCAGGATGCCCCTGAAAGTGATACTCATGTGTGTTTAAAGCCCGGAAAGTCATATTCATCTGCCGGCCAAAATGACAGCTGCGTGCATTGCCTAACGGCCAGTGCGAGTGTACTTCACGTACAGCGCGCTAATGGTAGCATATGCGTAGCGGGTTTAGCCACGCCCACAACCCAAGACTGTACTAAAACCGAAGAGCCAGTAACTTTCACTATAATCGAGAAAGTCCTATAAAAAAGATTATTGAATTGAACATTCAAAGTATATTAACTTGAACTTTCTAACAACTAACTTTAATACTCCTGATTTGATTGGGGTTCCCCCCAATACTTTAATTTTATTGTAAATGGTTTATATGAAAACATTCTTAATATGACATATAGTTGTTATTTACTATAAATACAAATTGTAAGTAAAGTTTTGACGCTTTAAAGCTTAACTACTCGACAAGTTGTGTATATCTTATGTTTATAATGAAGAGAATAAGTCATACTTTTTATGTTATCTAAAAATAAATTGTGGTCTAGCTAAGATATAGTTAAAGCAGCCACAATGAGTAGTGTTATTCAAGTGAAATACAGTGTTTACGGATTTACATATACATATGTATTTATGTACACATTTATACATGAAAATAGAAAGTGTTTAAAGAACAAGTAATGAAAGAAACAGTCCAGCACCCCGATTGTAAGATACCCTTTGTTAAATTTTAAACAATCTTATAATTCCCAACAGAAAATTGTGCACAAGTCCTGCTATCAAGTATTCCTTTCTCACTCACACATACGAGTATACAGCAGGTTCACTGGAATAACTTTCATGGTTATTGCCCGATCAAATTGCAATTTGGAGGCTAGATATACATATATAGTTCCCATCTCTATATGCTTAAATAAAAAGGAACTTAAATACTCTAATAAACTTTAGCTTAAACTATTGCACATTTTCATTGTAAGGTCATCAAAGGGTATTCGATTTGCATGATGCAAATAACTTAACAGTGAATATAGTATTTATAGAGACCTCGAGAAGCGAAAAAGACTTGGCTATGCCTCAGTATCGCTCGGCTCTCTCACTCTCTCTCTCTCTCCATACTAAATGCGAAGACCCAATGCAGCACATAGCTACATCTGTTGGTCAGTCGTACAACGACAGAAACTTAGTGAAAATGTAGAAACCGAATATACTAAATACCAAGGGCATTGCCAGACCGTCAGCCATAAGTAGAATTATAATTTTAAAAAATTTGAGAAAGTTGTCCTCGACTCCCCCGAGCGGATACCACTCACATCGCCTTTATCGGGATTTCATGAGAAATGATATGTATTCATACATTCGATTTCGAAATGACCAGTGTTACCAGGTTTCAAAAAGTAGAAGCACCCATATTTTGACCTCGTGTAGATGCATGACTTTGGTCACACTGCGTTTCCCTACAGTTCGCGTTTGAAATTATAAAAGACATTATCTGCTCGTTTACATTTCTTATGTTTTACATTTTTGCCTCATTTCACGCACGAATAATGCTTCTTGAAATTAGTTTTACACCAGAGTTCCAAATCCGTAGCCCTGTTGAAACATATATATGAAAAACAATACTCTTATCTTTAATCGAGAGCAACAATCGAGCGCCCTCGACAATAGGATACCCTTCGATCTGCGCACAATTTAGAAAAACCTTTTTGAATTCTGTAGCTCTTATAAAAGCTGATGTATTGACGGGCAGACAGACCGACAGACATGGCTCAATCGACACAGCGTATCTTAAGCAAGAATATATGTACAGACCTTCTAGGGTCTCCTACGCCCCTTTCTGTTTGTTACATACATTTGTACAAAGTTATTATACCCTCTTTTGACCATTTTCAATAATGCAAGGGTATAATCTAAAAAATTCAGTTTTGCAAAAGCTTTTGTTGCGTTCAGTTGATTCACAATTAAGTCCTATCTCAATTCCGATCGGGCTTCAAATGTCTTACAAATTTGTATTTTTCTTGCTCGCCTTAGCGGGACCGCAAGGCAGGCATGCAAAAACGTTCTATCATAAAGGTAACTAGATACTTTTTTGCTATATACCCAATATATATTATGAGAATACAATAAAATACAATATTATGTGTCTGATAAGAGTAAATAATGTGTATGAATATGTGTATGGCGTAGCGAAGGTCTCGGGAGATCATGTGCATAAATTGTTGGGTGCTTCTAGTTTTAATACTGTACTATAGTGTAAATATAAAGTATATCATCAACAGCGGAGTCGACTGAGCTGTCGGTCTATTTGCCTGTTTGTCTGTTTGTATGAGCGCCTGTTTCTCAGAAACTATAAAAGGTACAACCACCAAATTTTGTAACAAGACTCATATGCGTTGCAAACAGTTACATTGATTTTTAAAATTTTGCCACGCCCCTTTCTGTCTCTGTAATCAAATCTCTACTTCAAAGCTGCATTACAGCTGATAAGAGTAAATAATGTGTATGAATATGTGGATGGCGTAGCGAAGGTCTCGGGGGATCATGTGCATAAATTATTGGGTGCTTCTAGTGTAAATGCTGTACTATAGTGTAAATATAAAGTATATATCTTCTGAATCATCATCAACAGTCGAGTCGACTGAGCTGTCGGCCTATTTGCCTGTTTGTCAGTTTGTATGAGCGCCTGTTTCTCAGAAACTATAAAAGGTACAACCACCAAATTTTGTGACAAGACTCATATGCGTTGCAAACAGTTACATTGATTTTTTAAATCTTGCCACGCCCCTTTCTGTCTCTGTAATCCAAAAACTCTACTTCAAAGCTGCATTACAGCTGCAATATAAACTTAACTTCTACAGTTGTTTGACACACATGACATACACTTTATTGTGAACGTTTTGTGATAATTTCTCTAAGATCGGGCAGTAAATGACGAATATATTAGTGAAAATCCATGACCTTATACAGTCAGAGCCTATCTGTGGCGTTCTACCAATTTTTAAGTTTAGAAATAAGTTTAACTTCAAATATTAGTGTAATTTTATAATTTACTTACATATGTCTTCTGTATAATTGTGATAAATGTAGTCAAAGGTTAATCTCTACTTTCTGTTTTTTTAATATTTTTCATGCTTCATTTCTTACAATAACAGTACCCAAAATGGTGGGTGACATTTGCACTTGGGAACGATTCAACCAATCCACATGTCAATTTGCCGAAAATTGTCCATCGTTGAAAAGATTAGTAGAGGGAGGTGAGGTCGACATAAGGGACGTACCGAGCTGCGATTTTTTAGATAATCATGGCGAAGAAAAAGAATTGTTTTGCTGTCCAATAGAAAACAAGACAATTGATGTCCCGGCTACCAAAGAACCGGTTGCGCCTCCGATTTACAATCCCCCTCCACCAAGTAAGCCCGCAGACAACACGAAGTAAGCATATACAAATCGCATATATATTTTATTATATATATATATTTTAATTAAATTTTATCTTACAGAACTTTGCATTTGGGCTCCCTCGGTTACTATTCATCTGATCTTATGTATAACGAGTACCGCTGTACGGTCGTTATATTGAGCCCGGGCCATGTGCTAGGGACGAGCTTATGCATTAGCAGTAACAATAATATAAGATCAAATCCCCATGTAGTTCTCTTGAATACCAGTGACGATAAAAACGAGGAACTTGAATTGGAAATCAAGGTACTTATTTCTTAGTCATATTCAATTTACTATAATATTCTTTGTGTCAAGTTAAAGTCTATAAATACCTTACAATTTAGAGTCTACATTATACCATAAATAGTATATCAGTATATACTGCTATATGATACTATACTGATGTAAATAGAATATAATATGTTTGCCAGTAAGAAAGTAAGAGTTTAACAAGCTTCTTCTCCTGCAGAATCGACTCTAAACGTTTAACTCAGTATTATAATATCCCTATTTTAAGCGTAAACAAATTGTCATGAACGACCTGGTGCTGTTTGAGTTCAATCATCCTTTAAGCCAGAGAGAATTCGAAGAGAATGGATATAGAGATCCAGTCTGCAGATCGGAGGATGTTACGGTTGACACAAAATTGGTTGCCATTGGACATACCCAAGATAGCAGTGGTAAGTTTTAAAATGTTTTCTTTGTGGACTCTCTACGTCGTATTCTCTATCACAGGCAACAACTGCGAATTGTTTGAGCAGGAGGTGCATCTCGAGCAGAACAGCAAGTGCAGAAAGGTGCAGAATCAGCGTGGAGTGAAGGGACTAGGAGCTTCGCATTTTTGTGTGAGAGTCGGAGCTGAAGTATCCCAAGTCCCCAACCATGGGGACCAGTGTCGGAAGTGTCTCACAGCCAGTACCAGTGTTCTTCACATCAAGAAACCTAATGGCATTTACTGTGTGGCCGGCATTGCCACGCCCACCACAAACAACTGCGACGAAAGAGTTGAGTATCTTTACTACACCAACATTCTCGGGGATGCGATCAGTGATTTTCTTAACCTGAACCTTAAACGACCATCGTATCGCCAGCGATCATAGTGATCGACACGCAGTCTTTCAATTTCCTTTCTATTTCGAATACATAATAAAGATTCGAGGCAAGATATTTGAACATTTACATAAATAGTATTCCCTTTTCGAAAATATGCATGCTTGTGCTCTGAGAAATGTTTCTCACTCAATGTAAAAAACTATCCTCGAAACAATATTAAATCAAAATTTGTAATCCTAAATTGATCATGGAACAGGGGAACTCAAACTCAGTTGGTAGGATGCAGAGTTCTGATTTCTTCTATGGCTGGGATCTCTTATATAAAACAGTCGAAGGGAATATTGCCAAGAAAGCCGATGTCCTAATGGTCCTAGCCCACTTCCTGCTAACGAAGCATTGTAAGTTCCGTTGTCTTGGCATCGGCGATGTAAAAAGCGCGTCGGATAATGAAACCGGCAGTGAATTGTTGCCGGATAAGTGGAACGAGGGGGGTGACAAGTACGCTCTGAGATATGTGCACAACAAGGTGGTCTATCTGATGCTCGCCCATGTGGTCGAGGATGCGTTGATCGTCAATCTGATCGATTGGAAAACGAAGAACGTATCGAATCTCTGCATTACGCCCGACACCCTGGTGAGCGACCTGAAGGGTAACATTGCCAAGACAATCCCAACTGCATCGGCTGTCGTCGAACGCTTTCGCAAGGAGCTATGCGATCCCGTGTTCACGAACAATTCCCGAGAGGTGGCCACCATGCAGCAGCAGCCGCAGCATCCACAACAGATTAACCAGACCACGTCGCAGACAAGGGATCCACTGCTAGCGGACCAGCCGAGACGATCACCGACAACTGCCTATATACCGCATAGTTTCGAGCAGCCAGCCAGGTCGCAAAGTTATCCAGATGTCGGTAGCGGTGATCTCGATCCCCTGAACGCCGGCGGCCCTGGCAATCTCTTTCCATTTCCACGAACTCCCAACCCTCAGCGCCCGAATGTTCCCGGCCAGAATGGTCCCAATCCAGATCACTCGCAGCCACCCGACTGGAATCCAGACCAGTACATGTGAAAGCACTTGCAATCCAAAGATATAACCAAATATTTACTCACTATGACCATGGAAAATTAAAATCATCTCGACTTACAATCATCAAGTTGTTCTTAATTCAAAGTATATACATATGTACATAGAATATATGGGGTTCCTTAGCTTCATGGTTTGCATTGTTCTTGAATATTCAGAATATAAAGCAACAAGCAACATCATCTATGTAAATTCTTATCAATGATGTGGGAATTTTTAATTTATAAATAAATGATTAAAGGGAAGTTTTTCTGAACTATGTCTGAATTTGGGGTTATGGGGTTGTTGGGATTATTGATGCTGAATTATCAAAACAGAGGGGAATCCAAATGAAACATGGGCAAATTCAAAACATTAAAATAAGTCTGATAGCTTAAAGTTATACGAAGGAGGAAACTAAGTCTACACTCTGTCTAGAGCTTTTACAACTCTAGTTTATTTCTAATCATTTATCTTGCGCAAAAGCAAATGATTATAATTTATTATAGTAATTATTTGTTGCAATGTGGAGATTCCCCTGCTTTAGGATTAAACTCACCAAGAATAAAGTTATTTACCTGTAAATATCATAAACAAGGTTCTTGCATATCACATACTATTCGCAACTTTGGATATATATTTAAATATTTACACACCTGCCTTTCCTTTACCCTGTAATCGAAACTGCCAAGGTGTTAATGGTTTAACATTGTTTCTATTTTAAGATTAACCGGCAGCACTAACCGAGCACAAAAAAAAACTAAATAAACACAGATCTTCTGCATCATCACATCTGCATTATCCTCCAGAATGTGCTGATTTAGTCCCAAGCATAGACCTTGCCTGGTGTGGGCAATTTGGAGCCGCCAGCCTTGGGCGCAGCGGCGGCATCTCCCTCAAGAAGTTTCTTTTCTTGGACCAAATCGATTGGCGGAATCACCTCGCGGCGTCCATCGCGTGAGCAGTAGTAATTAGCCGATAGCAGGTGGGAGACACCATCGGGAATCACTGGCGGTGGTTGTGTGCGATCAGCCAGGCCATCCTCGAAGCGCAAAGCAACGGTGTGTTCGCGCTAAATCACAGAAAAGAAGTCCAGGCTTACATAACGTAACGCAATACATTTAATTGCCAACTGCAGAACAGTGTTGCCAACTACTTACGCCCAACAGGAAAGCGCGTACGCGCTGCAAAAATGGTGCTATATCACGACGGGCGGCAGCCATGTCAATTACTTTTACAAGTTATAATTCAGTCCCAATTTGTCAACAATAGCAAATGAAATCAAAATACAGCATAAGTTAAATTAGGGATGACAGCGTTGCGAGGTATCGAAAAAACAACTGATCTAGAGAAAATAATCGATAGCCACATGCTAAATTTATTGATTTATATTCAAGAAAGCAAAAATAAAATTGTAAAAATTTATTGAAATTTTATTCCTTATAAATAATAAGTCATAATAATTCCTATAGCTACATAAAACCATAACTATCCAAAATGATGTTTTCTATTAAACAATGAATTGTTATTTTATATTGTGATGAGGGAATGTTAATTATTTTGCCTATGTTTTACGGTTTTCATTTTTTATTTATTTGTGAGGCATTCTTTACCTGCTACATGCATACGTTTCAATATACATTTACTACACAATTCGCTTCACTTAAGAAAGGAGCACTTTTACTGAGTAACAACTAAAGTCATTCGATCATTCATTCAGTCATTCATCATCAGTCATTCATCGATCAGAAGCAATGTAAATATATATCGATATAATGTGGTCGATGTATGGCGTGCACATGGCATTTGTTATTGTAATCAACTAGTTTTAAAAGAGCAATCCGTAGAGCCAGAGTCAAATATGGGTGGCCAAGGAAAAACTATTAACCGTAAGCGTAAATTTGTAGGACGCAAGGCCGATGATCCGGAATTCGATTTGGATAAAAAGCACTTCAAAGTACTCCATGTGAACGCCAGCGAGAAACGATTGATAATTGTACTCGAGGGTGCACAGCTAGAGACGGTAAAAGTATGTATTAAAGAATAGAATAGTTATATTTGTGCAATTCGTTGTTCACATTTTCCTCTCCCTCTCTCTCTCTTTGTCTGCTTCAGGTGCACGGCACTTTCGAACTGCTTAATTGTGACGACCATGCGGGCATCATGCGCAAGAACCAAAGAGATCCCGGCTCCTGCCGTCCGGACATCACCCACCAATGCCTGTTGATGCTCTTTGACTCACCCCTGAACCGCGCCGGCCTGCTACAGGTGTTCGTGCGCACCGAGCACAACGTGCTTATCGAAATCAACCCACAGACCCGTATTCCACGCACCTTTAAACGCTTTGCCGGCCTGATGGTGCAGCTGCTGCACAAGTTCCAAATCCGCGCCAACGACTCGTCCCGCCGCCTTATGAGTGTCATTAAGAATCCCATCACAGACCATTTGCCGGTGGGCTGTAAGAAGTACGCCATGTCCTTCTCCGGGAAACTGGTGGCCAACTGCCGGGAACTGGTTCCCCACGGGGAAGAGGGCAGCACAGCATATGACGAGCCCGTCGTTATGGTGATTGGCGCCTTTGCCCACGGCGTACTCAAGACAGACTACACAGAGGAGCTCTTCTCGATAAGCAACTATCCCCTCTCGGCGGCCATTGCTTGCTCCAAGCTGTGCACAGCATTCGAGGAGGTCTGGGGAGTTGTCTAGACTGTATCTCCCGACGAAATCGATGTAGTTTTAAGCGCCTACACATAGATAATTTCTGACTATGAAAGTATATACCCTATATAAAAGAGAATAACAAGTAACCAACTGTCTGGAATCCACTCGGGTACTATTATACCTCTGGGGAGGAAGTATATGATAAAGACTTTCTATATAGAGTAACAGGAGATGATATTAAGAACCTTCGTTCAGGACATGTTAGAACCATCTTCACCTGAATACGCAAGACAATACATGTATAAAAATGTATATATATATTTGTTTAATAATTCTCAATTACAAAAAGTCGGCGTTAAATAAAAAACAAATCATTTGTTTAGTTAATTTCGACATTAGGTTATCAAATCTTAAATAAACGCTACTCTTTCTCTTGATTGATCTATATAGTGTTTGTTGTTACTATTATTGTTATTATTTAATAATGGCTGAACCTTTTGGACAAATAATTAATGCATTGCAATTGGGTTTGGGTTTATCGAGAGAAATGTGTTTTCGCACAATCTGTTCTATTCTGTTCTGGATGTTCAGTTAGTTGGAGTTGTGTGTGGGATCCACGACACGATGACGACTTCTTTACATTCGATATTCAATATTCGAATTTTGGGGGGGGGAGTCCGAAAATTCGTACACTTAAATCTTATTGCCAATGCCATTGCCATTGCCGTAATCCCGTAATCTGTTGCGAGAGAGGTTGGTTGGAAGGGAGAACTACTTGGAGACGGGCTTCTTTGACAGATCGAGCGCTGCCTTCTTTTCCGCTTCGCGTTTGGCAGCGGCTTCTTCGCGCTGTTGACGGATCAACGCCAGTCGCGCCAGATCTGCCTTTGCCTCGGTGGTTTTGCCGGCGGCATGGAGCTTCTTGTACCGTTGGCGCGCCTTTTCCTTCTCGATCTGTTCACGTTCACGACGCGACAATTCCGGCTTATTGGCGGCTGCGCCGGAATCATCGATTTTGATTTGCGAGAGCTTTTGTGTCGCCTTTTTGGTCACACGGTTAGGATTCTCGATTTCAATGAGCGAGGCCACGCCCTTCTTTGCATCTCGTGCTTCCGCTTCTGAATCATCATCAGACTCATCCTCGTCGGATTCATCGGAGGATGAGTTGTTGCGCTGCTGCTGCTGTTGCCTCTGGCGCTGCGCAGGCTTTGCTGTTTTTTTGGCTGCTCCCGCAGCCGTCGATGACGGCTGTTTGGAAGTGCCAGCAGCGCCGCTCTCTCCCTCCTCTTCGCTACCACTGGACTGTTCGCTATCCTCCTCAGACTCCTGCTGCAGCTCCTCGGGTGATGTAAAGTGGCGGCTACGGCCTTTGTGGTTAACATACTTTCCTCGTGGCATGACGACCTACTGCTGCTGCTGCTACTGCCTCTGTTACTCTCGAAGTGGTATTGGTGCCTGTGTCTGTGTATGCGCACGCGTGTATGTATCGCCACTAGATTTTAGCAGGAAATGGCGTCGTACGTCGCTCAGTATAGCTGAATTTTGTCGAAAATAATTGTTATTTTGATTTGACCTTTCGATATATTAGCCTTGAGCTACTACACTTTTTTCAGATTTTTAGTACTTACCCTTCTCGCAAGTTATTGCTTTTATTTATCGTCCTTATTTGATAGTGCATTTATCGGACAGTGCTTATCGGAGAGCGACGCTACCAGCTGCTGTTGCGTGACAGCTGGTTTGCGATGACAGTGTTGTTCTGTTATTTAATATCGATAGCTTGTTTACACATGAAAATATCGATACGATCAGCTATTACATTTAATTCTAATCGATAGTACACGCGCCGCTACGTGCTGAAATGAACACGAAAAAATGTGCTAGTCAATGCTTAAATTGTAGATAATATATGTAAATACTAAAGAGGGTACAAGCGGCACATACGAACCAACCACATGGACATTTCGTTTACTCTAGTTGGAGTATTCGAGGCACTTAAGGTGCTTAGACCTTTAGAAAAGCATACGTAAATCAACATTACCGATGCCAGTAAAATATAGTGAGACAGCCATTTTGTTTCGTCGTTTGTTCATCGTGCATTTTTTCATGCGCCCTGCTTTTGTACACACACAGCCATACTTCGAAAATTCACCACCACAAACAACAGCATTTGCCATTGCCACTACCACCACGAGCAAACGTTGAGCGAGACAAACGTTTTTCGACTTGTCGCCCATGCACGGTGTCCGCTCTCGCGCTCTCACGCTCTCAACTGCTGTTGCAGCGCTACTATGTTCGATGCATTTACACGCACGCTAAACAGCATAGTGTATGAAGAGTACCACTATAGTTCAGTTGGCATACGCGTGCGCTCGGCTTTCGATGTGTATGTGTGTGTATTCGCATTTTGAGTAATTTCGAAAAATTTTTGTATATTTGATGGCGACAAACGACGGTTGCTTTACTCACAAGAAACGCGCGTATGTCGAAAATTGTAGCGCGTACGTATATCAGTGTGTAGAAATTACTTAAAAATTGTGGTAAAAACTAATTAAAATATTATAAATTGTGATACAAATGATAATTTAATGCAATACGCTGCGAATTTAAATAAAAAATTTAATAAAAACAACGAATTTTGCGCCAAAAAATGCATTTGAAAATGTGAGACTTCAGTGGACATGACAATTTTTTTCATTTTACTTTTTTTTGGTGGTGGCAACGAACAGCGCATCCAGCGCTGTAGAAGAAGAAGCAGGGCAGACTATCTGACGTTGAGTTTGTGTGTGAGTGTGCCGTAGCGTGTGGCTGCTTGCGTATGTGTGTGTTCCTTTAGTAGCAGCAGCAATAACCAGTGAAATTTAACAAAAAAAAAATATATATTAAATTAATATAAACTAAAATACACGTACTTCGAAAAGCACGTTAAAATTTTATCAACAAACGCGCAATATTTCACTGGATTTAATGTTTATTTATTAGGAATATGTACATACATGTAGTTTCGAGGAGTACATATACTATACTTTATACACATTTATTTTTTTATTATTATTATATTACGTGTATATTTCGTGCATACGTTAACGTTATGTAGTCGGTGCGCGTATGCACATGTATGTGTGTCGCCTGTTTTGCCGCCGTTGTTAATAACGTAACGTAATGACGTCTCGTAGTTTGTCGTAAGCTGTTTACGCGATTGATAACGTCGTCGTCGCCGCCGCCGTCTGTCATCAGTTTGTCGGCTACGTAGCCGCTACGTCATGTGCTTGCTTTGTTGACGTTCTCGTTCTCTCTCGCCGTATTTGTGTCAAAGAAAAAAGCAACAATATCCAAAATTATAAAATCTACATAAATAAAATGTTTATTTTTTTACAGTTATAACAGTTGTGTAAAATTTGTTTGTTGTACTTGTTGATATATATTTATTTATATTAATATATACAACAATAATATAAAATCAAGTCAAGCGACAACAAATCAGAGCAATTTATAAAGTTCGCTACATGCAATATATAAAACATCATCAACCACTACAAGGAGTCCCGGATACCAACATAAACAACATCAAAACAATTTCGGATACTCCTAAAAAAAAGAACAACAATTGCTTGGATATTATAACCACCACAAACAAACAACTACCACAATTGCAACTATAACAATAATGTAAGTAAAGTTGATCAAAGAGGTACAATAACAAACGTGACACATCAAGTCGAATCGCGTCGCGCCGCATCGCGTTGTCTTCTCCGCACGTGGCGCATGCCCCACAAAATTCGCGCGTTTCAGCCACTCGCACAAATATTCCCGTACCCCCTACTCCCCTCCCCCCTCTCTAAGTGCAGTGTTAATTTATCGATCGAGAAATCAATCGGTTTTAGAACTTTTAGAATTTGTATTTGCTACAAATTGAATCCAAACCGAAGTGCCGCTGGGCAAGAGAGTGCAGAAAGCGGAGGGAAGTGGCAGCAACCCTTTATGTTGTTACCAAAGCAATACCTAAGGAGCCGACCGACTGGCAGCTGCATTTTTTTATTTATATTGTTTGCCACCCTTAAGGCTCGTCCCACTGCATAAACTTATTCTGATTTATTAAAAATTTAAGAATAGTTCTTTAATACTCCAAAATGGTATTGAATATTGAAGTAAATCTGTGTTCAATTATGATACTTAATCGATTAGTATTAGTATTATTACACTCCAGTTAGAACACATTCGTTGCCGCCGGTATTTGTGTGTTCATCATTTTGCCGGCTATTCATCTCACGATGTTTGTGTGTGTGTGTATCTATGTGTGTGTGTGTTTGTTTGGTCTGTAGCAAATGCATTTGGCGCGCAATGTCGAAAGCAGGTTAAATTTCTTGTGTACACAGCCCCTTAACAATTAAATTGCAACATCTCTTCAGAGTTCTATAACTTACAATGTCTTCTTTATCCACATCATGGTAAAGTAGAGAACGCTTAACTAAGTGGAGGAGGACGATAAACAATTTCATTGATGATTTTTTGCTATCAGCAACGACCGCGATTGCAATTGATGCCGAGATGCCACTGCCACTGCCGCACGGCAACACTGCCTGTAAACCGGCTTTAAATTCGTGCCACTATTAGCACGATTTATTAACCTAGAGGCGCAGGCAGCAGCAGCATTCCGCACTCTTCGTCGACATTCGTTGGGACATTTGTTCGTGACGTAGTCGCTCTGTATCGCATACTTGCAGATACAGCAGAAAACAATAGCAACAACAATATGAGTTTTGCTTATGCTTGTGCTCTCTGGCTGACTGTCTTTTTTCACTTTCGAACTCTGGAATCGAAAAAGAGACTTACACACAGGCACTTCCAAATACAAGCAACCACTCTCTCTCTCTCTCTCTCTTTTGCTCTCTGGTCTTTTGCTAACTCTTGGGTGTCTCGTGCCGTTGCCGCCATATTTGCATTTGGAATACGTATTACGTAGTGAATTGTTGTCTTACTCTAACACATGCGCATGTCCCAAGTGCTTTCTTGCATGTGTGTGCGTGCGTGCGTATGTATGGATCACTTGTATTTTATTTATTTAAATATTTTTTTGCGCGTAGTTCAAGTGCATGCAGGCCAAAAAAAATATACTTTAATAATTAATGAATGTGCTCGATGCTTGAAATTGAATGGATTTTTCATCGATGTATGCATGCATGTTCATGTGCAAATATGTTTGGCGTATGCTTTGTAGTATACGTGACTTTAGCGTACATTTTACAGAAATAAATGAAAACTGTTATTGACCTTTGATGATAAACCAAATAAACTTTGTATTGTTTGACACATTTGCCGATCGCGAGTCTAGGTCCAAGAAATATAAATATATAGCAAAAAAGTGAAGCTATTCTTTAAGTGTATTTATCTATTAGCCGACTGCCCGCTTAATCGTAACTCGCCCCACCCGCCCCTAATTTTTGTTGCCAATACAGACGACGACAAATGCATGCCATTGCTGTTGTTGGTTTTTCTCCTTCTTCTTCGTCTTCTTCTTTTCCCTAACTCGACGTCATCGTGTTTGCCTTGAATTCATATTCCCACGTACGCGCGGTCCGTTACACACACAAATGCACAAACACGAGACGGCATACGATGAAATCCGAACACTCTCTCGCCGCCACCGAGAGAGCCGAGGGTACGTTCTGGTTACGTTGCTGCTGTTGTTATTGTTGTTGCGTTCTACGTAAAATTTTTGTTGAAAACTCAAAGTCGTCTACTGTACTACATATTTACAAGAGCATCAGACATCAGCACGTTTGCTGCTCAAGTGTTTGTATGTGTTGGCTATGTGTGCGTGAGTGTTGTTGCCAGTAAATGTTTTGTTTTGTTGCGAGATTGAGTGAGATAGTGCAAGAGAATGAGAATGAGAATGCTGCTGCAGTTTGCGTTGGCGTATGTTTTCTTGCCTCTTCTGTTTTACTATTTTTTTTGTTTTTAAATAACACAAATAATTGCGCGTTATAAAAATATTCACTTGGCGGCCTCGACGGCTACGTCATTTGTTGACGACTTACTATTGTTGTTGTTAGGAATATTATTTCTTCCGTCTTAATTTCGCGTCACTCTCTCTGAGAGCTTCAGGCGGTCGGCAACAAAGCGATGCAGTGGCAAAGATAGTCAACTAAAGCGGGAGATCCCTCCAAATACATTTTAATAATCTGTTTACGTTTTGTAGAATATTGGTGGAAGGAAGTATGGACTGTATCTATAAATCTGCTTAAGCGGGGGAGGTGAAAAAAATTATTGACCGGCCGGCGTCGCTTGCAAAAAATTATATTTATTATGCATTTCCACGTTGTAATAGAAACAAGAAAAGAATTCTGGAAAATGTTTTCCCATTGTTTATATGGTGAGAAAGTTTATTTTTCAACTAATAAAGAAACATTTAATGTAAACTGTCTTTATGTGTTCGAGAGAGTTATTATTTTGCGTGTGTGTGTGTGTGTGAATTGTTTGTAGCAGCCGTTAAAACCGCAGAGAGCCAATCCTTCCTTCCATTTTGCCGCACAGCAATCTTCCCACAATACACAACACCACAGTGTGTTGAGGGTGTTAAAACCGAAATTACGTATGCCTTTTAGTTTTCATTCGTTTTTGTGTTCGTATGTGTGTGTGTGTCCGCGCTTTGCGCTTAATGTGCAACAACAGCAACAACAAACAAAGAGTCTTTATTATGCATGAATCATGTTGCCTGCTGCTGCTGCTGAAACGGAACATAACCAAGTTAAGTTGGCGGTGTGGTGAAATTCTCCCATCAACACCAATACACAGGCGTGCCATTTAGCGTGTATATGTATATAGGTGTATGTATGTACTTGCAAACATTTGCGTGTAAAGAATAAAAGAATTTCCCAGCATATTGCACTTCTAGAACAGAATTAACAATTATTAATGATACGTTAATGTCATCGACGAATGGCTAAGAATTTGATTAATCTAATAGATTGTTTAATGTTCCTTAAATGATTTTCTTTTATATCGCACATCAGTGGAATACAATTTTAAAGCCAGACATGTGCGCAAACGGGACAACTCTAGTATGTGTGAATATTGTCTCTTTCGCTCTCTCACTCTCTTTTTTCTGTGTGCTTGTGTGTGTGTGTCTGTGTTTGGATGTGTTCAGTGTGGTGCGCTCTCCCTCTCATTTTCGAATTTCGAAAGTTGTCTCGCCGCTCTTTTCGAATGGTACTGTTCGCGCTGTTGCTGCGAGTGCCAAAACGGCGGCAAAGTAACTACACACACAAGCGCAGCATTCTCGCACAGATATGAAAAAACAAAAAGAAAAATAAAGGCCATGCCAAAGCGTAATACAAAAAAGCAGAAGAAGAAGACATAGCAAGAGCAGCTGCAGCAGCAACAGCAGCCGCAGCCGACGCAGCGTGTGTAAGAAAACTCTGACATAGAAAAAGAAAAAAATAAAAAGTGCTGCGCGTTTTGTTGTTGATGTTATTTATTTTTTGTTTTGCCAATGTGTGTTGATGAGCATGTTTGCATTTTGCCATTTACCAAACGAAACGTAATGAGAGAACCGCGTGTGTGTGTGTGTGCATGCCTAATATACAATGTGCGTGTGTGTTTGTATATTGTTTATTTTAACTACTCTTTGAATGGAATTTTGTTGTTTATGTAACAAAAACTCAAAAACATTTTGTGTCGTGCGTCCCACAAGATCAATGCAAGTTGGTGTGTGTGTGTGTAATTTCTGCAATTATTTACGAAAATATTATGTTGTCATGAGGGAGGGGGGCCGCTGCAGAGTTTCTCTGCTGCGTCGTCTGCCCGGCCCGGCCGGCATCGACGAAATCAATGGCGGCACCGTGGCCTCTGTTTACTTTTTTTGCATTTTACGTTTGTGCTGTGACAGAAGAGAGATACAAAATAAAAAAAAACTACTACAAATTTTGAATTGAGTTTTAGAAATATTTAATATTATTATTAACGAAACTGTAAGATTGCTCACAATTAACGCTGGTTTGTGCTTTGTTTACTCTCTCTCTCATTTCTCATATACAGTTTTGCTGCTTGGCTAATCGCTTCGACCAACAAAAACAACAACAAAGAGAAACTAAGTAATTAAAATTACTTAAAGCCAACAATAACAACAGTATCAACAGCAGCAAAGAAAGCATTTGTTGCAAGGAGGAGTGGAAGGCGCGCGCAGAGTTGCCCCTTTCCAGTTGCCCCTCCAGTCTAAGCCGGAGACAGCAAGATGTCAACTGAACTGAACTAGCGAAACTCTATCACAACCGCCTAATTGAAATCTGAAGAAGTTGCGCCACGACACCGGCAAGTGGTGGTAAGTTGCAAGTTGACAGATAGATTTCTAGCTTCATTCACTAATACATCGTTTTTTTTCTTTTATTTTTGCATTTGGTATTGTTGTGCAGTTGACAACAATCAGCTGAGCATGCAACGTACACAAAAGCAAACAGCAGCCGTAGAAGAAGCAGCAGCAGCAACAGCAGTTGAAATATTGGAGCAGGTCTGCAGCAGCAGCAGCAACGGCAGCGGCGGCAGCAGCGCCACCGGTAGCAGCAGCAGCAGCAACGGGAACCGAAGTAGAAGTAGAAACAAAAGCAACAGAGCAGTGCAAAATTGGCTGCTCTGAGCGGGGAGCAGAAACAAGGACGCGTGACCAAGACGAGACGGCCTCGGGCGTGTGTGCGTTGTGTGTGTGTGCGTCGGCCGTCTCAGTCAATTTGAGGATCAACAGCAGCAGCAGCAATAACAGCAACAGCAATACGATCAACAGCAGCAGCAGCAGTATCAGCTGATCTTAAAAGAGCAGTTAACAGCAATTTTTAGTTGACCCCCCAAATACAACATAAACCACAACAACAGTAACAGTAACAACAGCAACAATGTCATCCAACGAACCACCGCCACGTTATGAGCCCGTTGTGGAGCCAATCAATGGCATCGTGCAACCTCCGGTTGTGCCGCCATCAGATCGACCCGGACGCAATACAAATCAACTGCAATATTTGATAAAAACCGTTATGAAGGTCATCTGGAAGCATCATTTCTCGTGGCCGTTTCAACAGCCCGTGGATGCAAAGAAACTTAACCTGCCCGACTATCACAAGCTCATCAAACAGCCAATGGATATGGGTACGATAAAGAAGCGATTAGAGAACAACTATTACTGGTCGGCCAAGGAGGCCATATCGGATTTTAATACGATGTTCACCAATTGTTATATGTACAATAAGCCTGGCGAGGATGTGGTTGTAATGGCTCAAACGCTGGAGAAGGTATTTCTACAGAAAATCGAATCGATGCCCAAGGAGGAATTGGAACTGGAACCCGTGACGGCAAAGGGTGGCAAAAAGAAGCAACGTGCACCAGCTACGCCGAAAGCTGCCACCAGTAGTGCCGCAGGTCTGGCTGCAGTAACTGCGTCTGGTGGTGTTGCTAGCAGCAATGCGGGCACAGCAGCGGGATCAGCGGGTCACACACCATCGGGTGGTGGAAAAGCAGCACAATCTTCACAGCTGCCTACCATGGGAGGACTGTCACAGTCAGCGACAGCGGTGGCAACACCAACAGCGGCAGCAGCAGCAAACGCTCGACCTGTATCCGCCATGGGCGGCACGGTTTCATCGACGGCAGGAGGCGTTGCACCGTCCATACCACCGATTAGCACAATGCCACCACACACGGTGCCGGGCAGCACGAATACAACGACCACTGCGATGGTTCCGCCGGGTTCTGGTGGTGTTCCAAATGCGGCTGTATTGAATGCGGCCATGGCCAGCCTATTAAATCCTGCACAGAGCGTCGGCGTCGGCGGTTATGCTAGCAATCAACAGACCTCGCTCAACAGCAGCTCCCTGCTCGATGGCAACGCTGCAGCGGCAGCAGTGGCAGCACAAGCGGCAGCAGCAGCGGCCCAAGCGGCAGCAGCAGCAGCAGCGGCCGGTGCCACAAGCGGTGGCATCGGTGTCGGTGGCGGTCCTGGTGGAGTGACAATACCAACGGCTGCCGTGAACGCCGCCAACGCGGTGCAGGCCTATGTGAATAGTACGGCGGGTGTCGGAGTCGGTGTGGGTGTTGTCGATGCTGCGATACCGCCACAGCAGCCAGTCAAAATGAAGAAGGGCGTCAAACGGAAGGCGGACACAACAACGCCCACGGCGAACGCATTCGAATCGCCCTATGCCCAAATGGACTCTAAAGCGGCCAAAATAGCGACGCGAAGGGAATCAAATCGTCAGGTAATTGGCAAAAAGGTAAGAGGCAAAATGACGTTATATACACCTATATAGATGTTGTACATGTTTTGTTAATGAGTGTATCTGTATGTGTGCGTGTGTGTGTGTGTGCAGACTCTGATGAAAAACATAGCTAGAGATTATGTGTAGTGGATGTTGCCCTCCTTCTCAACCTTCTATACCGATGATGGATTGTTAATATTGGAGTTAAAGTCTAGTCAGGATCCCCAGCCTCCCAATCGCACATGCCGTATATAAACATATGTAGATTACACACACACACACACACTCCCACACACGCAAACACATCTACACACAACAAATACAACACAACAACAGTCACTTCTGAAATGTTTTCATGTATTAAACGTTCCTTTTGCCTTTTACTTCTAAGTTTAAGATAAGAGTGTTAAGAAAGAAGAATATAGGATATAATTAGAATAGGTAAAAGAATACAGAATAAAGATAGGATGGGTTAATCAATATAGTACGTAGAATGAATAGGTTAATCAATATATTGTAGAATGTAGGAAGAATAGGTTAGATCATTATAATATATAGAAGAGAAAGGTAAATAATAATAGAAAACGTTCTTTCTGTATAAGATGAGGGGTTTTCAATTGATATCTAGAAATGACACACTAATGTTTTTTCTTTTGTTTCTCGATTCATGAGACTTTGTTGTATGTAAATATTTAGTGATCTTATATTGAATTGACTTTGACTTGCTCTCTAACCCATTTGCGCTTTGTTTTTTCTTTCTTTTTCGTTTTGATCATCATATTGTCATCATATTGCACACAAACCACGCAAACGCAATCACCAACCATCAAATCGATATCGATATCGTCAATTGAACAATCGATCAATTTGAACAAACACAGGATCTTACATTCCAGGGCTCGGGTTATCCAATGTCACCATTGGGTGTCGCTGGTGTGCCTGGACTGGTGGCCGGTGGTGCTGTTGGCAGTGTGGCTGGTGCCAAGTCAAAGGAGAAGCTATCGGATGCACTCAAGTCGTGCAATGAGATACTCAAGGAGCTGTTTTCCAAGAAGCACTCGGGATATGCCTGGCCCTTCTACAAGCCAGTGGATGCGGAGCTGTTGGGTCTGCACGACTATCACGATATTATTAAGAAGCCAATGGATTTGGGCACTGTGAAGCGTAAAATGGACAATCGCGAATATAAAAGCGCGCCGGAATTCGCAGCCGATGTGCGATTAATATTCACCAACTGTTACAAATACAATCCACCAGATCATGATGTTGTTGCCATGGGCCGCAAGCTACAGGATGTGTTTGAGATGCGCTACGCGAATATACCCGATGAACCAGTGGCGAATGCGGCACATCATCATCATGGCTATTCGAGTACATCCAAGCACGATGCTAGCGATTCATCCAGCGAGGACTCCAGCGATACCGAAAACGAATCCAACTCCGATGAGGAGCGAAGTGCCAAGCTGAAGATGCTTGAATCGAAGCTGCTTGGACTGCAGGAGGAGATACGCAAGCTGGTCGAAGAAGCCTCTGCCAAAAAGAAAGCGAAGAAGAAACTTAAAGAGAAGAAAAAGAACTTGGGACCGCCCAGCAGTGTTGGCGGTGGCGTCGGCGGTGGTAGTGGTGCCCATCATCATCCACATGCCGCCAATGCTGGCAATGCCCAACACGGCGGCGTCACAATGCCAGCTAATGTGGCTGGTCTCAATGTTGGCGGCGCTGTGGGCGCCAATTTGTCAGCGTTGCTCAGCAGTTCGCTGGTTGGTGCCGGCGCTGCTGGTGTACCCGGCGGTGTGAGTGGCGCGGCAGCGCTACAGCACGCCCACGATGTGGCCTTGGCTATGAGCCACATGGCAGGCGGCGGTGCCGCCGGTGCTGGAGCGGGTTATGCAACTGGAATGAATGCAGCGGGCGTTGCAGCTGGCGGTGGCAAGGCGGCAGCTGGTGCCTTGGCCGGCGCACTGGCGGCTGGAGCGGCTGCTGGTGCTGGCGGTGCTGGTGGCGGTGGCAGTAAAGGTGCTAAGGTGAAGGGACAGCGCGGCCAGAAAGGTGGTGCCGGTATGACAGCTGGCAATGCGGCGGGCGCGGCGGCTGCTGGTGCAGCCAGTGTCGGTGCGGGCGCGGCATCTGGCGGCGGTGGCGGTGGCAGTGGTGGTGCCAGCAGCAATGCCAAACGCACCAAGGGCAGCAGCAATGCCGGTGCTGGAGCTGGTGGCGCTGGTGCCGGTGCCGGTGGTGGTGCAGCTGCGCGTGGCAGTAGCAAAAAGAAGCCCAGCCAGGTGATGAACTTCGATTCCGAGGAGGAAGATACCGCCAAGCCCATGTCCTACGATGAGAAGAGACAGCTCTCGCTGGATATAAACAAGCTACCAGGTGGGAACCCATTGCATGAATGACTCAAGTCAATCGATGGATCGATAAATAATGCTTCTATCTCTCTCCTCTATTTAGGTGACAAACTGGGACGTGTGGTGCACATTATACAAAATCGGGAGCCATCGCTGCGCGACTCAAATCCGGATGAGATTGAGATCGATTTCGAAACACTGAAGCCGTCGACGCTGCGCGAGCTAGAAAGCTATGTGGCGTCGTGTTTGCGCAAAAAAACACGTAAGCCATATTGTAAGTTTGTAACTAAACCGAGACCACCACAAACAACAACAACAACAGCAACAACAACTAGAAGCAATGTTAAATTAAAACAAAAAAAAAAAAGCCAAAACTTATTGAACATTTTTGTTTTGGGTGGCGTTGAATTTTGCTGTTTGAATTTGTTACTTGTTTTTTGATACTGCAAAACAAAGAAAAAAGCGACACCAAAACAAAAGAAAAAGTAAAAAGAAAGATTTTTCAAAATTTCCATGTAATAATGCAATATATACGCAAATTACTCTACATAGTGGTCATGTTTAGTTAGCTAAACTCTCAACAAACCGACAAAATCAAAGAAATATGTTAAGTTTCTTATTTTTTCCAATTCCTTTTGCTCTCTTTCTCTCTCTCTATTTCGAGGAGTAGAAAATGATAATAACTAAATAACTTGAACGGGAATGTTTGTGCCAAGTAGAGTAGCCTATATAATACTACATAATGCATGTGCCCTCTTTACCCTTTGCCTCCCCCAGCCACATCTATCCCTCCCTCAATATGTAACTCTAGAACCGATTGCTTATACATATGTGTGATGGACTGAACAGATCGACCGACTGCTTGACTGACTGATTGAATCATCGATTATATCTATATACATATATACTTGTAAAGCATGCGACATATTGATTGATCTGATCTGTCTGACTGTAGATCTGAGATGTGCTTTGCTCTCTGTCTCTCTCTCTCTCTCTCTTCATTCATATGTTATGTTATTTTCTATCATTCTCTATCTCTTTTTTTCTCGCAATAGTTGTCACTATCGCTTTATATATCTATCTATCTCTCTCTATTTGGCTTCTATTCTGTGCATAGCGCTGTCTCGCTTCAGCCAGTGCTGAGGCAGAGAAGCCCTAAAGAGTATAAAGTATGTACTAATCTAAATTTAAATCACATCGTGTTTCTTTGCAGATAAAAAGCCTTCAGGAAAATCAAAGGATGAGCAAATGGCCGAAAAGAAACAGGAATTGGAGAAGCGTTTGCAAGACGTGACCGGCCAATTGGGCGCAAGCAAGAAAGCAACCAAGAAAGGTAGTAAATACAACTAGCTGAAGATTACACTTTGAGGAGAGTTAACTGATCTGATTTACTCTCTTACAGATGAGACCACATCGAGCAAAGTTGAAGCTGTACCGCCAACGAATCCCGTGTCGTCTAGTTCAAGTTCCAGCGATTCATCGTCTTCAAGTTCGAGTGATAGCAGTTCGAGTGACTCGAGCGACAGTGAAGCAGGTTAGGACGCGTTTTGTTTGTTTGTTTTTTTTTTTCTTACCTCCTAATACCCCCATTTGTATGTATATTTATATATACATATATATATCTATATATTTAACAAATGAAAGAGGAAACAAAACAAAACCTACAGAAGAAACAACATAGACATAGACACGCACACACACAGATAAACAACACACACACACATCCGTATATGTATTACATATACGTGTACAACAAATAAAAAATTAAACAACTACATTAATCTATATAAACATAAATAGATTTTTTTTATTATTATTATGTTTATGATTATTTAAAATTAATAAATTACCATCCTAAGTCGAAAGTAAACAATCAGTTTAAGGACGTAATTGAACGAGAAACCATATATGGAGAAAGGCATAAGCTCAGACACATACACACACACATACATTTTACACACACACAAAACAGTCATACTCACACACAAACACAAGAAAAAACGAGACTAAATGAACAGAGGGTGAATGATATAAAGGGAATTCGATGTTAGTGTTGGAAAATGAGTGTATTGGGAATCTGGAACTTTTTTGAACCTACAATAATATGGCAATTTTAGTGTTATAATAAGCGAGAGCGAGCAGCAAACGAATTGAACAGAGTTTTGAAGCTTAGTGACTTTTGGTTTAATAAAATATTTTAATTAAATAGAAATACATTAACATTGTGTTTATTTAAGTGAATAGAACGATGATGATTAATTAGGCTTAGTGCAAATCAAATAAAAAGTTATGGGCAAAGCGGGCTTGTTAGTTGTGAATAAAATATATAGAAATGAGAGCGATATATGGAGAATATGGATATAGAATTAAAGAGCGAGACACCGAGCGATACCTTTGTCGCAAGAGAGGGAGGGAGAGGGAGAAATTTTGTTATGTTATTTTTTCTTATGAATTAAGCGATTAGTTTTTTTTACATCCACACACACAAATTCACAAACACACGAGTGATTCAGTGGCAGTACATGTGTGTGTGTGATGTGGGCGTGTGTGTATGTGCGTGTGTTCTGATGCTCTGCCATTGTCTTGAGTCCGTCAGTACTCCACCCCATCCCCCTTCCAATATCTCAAACAGTCGTGAATTTGCTGCCATTTTCTCTGTGTATACCCTATAAAAAAACTGAATTTGTTTTTGCCTACAAATTAATCACAATCATTTTTTTTTTCTCTTATTTTTTTTGATGCCCAGAACAAAGTTCATGACAAAGTGCAATATGCGTTTAATTAATTAAAAATATTTAGATATTTTTTTTAAAAACATTATGAAATTAGGATACGAAACGCGAATGTTTTCGATTTTAATGCCCTAAAAGAGAATTTCAATGTTAATTTAAAATTTTCACTCAATTCAATTTTAAAGCAATTCGCAAAGTTGAAAGTGCATTTGCAGTTAATGAATTTGTTAAACAAATTGTTGCTGTTATTATGCTGGTATTTAATAAATTTAAATTAAATAAAACATTCGTTTATTTTTGGGATAACGCGGAAAAATGGCAACGCGAATTCCTTGATAATATTTTCATATATTTCCAATTATTTTCGTTTTACTTAGCAAAATCATAACACACACACGCACAGGCACACAAACACACATACGTACACACACACACACACACACACACTTATACACAGAGAGAGAGACACTCGTACACAGACAAACAAACACACTCACACGACAACAATTGCTAATGATATATTATCGAGAAATCATTAACAAATATATATATATATAGATATATATAAATATATATGTATTTATATATATGAATATAAATACTAATTAGATTTAATTATACGTATATCTTATTATATATGTGTTTATGCATATAGATATTGTATTTAAGCATTTTTTAGGTATTAAACGAATTGTATTCTTAATGAAAAACACACAGAAGAAAACTTGTTTATATATGATATGTATGTATTCTACACACATATGCACATATACCGTATATATATATTTATATATATATATAAATATATATGTATATATAAAAAATTAACACAAAACAACAGAAACCATAAGTTTACAAAGAAGCAACAAGTTTTACATACGATCTTAAAGCAAAAATGAAGAAAATTCAAGAAAAAAAAAAGAAACAAAACAAAATAGATGCTTGCAAGTGTGTAAGCTCTATGATAGTTTTAAGGTCTTTTGAAAAACAAAAAAAAAAAACGTAAACAGAAACCATTATTATTATCAATATTATTATTACGATTATTACGAGAATATGCTGAAAAAAATCGTGAAGCAATTGTGTATTGGGGGCAGCCAATCTGAAAAAGAAAGTAATGAACCAACCAACCAACCAACCAACCAACCAACCAACCAAACCAACCAACCAACCAACCACTCTACCAACCAACCAACAAAGCAATCAATTCAAGAAAACAAAAAGGAAAATAAAATTCATAAAAACGATAAAAACCCATGAAATATTAAAGACTAACGTCGTATGTTTTTATAACGAAACCAAAACAAATGAAAATTCAAGCAAACATCAACAAAGTCAAGCTGAGACAAGAGAAGAACGCGCATGAATGAATCTTTTACATGGATTTGTTTGTATGTATCGTTAAGTCTTTCCGTTCATTAGAAGAGTTCATTGTTCTCCGTAAAACTATACACAACCACACATACATACACACACACTGTTACACATACATTCACACTTATCTAGTAATATCTAAAAGAAAAAAAATGTATATAAAAAAACATGTGCAGTTGCAATCATCGTCAATCTTTAGAAGCTCCCCAAACCATTCTATGTGTACGTCAAGAATTAACTTTATGCATTTCTACACTCGAGTTCCATCAATCAATGAACCACAATCTTCCTACTTATATACATGCATATTTTATAATGTTTTTACCGCAGTCTTTTATCGATCGTGTCTCCATTTATAAATGTCGTCAAGTAACTGTTATTGGTATCGACTGCACTGAATGTTACTTCATGTTGTTATCTATGAATGAATCACTACATCACACACACACACACATACACACTCTCTATATGTTATATATATATAATGCACTGCAGATTATCCAATCTCTGTTAATTGTCGAGTGATCAATTGTCTTATGGAACTGTTTCCTACACTTCGTGGATTTTTGTGCATAAATGAAATTCATAAATGTTTTTCCATTTTAATTCATTGTTGATTTACCGTGCGATGTGTATATAACCTATGGGATATTTCAGTTATTGTCTCGAGATCTGTTGGGATCAGTCGCCTCAATATTCTTTATCTCTTATTTGAAGCATACTTTTCTGCGCACAAGCTGGCAATATACCTCCTACACTACACTACACTAAACACAACATACACACACACACACACACATACTCATACACAGAGTCGCATCGGACAGAGGTTAGGGAAATTGAATTGATTGTATATAAGTGAATTGAGAATATATATACAAGAATTCGATAAACTATATATGCATACATGATCGTACAAGTACCATACACACACATGTACAATATGTATGGTATGTATATGTCATAGCTTATGAAAAAGAATACCCCAATTGAAACAAATAGTTAAACAAAGCCAAATGAAATGCAACAAAACCACACGCAATTGAACTGTGCATTAAAAAACAATAGCAAATAAAATATTAACAATATATAAACAAACAAAAAAAAAAAAACAAAAATACAAAAACAAGACGAGCATATGAAAAATTAAATTTCTAAATAGAATTTGATATTAAAATACACTTGCAGACAATGTGTAAAATAAGAAAACCAAGAAATAAGGGAAAGAAACAGAAAGAGAGAGCAAGAGAAAGAGAGAGAGACAACAACGAGCCATAAAGTGTATTAAGGAATAATAAGAACGAGAAGAACAAACTACGTTACGTTTAGAGTGCCTGAGTGGATGAGGAGGGTGGTGGGACAACCCGGCGAACCCGGTCTAAATCAGTTAGTTACAAGCAGATCTTACACACACACACACACACACACACACATACACACGCACATACATGCATTCGCACACGTATTACGCCAGGACGACGACTCGGAGAAGACACAAGAGCAACACGTTGTTGTTGTTGCTGCTCTTTAATTACTATGTTTGTTGTTAACCGTCCCCCTCTCGGAGCTCCTTCGTTGAACGTTGAGTCTTGAGTCTGATGAGCCTGGGCATACATAAGTGAGCGATCAAAGCGAACGTGTTATCTTTTTCTTTTCGCCTCCTCCTCTTCCACCTCCTACTACGTGTTCGTGTATTGTTTTTGTAATCATTTCCAGTTCAAGTTTGTGCAACAACGATTTTGTCGTGTGTGCCATCAACGCTTCCAGAGAACATGAAACTTCCAACTTGCTTACGTTAGTTAAATTGAGCACAAATGTCATATAAAATAGATACATACTCACACATAGAGATACAATACACATCTACACTCACACACACAAACCAAACACAGACACAGACACGCATATAGAAACACCTATTAAGCTATACGAACAGTTTTGTAGACTTTCCTGCCTTGGAGACACGAGGCTGCATTCGTAAGTTAGTTAATACTACTACTGTACTATATGTAACCTATAGGCTATAGGTCAGATCAGTGGAGCAGTGGAGCAGCAGAGTCGCGAGATTCGAGAGAGCTACAACAAAAAAGAAGAGCTGAAATTATTAACTTATGTATGTACATATATGTATCGATAAAGCAATAAATATTTATAAAACCTCAACCAACAACAAACTATAAGCAATGAACAAGAAACAACAAAGGAAAGAAAAGAATAACACCAACTATAATTACGTAATCTATATATATATATATATATACTATATATAAAATAAGATGTCAAAACTCGGGAGCAAAAACCTCCTGAACCAAACAACCAACCAAACAAAAAAAGATCATCAACAACACACGACAGATCGCACAGACAGACAGACAGACCGAAGAGGGAAAAAGGATAGAGATAGAGAGGAAGAGACAGAGATCTCTTCGAGCGAGATAGAAAGACGCAGAGTTATAGGACGTTTGTTTTGGCTCTATACACGCCACTCCATCTGTATATAGACATTTCCGCATTATAGATAGACAGAGAGAGATAGAGAGAGGTATATTGAAAACCGAATAATTAAATGTATTTTCAAAGCATTTTATTATTTATTTTTCGGCTGTCGGCTTTCCCCTTTACACATTGTTTGCACGTTTTTTCAAAAAAAAAAAAAAAAAAAAAAAAAAAAAATGAAAACTGAAAAAAATGAGAAAGAAAAATATAGAAATGATTTAAAAGAAAACAACAATTTGCATTAAATAAATTTAAATATATAAAAAAAATTTAATATTTAATAAAATAAACAGCAAAGAAAAAAACAGCAACAATAATAATATAATAATTCAAAACAAAACAACACCATGTTTTCAACCATTAATTTTAAACACAACAACAACAAGAACAACAATAATAAACAACAACAACGTTTAACAAAATAAAGAAACAATTGAGAAATTCTTTTTCGGAGCGTGTGCTTTGTATTTAGCTGTTAGATGATACACACACACACACAAACATACAACCACACACACTCATACACGTGCACACACACACACACATACACACTGTTCACTATTACCAATGTATGCTCATAAAGCGTTTTTGATTTGCTGTTTGTTATTTCGAGAAAGGCAAAAGATGCGCAAACAATTTTTATTTGTATTTAATAAATTATGTTTTTTTTTGTGTCGCTATGTGCCAGAGCATATTCCATACCCCTCCCCCCTCATCCGACTACAATCCCCTTTGTCTAGTACACCCTGTTTTTTTTGTATTCCTTATGTAAGTCACTTTTCTTTACAAATAGTTAAACAGAAGACTTAAGACTACTACAACAACAACAATTAAACACGAATATATTTAACAAGAAGAAAAGTGAAGAACCAAAACAACAACTACATGTAAACACGCTCAAAGTCTTGTAAAAATAAAAAAAAAAACTAAAAATTAAAAAAAAAAACAAATAGATACAAATGCATTTTTGGTTTCAACAAAAACAAATGCGATGTCGGTTTTGAGACGTTCCCCAAACACACATGCATACATAGACAGACAGAAGACACACACATACACACACACACACACACAGGCAAACTATAAATACAAGTATAAAATAAAATAAAATCAATTGAATAGTTTAAATCGTAGCTAAAGACAGAGGCAACACCAGAAGAAGCAGTAGAAGGGCAGAGAAACTTACAAAACACGCACACGCGCTTACAAACACACACACACACACACACACACACACACACACATGCATACACTCCATACACACACACACAACATAAACTTAGCATAAATACGCATTGGAAATTATAAAAAAAAGTAAAAGAGACACAGAAACACACAGCATACTTACGCACACACACAGACACAGACACCTTATACCTTATATCTAAAATATTTATAGTAAAAATAATATTTAATATTAAAGAGCAGCCGCTAAAATGGAAATGAAATGATAAGAAAAAAAAAACAAAAAATAATAAGTTAATGAAATGAAAACGCACAACAAAAGTTGCGCTAAACAACAGAATGCAATGAATGATGATTGAATACAACAACAACAACAACAATGAAACGTTTATTAAAAAGAAACAAAAAATCAACAACTGCGTGTGTTTCTTGATTCGAACCTTGCCCCTCTCCCCTTGGCTTATTCGTTTTCCAGAAGAACAAATCAAATCATTAAAACAAAAGAATTCCATACAAAAAAAAAAAAAAAAAAAAAAAAACAAGTAAAAATAAATTGAAAAGCATCCATACTATATAACGTTATGAATTCATATGATATAATAACGTTAAGATGCTATATAAGGTTGGTTGGTCTCCGATCTCCGGCTCCGGTTCCGGCTTTGGTTGTGTTAATATCTGCGAAGCTTTCTTGCAGCGCTTTAAAGTGAGGTAAAAGAGATGCTAGACAGGCAGGGAGTGAGAGAGAGAGCGATAGAGAGAAAGGAAGAGAGAGAGAGAGAAAGAGAGAGGGAGCAAAAGGGAGTGAGTGAGAGATAAAGAGGGAGACGAGGCAGAGAGTGAAATGATTAATATCATCTACTACAGCTACCACACCCCCCGTACCACAATTGCTTCACATTGGTTTCAGCGATCCATCGATTGTAAGAGGTATTTTTATTTGCAAACATGTTCCTATCATAAATCCTATTTAATATACATATATATATACCCTATATATGCATATATTTGTAAGTGCACAATTTCCAATTAACACACTTTTTCCCCCCATATCATTTATATAATACCACCCCCTACTACTCTTACTAATCATCACTATCTACAATATATTATTTCTTTCTATTCCTATCATTTTGTTGTTGTTTGCGTTTTAAAAATCCCTCTCTCTATGCAAAAACTAATTTATCAAGACAATTTCTAATGTTTGATCTTGTAATTTTTCGAAAATTACAGGCGATGGCGACGAGCGGCCACCACGCAAGAAAAAATCACGTGATTCGAATGGGAGCAATGTGAGTAGTACCTCAAATAGTACAAGTTTCTAACTTTGGGGACAAAGAAAGAAGTAGAATACAATACACCCTATATAATACAGAATACACTACACGTACTATGTGGATAAAGTATAGAGGGTATAGAGACTGCATAGTATTCTTACATATGTACTCCAATCAAAGTTAGAATATCAGAGATAATTTAGATGATATACGCTACAGTTAGAGGGGGAATAAATGAACCAATTATTGTGTGAATAATATTAGATATGAATTCAACTATCAGGAACTAGCCTAAAGCAGATATATCATAGGATGGAAGGGTACATAGGGGTACATAGGCATATAGCTGGTTAGGAAATAGTAATAGAAGAATATAAACAGCAGAATCCTAACCACATCCCTCGACTAGTTAAATGTATTCCCTTTGAAAACGTATCTCTGTTATCATACTTAACCAACGTGTGTTCCCCTTCATCTTTATCTCTCTCTCTCTCTCACACACACACACACACATCCTTCCTTCCTCCGCTTGTAAACTGGCAATCGATCGGTAGGTAAATAATACTAGCATTGATGGTAACCTGCTCAGTCAACTGGGAGCTGGTGGCACGATATCGTCGAGTGTACAGCAGATGCAGATGCAACATGACCAAATGAATCAGATGCTGTCGGCGGTGGCCTCCAATACATCACAAATGAGTGAGTAAAGTGATCTGCAGAAGGCAATCCAAAACTTGTGTGACTAACTAAGCATATCTCTCTCTCTCCTCTCCCCGTCTTCCCGTCTCTCCCTCTCTCTCTCTGTGTATTCTCCTCTGTGCCATCTTTCGCTGTCTTCGTGTCTGTTTGTCCAGCTAACCTAATGGGCAATGTCAATTCGATGGCTGCAGCGGCAATGCTGAACAACAACAATAACAATAAGACAACGGGACCAACGGGGGGCAACTACGGTGGCATCCAATCGGTGGCCAACATGTTGCATGCCTCGTCAGCGCATCATAAAAACGGACTGGCGAGTGGGGCAAACGATCTGCTTGGTGGTGGCGGCGGTGCGATGGGCAAGAACTCTGGCAACGCTGCCGGCTTGCCGCCACATGCTGCTTATGGCGGCGCAGCGGCAGCAGCAGCAGCGCAAGCGGGCAGCATTGGTGGCATACGCATTGCCAGTAATCTGCACAAGCAACCCGATATGGGTGATCATCATGCTGCACTCACGGCTGCCCTTGCATCGACCGGTTCCGTTGGCAATAACAATAACAACAGTAACAACAACAATAACACGGGTACACTGGGCGTGGGCGTGAATGATGTGTTGTCCAATGCTTCGCTGGCGGCGGGGCTTAAACAGATACCACAGTTCGATGATCCCGTAGAGCAGTCGCTGGCCTCACTGGAGTTTAGCGCCTCCTCCACTGGCAAATCGTCACTGACGGATAACTTTTTAATGACCCACCAGGCGCACCTCATGCAGCAGCCAGGCAATCAGCAGCAGCAGCAGCAATTTGGGCTCCAGCAACAGCAGCAGCAGCAGCAACAACAACAACAGCAGCAGCAGCAGCACAACATGGATGCCATCATGTCGGAGCTGCTGACGAAAAGTGGAGGTGATAATGTCACCGGCATGAATGGCAATCATCTGCTGAACAATCCCATCTTTGACTTGGATATGGCAGCAGCGGCTTATCAACAGAACAAACAACAGCCGCTGGCGCATCAATCGCAGCAACAGCAGCAGCAGCAGCAACAACAACAGCAGCAGCAGCAGCAGGCGCACAACAATGGCTATAACGTATCCGGCTTTAACTTCGATAATCTCAATATGTCAACATCGTCGCTGCTACATGTGATGCCCATGGCGATGATGATGGGCAATTCCAGTGGTAAGCACAAGGATGGTGATCAGCAACAGCAGCAGCAGCAACAGCAACAACACCAGCAGCAACAGCAGCAATTGCAGCAGCATCAGCTACAACAGCAGTTGCAACAACAGCAGCAGCAGCAGCAACAACAACAGCATCATCACCAGCAACATCATCACCAACAGCAGCAGCAACACCAACAGCAAATGGCCCAGCAACAACAACAGGGAGGCAACCAGGCTGCAAACAAGATGTTGATCATACCGAAGCCCATCGAGTCCATGATGCCCAGTCCGCCCGACAAGCAGCAGTTGCAACAGCAACATCCGCACCAGCAGCAGAAAGTGATGCCGCCACAGCAATCGCCCTCCGACCTCAAGATGCATGTGGGCAGCAATGCACATGGCGGAGGAGGCTTCTCGCAGGTGCAGGCCTTCAAGTCCAGTGTCGAGCAGAATCTGAAGAATGCCAGCTCGTGGTCATCGTTGGCCTCGGCCAGTTCGCCGCAGAACACGGCGACCACATCGAGCAAGGCCAAGCCTGCCATGGACTCCTTCCAGCAATTCCGCAACAAAGCCAAAGAACGTGATCGTCTCAAGCTGCTCGAGGCGGCTGAGAAGGAGAAGAAGCAGGCTGCCGAGAAGGAGCAGCAGCGTAAGCATCACAAATCTTCCTCATCATCGTCATCAGCATCGGCTGCTGCCTCGGCCGCTGTTGCTGCAACACAAGCGGCGGCTGCTGCAGCGGCTGCCGCTAATGCCGCCGCTGCTGCTGTGGCTGCCAATGCTGCCAGCGCTGGTGGTGGCAACAGTAGCAGCAACAATGGCGGCAGCAATAACAACAATAACAACAATAGTGGCGTCGGTGGCAACGCGATGTCGCAGTCGAGCGCGCACAGCAGCAGCGAACGAGATCGCGGTAGCAGCGCCACAGATGCATCACGTATCGGCAGCGGCAGCGGGGGCAACAACAGTAGCAATTCAGCGAACAGCAACGGACCCGGCAGCGCGGGTAGCGGCAGCGGCGGCGCCATCGGGGGCAGCAACAACAGCGGCAGCAGTGTTAGTGGCAGTGGCCTGGTGAACGTGAGCAGCAACAGCAACAGCGGTGTGGGCAGTGGTGCCGCCAGCAGTAACAGCAATAGTAGCTTAGGTGGCGGCATGGTCACGGGCTCCAATAGTCAGGGCGGTGGCGGTGGTGGCAGCAGCGGCGGCGGTGGCGGTGGCAGCGGCATTGGCCTCGGTGCTGCCACGATAGGAGGCACGGCGCCGGGCAACGGGCACCAGGCGACAAACAACGCACAGGCGCAACATGCAGCAGCGGCAGCAGCAGCAGCGGCGGCACAGGGAACAGCAGCGGCGGTGCTGGCTGCTTCGCCACTGGGTGCCATGGAAAGCGGAAGGTGAGTAGAAGAATCTAATCGAATGATAGTTATGATGCTATAATGTTGATGTATTCACAGGAAAAGCGTGCACGACTCACAGGCACAGATACAGTTATCGCGTTTGGACGACCTGAAGGCCTCGCCGGGTCAAGGCCAGAATTCACCGACTCAGCCATCGCAGCAGGATCGTGCCGCGCTCAAACGGGCGGAGCAACGGCGAGCCGAACAAGAGCGGCGCAGACGTGAGGCGGTAAGTAAAGGAGCAGCGAGATAGGGAGAGGGAGAGAGGGAAAGCGACTTAGGAAGTGCAATTTAAATTGTACTTTCAATTCCTTTTTAACTTTCTTTTCCCCCATTTGTGCAAGTCTCTTGGTTAATCTCTTGTGTTGTCTCCACAGCTGGCCGGCCAAATCGACATGAACATGCAGAGCGATCTCATGGCTGCCTTTGAGGAGACTCTGTAGGCAACGGCCCCGACGGCTGCGTCGTCCTCCACAAGAATGAGTTCCAAATCATCACACAGCCGTTCTACAAAATCATCGCACTCATCGCATAAGCGTCGTACGCATCATCGTGATCGTGATCGAGATCGAGATCGAGATCGTGATCATCATCGTGGTGATCGTGAACATCATCGTGATCGTGAACATAATCGTGAACGTGAGCATCATCGTGGTGATCGTGAGCATCATCGTAGTGAGCGTGAACATCATCGTAGTGAGCGTGAACATCATCGTGATCGTGAGCATCACCGTGAACGAGATCGTGATCGTGATCATCATCATCGAGAGCATCGTAAATAGAGTTGCAACAACAACAACAACAACAAAAACACTTGCACCTAAACCAGCAACAACTACAAGAAGACAACAGCAAAGGCAAGGCTGGCACCACAACTGGCAACAACAACAACAACAACAACAACAGCAGCAACTACAGCCAACATAACCGCAACGATAACATTAATATTTTACATATTATAGACGGGCAACAAGAACAGCAACAACAAGAACATCAACAACAACAACGACGACAATTTACTAACAATTGTTAAACATAAGCAATGTTTCTAAGTAATTAACAATTACGATTACAATTATATATCTATAATTATAATTATAATTAGCGTAATTATGATTACAATTACGCTAACACATACACATACACACACACACACACACTTAGAATGCATACGTACACACACAAATTTAGCGAGTATAGAAATTAACATGTACATACGGTTATATATGCTATATATGCATGCATATGTGTCTTATTCATCTGTATTATGTATAGACTACAACAACAACAGGCACATATGACATACGGACAACAACAGCAACAGTAACAACAACAATCAGCATAAGAGAGAAAGCAAAAGCAATTGCGCAAATGCAACTTGCGAGAACAACAAACAAAAACGAAAAAACGTAAAAAACAACAAGAAAAACAACAAACACTAAGAAAAGGCATATTTCCTTTGATTAAATAAAAAAACAATTAGATTTTTATAAAATTATTATTAAAATAATGATAAATTTTGTAATATTGATTATTGATTTGTAGGCGCTTAGGTTCTAAATTTATGATAAAGAACAACCCATATATATATACACACACATGTATGTATATATATACACATATATATATACACTACACATACATATATAAATATTTTATTTTTTTTTTTTTTAGAATTGTTAACTAATTTAAAAGAAAAAGAAAAAAACAGTGAGCAAGTTAAAATTTACAAAAGATCATAGCACGTGTGTGTGGCCGTGACTACCCCCTTGTCCCTCACCCCTTTTGTGCTGTATTATGATTGAGAGAAGCATGTTGAACCGAGAATACCCCTACTGAGTTGTAAGCTGAAACAAATTGTAATTTATCACTTGTAATTTATGAACACACACACACACACACACACACATGCCGACTCTCTCTCTCGCTCTCTGACACACACCTAAACACACACACAATATATATATATATATATATATATATATATACACTATATATAAATGCAAATTTAGTTTTTAAGTAGCAACGAAATTTTTTATATGATGCAAACAAAAAGGAAAATTGTTCAATGTGTTTCTTGTGCATAGATATCGATATACAAATGCGTGTGTGTGTGCGTGTGTGATCGAGAGACAAAGAGAGAGAGAGAGGATTAAAATAAACATCACATATTACTGCAAAACCTGCTCTTGAACAACAATAATCACAAATAGATCTGAATAGAGAAATATAGTGTTTTTGTACTCTTCTTCACCCCTTTTCTTCCTTCTCCCAGCAGTCTTAAATGTCTTTTCGAGACCCTATGACACCCGTTTTCTTTTAGTCTGTTGGTTTTTCCCACTTGCAGTAACCATGTATATATTCTTGTACTCGTCTTTCTAACGATACGTATTTCTTTTTTTTTTATAACTTTCGATAAGGAAACAATATTGTGAACACACACATATACACACACACACATACACACAAACACACATATGCAGACACAGATATTCAATGAAACATACGTATAGCTTATAGCCCATAGCTGCCATAGTAATATGATGCTCAAATCAGAAAGAAAGTTTTCTTAGATAAAACTCGAATCGACGAAAAGCGACGCCAACGTTTTTTGTATGGTGCGTGGGCAGAAGTTTTTTATAGGGAATATGGGGGATTGGAGGGTATAAGAATTAAATATACATAGATAACAAATTATAAATTATAAATTGCAGAATACAGTTTATTTTTGTACACTTGAAATTAGGCACAGAAATAGAAATAGAATAACATACATGACAGATATAGATGTCCTTCTTGTAGAACAGAACAATCAAGCCTCTGAACGCATTTTGTCATATGATAATTATACAGCCTATATACATACGTATAGATGAGTGTGTTAGTGTGAGCATGTACTTCCATTACGCTCTTAAGTTATGCAATGTGTGTGTGTGTGCTCGTGTGTGTGTGTGTACAGACAGATGCTAATCGCGATATATGATTTGCAATAGGAATACTTTACATGTATGTGTATATGTGTGCGTATGTATGTGTGCACAAACCATAACAGACCAACGGCAAGTAGAATCATAAGAAGAAGAACAAAAACAACAACAACAAAAACACCAATATCAGTACCAATCAGTCTGGAGACATCAGATTCAGAATCTTAACTGTATTTGCCATGTTCTCCAGCGATATTAACCAGTTTGTGGCTTAGTGGCGCGTTCAGCAGCATCAATATAAATAAACTAAATAAACAAAACTAAACAACAATAAAAAATACAAGAAAAATTAATAACGGAAACTTAAACAAAAGATCGAAGCAGATTGTATAATGCGCTAATGCACATCAAGATGTTTAGTAAAAATTCAAATTGTATACTTACTTTTAGTGATAGTGATTAGCGGTAAGCAGCGATTAGCGTTTAGCGTTGCGTATTCCCTTGAGTGAACTGTACTTTTTGCAACTGCCCTGTTGACAGATGATTGACAGATGATTGAAAGTGATTGACGGATAGAGTATGCCCCGGGTGCATGTGTTCGTGTTTGTACATAGACGGTCAGTTTGTTTTATACTAAACGCATAATCGTTCGAGTTAATATGCCCCACCACCACCCCCTGTCTCCCTCCTCCCACACACACACACATACCAACACACACACTCTGTTCGGTCCTAGTACACACGCCCTAGCCCCGCCCCCAAAATACCTATGTTGTTATCCCTAAAATGTCACTTATATTTGTGTAAATTAGCTTTTTTAACTATACATATTATCTATACATAAACTTACATATACGCATATATATTACTATATATACATATGTACAATTTTTTTTTACCATTAATTTTTAGCATTTAATTGAGAAAATGAAAGAAAAATATCAATAAAAGGTATATACGTATATATACATAAATAAAAACGAAAAAACGACAAAAAAAAAACAAAAATAAAGATACAAAAAAGAAATGAATTCAAAAAGTTTTCCTTACTATATCCTCATATACAGTACATGTGTACATAATAACTATACAAGATTGTATTTTAACAGACACGAACCGACGCAACACGAATGAATCATTACTATCATATGCGATGGTAAATGATATATGGATATATGATATTGTAGTTTGTCCAGGCACCTCTCTGGGGACTGGCAATTTTAGCAGTAAATTGTTTGATATTGAGATTGAGCCATGTAACATATAACATATAGCGAAGAAGATCACTTTAGTAAACGATTTAGCCTTATAAAACTCTCGTATATATATTACCAATTAATTGGAAACGGAACCACATAAAACACCAGCAGTTTATATACTTATATACATACATACATAATGTAGCTGTACAACCAACTAAAGTAAACTTATCTGAGATGGAGCTGATGATGCAGACAAGAAATCGTTCATTAACGCCTTGATATAGGCAGTAATATTAGTGTGTAACTTGATAATGAAACCAAACCTAAATCGTAATTGAAAAGCAACATGAAAATAACGTAGAATTTTTAGCTAGCGCACATATGTTTGTATATTGTGCGCAGTTTGTGTAGGTGTGTGTGAATATGACAACACACACACACATATGCATATTTTGTCTTTAATGCGTACACCTAGTATTAATGTGGGCGAAGGGCGGAAGAAAAAGAAAACAAAAACAAGAAGAGGGAGAGAAAACAAAGTAAAAGTGAAATAAAATTGAAAATTGTATAAAAGAAATAATGTGAGTTTTTCTCTTTTGGTGTATTTTCCCCTCATTTACAGCCGAGCAAAAGCTGACTGATTCGACATACAGTTTGCCAGTCTGACTGCCGCTAGATGGCGCTAGCGTAAAGAGATCGTAAGTCGTTGGTTGATTTAGTATTTTTCGATTGTTTTTATTTGTATTTGTATTATTATTATTCCTGCTTAGAGATATGAAAAAAATTACACTTATCTACTAGTTCGTGTGCTATAGAATTAGAATAATAGGGCTCTATATGCAAAGTGCGGCATATACATACATACACATCAATTAACTGGTGAGGGTTGCGAGAATCGCCTAGGAATACATTTTACAAACGTAAGAACTTACTGATAATAAAAAAAAAAATACTTAAATCTAATGCCTAAATAGCTCTCCTTTGTGTGTGCATATGTATGAGTGTGTGTGTGTGTGTTTGTGTGTGAGTGAGTCGTGAGCTTGAAAGGAGGATGATGAATTCACAGATAAGCTGCCCGCATCGAAACGAAACGAAATAAATGTATCGAACTATCGATAATCTTTTGCAACAGTGTTGTGCAACCAAACGAAACTGAGACTCGCACGCGTTCAACGCAACAAGCAGCGTATTGGCAGTGTGGCTTGGTGTTATCGTTATCGCATTCGCTATCGGTAACGGTATATCGGTATCGTTGTGCCTTAGCCTAGACAGCAACCTTTGCCGTAAAGGCGGCCAGCTGCGCCTTGAGTGCATCAATCTGGCACAACAGCTCGATGTTCTGGCGCTCCAGATAGGCAGCACGGATGGCGATCTCGTCCTCCTTGATGCGACGACGATCGCGCGACTTCTTGGCAGCAGCGTTATTCTTACGCCTCCGCTCGTAGTAGGCTGCATCCTTGATCTGGCCACCGCTAATGTTGCCACTGCTGCCTGCAGACTGCTGTGCCGTTGTAGACAAGGATGGGGCAGCTGTGCCCGAGGCAGAGGATGTCGAGGCGAGTTTCTCGAAGTTGCCCGCATGAGAATCACAATCGCTGGACTCCTCGGCCGCTGCACGATCCTCGCTCTCGCTGTTGTTGTTCGAGGAGCTGCCCTCATTGACGCTGCCACTGCGTGAGTTTGTGCGACGCATCTTCGGGTTGGTCACTGTGCGAGTGCCGCCATTGGAGCTGCGAATCTGTTCGAGCACACGCTTGCGGTACTCTGTGTAGCGTTCCACGCGAGGATTATCCAGCAGCACATCGGTGGCAGCAAAGTTGGCAGCAATCACCAGCGGATCCCGTGGGAAGGCCTTGAAGGGGCGTGTGCTCTTGGTGGTGTCGGCGCTGCCGCCAGAGACAGCAGCAGCTGCAGCTGCCAGTGGAGCTGTGCTGCTTGTGGGTGTTGTCGAGCCAAGGGAACCAGCCGAGGGTACGGGAGCCGGAGCTGGTGGTGACTGTGGTGCCTCGAGCACATCGATTTGCATGGTGCTGGCAGTGCTGGCCGGGCGCGGCGAGATCGCAGCGCTGGCTGAGACTGCGGCAGCTGCGGCTGCTGCTGAGGCGGCGGCGAAGGTCTGCAGTAGGCTGGCGGTGGCGGCATTGCTGCTGTTCAAGGCAGCGGGTGCCGTGTTGGATTCCTGCTTAATGTTGGCGCCGTAGTACAGAGCCGGGTACAGTGTGGCCAGTTGCTGCTGCTGTTGCTGTTGCTGCTGTTGGGCGACTGCTGCCTGTGCGGAGTACAAGAGATTGCTTGGAATGGCTGTGGGCGAGGCGGCGGGGGAACCGCTGCCGTAGCTGTAGTTGGTCTGGTAGGGAGAAGGTGTCTTGCGTGGCGTCTCCACGCTGTCGCAGCGACGCGACAAATCCAACACTTCAGCGGGAACAGCAACTGATTGCTGTTGCTGTTGCTGCTGCTGTTGTTGCTGTTGCTGCTGGCTGAGCGCTGCTGCGGCGGCTGCGCTGCCAAGCAGTTGCTGCTGATAGGCGTAGGCGGTGTACAAATCCATTTTGGGCAGACCCAAGTGAGGCTGCTGCTGTTGCTGCTGTGCCTGCTGCTGCTGCTGATGGTGGTGTTGATGTTGCTGGTGGTGGTGCAGCTGGTGCGACTGCTGCAATTGGCTGTGCTGCAGCGTGTGATGCTGGTGATGGTGGTGGTGGTGCAACATTGGCTTGATATCTATACACACGAGAGAGAGAGAGAGCGGAAGAGAAGGAAATTGAATGAGTATGATCGTTTAAGGGGCGATGGGGCGTGGCTAACTTACCGCTCTTGAGATCGAAGAATTGCCCTGCCATGAGTTTCTCGTGCATCAACATTGCTGCGCGCTTGGGTTCGATTCGGTTTGGCTGGACTGGGATCGATTGAGTCTTTCGTTGGCTGCGACTAATCCAAAGCGTAGCTCAAAGTGTTGTCAATGTTAGTGTTGTTGTTCTGTTGTGGCAAGTGCTGCGCTTGTTCGTGACGTGACGCTGACGTTGTCGAACGTTAACTGATTTCAACTACGCATTCCGTGCGCCTTTTATACGCCGACGCAGCGGTGGCTGCAGCAGCAGAGGCAGCGCTGCTCGCTTCATTCATTTCCCGTTGCACTCACTCCGCAACGGACAGCAGCAATGGCGGTCGAGCCCAGTGGCAGGGGCAGGTAGGCCGAGCACACACTCACACACAGACACAAAGGCAAAGGGGTGAGTTTCTGCTGCGTCCCACTCTTTCTGCTTCGCTCTCTCTCTCTCTCTCACACACATACACACACTCTTCTTCCCCTGCTGCCGAGCGTCAAAGGGTTTTACGAGGGTTGCTGCTGTCGAGATTTGGCAATGTCTGCGCTGGACCCTTTCCTGCTTTATCTTTATCTTCTGCTTCTTGGTTTTGCATTAGTTTTATGCATTTTTTTCGCGAATATTTCTTTTAGTTCCGCTTGCATTGTTCTTAGCTCATTTGGCGTATTACAGTTCACCAAATTCCTTTCACCTCTTGAAAATATCCCTTCCTTTTTTTTTGGAAAAACTGAAAGTATTGTAAGATATTCTTGGTTTTCTAAGACACATATTCACTAGAACCAAGAACACGCTCGACTTAATTATCGAGGAAAGAAAAAAAAGAGAAATTGAAAAACTTTACTCAAAGTGGGGTTTATTCTCTAGGTATGTGTGCTATAGAAAAGTATTAATATCTTCTTAGATGAGCTGAAACTGTAACATCGTATCAAGTTGAGGCTTATACTCTATAAAGTCCCTTAGATATCATATATTGCATAAAGTAGAAAACTGTTTTGAATATTTAAATGATATAGAAATATATGAATGCTATAGAAATGTATACATATTTGCTTGGATTTATTGGAAAACTGAGCTTAAGAAACTGTAAAATTGTATTCGAAATGGGGCTGATACTCTATAAACAGAAATAGTATTCATGTTTCCTTAGATATATCGAATAAAGGGAAAAACTGTTGGGAATATGTAAATAGATGAATGTTATAAAAAAGTATTCAATATTGCTTAGATATAGCGCATAAAAGATGATACTGTTGGGAATATCTCAGAGATATATATAGTATGTATTTCTGAAATGAGAAATCTGTGTAAGTAAACGATTTCGAGTTAGTTGGGCGTACGCAAAAGGCGCAATTTTGCTTCCAGAAGCAATTAGGGTAAATCATTTCTCTTTCGCTTACATTAGGGCACAACAGGGGGGTGTGTGTCTGTTAGTCGCGGTACAAACTGGCAAAGATGTGCAAAAACAGTGAGGCGAATAGAGCGAGCGAGAGACAGAGAGAGAGAGAGAGGGACGCACATGAGGCCAAGGGTTACGAATAGTTTAATCCGTTTGTTTTGCGCTTTTGTCTCAAAATCCTTTTGCTGACCAGCCCAGGACTAGAGTTCTGCATGTGCTGTGTGTATGTGTGTGTGTGTGTGTTTGTGTGTGTGAGTGTTTGCGAATTTTGTGCAGATCTTGCACAAATGATTGTGCGTGACAAATTATGAAAATTAGGTTGGCTTTGCCCGTTAGCGCATCCTTTCGCATCGCTCGATCGGGTATGGAAATTATGCGCCATTTGGCTTGTCTCCGGCAGCGTTTCCACTGCACGCTGCAACCTTCCTGGAAGCGTGCACGCACCAAGGTCGAGCTTCTCCTGCTTCCTCTTCTAGTTCCTAGCCCTTCGTATGTTTTCGATTCCCGCCCGCCTTGATTCTGGCTTCCCTACCGGGTTCAATATTAATTCATGTCGCCAAACAGGACTCAAGTTGATGGGAACAAGTGTCCGTTGGCCGAGTTGGCCTCGGTCTTGTTTACTCTCTCGCTGGGCACATCCTTTCCTCATGCTTCCTCATTCTTCCTTCTTTTTGGCCTCTTTGCCGCATTGCCGTCTTTGAAGATCACTTGAGTGGCGTGGGATAGTCTAAGCCTTTGTTTAATTTTACTTAGCTGTTGTCATAACGGTCATTCACGGCGTCTTCGATTCGGGCTTCGGATTGAACGTTGATACAATGTCGCGACAGCAAAAAAAACAACACAAACAGACATAACCTGAGCGGAAGTTGACTTCTTGAGGGAAATCTGTGAATCAAGCAATGATAGTTCATATTTATTATATTTATATTTGCATTAGATTTCGAAAACATCAACGAATTATTTTTTAAGAACTGATATACATGTATCACATATAAAAATACAGACATATACACATACATATGTATATATGTATATTTATAACATACTATAATATTCATTAATGTTCACATCCCTCTCATCTGTTTTTATTATTTTGTCTTGAAGTTATCAATCTTGATCAATTAAGTATTATAAATTAACTTAACACACTCGTGTTTTATGGAATAAATTAAATTGAGCTGAATCGGACTGAAATATCGAAACGTTATACCACTCACTATATCTTACATTTACTGTCTATTATCTGACTTTTATCTGTAGTCCTAATTTGATCAAGCTTGGAATATTATAATACATCTATCAAAGTTATTAATGGAGCAATCATTCAAAATTTGAATTTTTGCCTACAAATTTGTGTATTTTTTGTAATATCGCAACCAAAGTTCACCGATTAAAATATATATTCTAAAATATAGTAATTATCCCATAGTTCATTTCCAAGAATAACCATTTACTATGTATATATAATAACACTTTCAATCTTGTTTAAGATCTAGAATTGTTTAAATCAAAATACGTGTATTCGGCATTAAGAACTAGTTCCTTTCATCACAACTTCAGGAGCACTAATCAAAACACTTTAATATTATATATAGTCAAATGAATGTATATACATATGTATATTATATGTAGTTTTTATGGGAACAACCCGTAAAGATTTGTGCAATAAATAGTAAAACTATAAAACCTTTCAAAAACAAAGTTAGTTTTATTAATATTCTAAATATGATCAAAACTAAAAATAATCATATATAATCGACGCGTCTCAAATAAAAATATTATTTCATTTAACTGAATTTGCTGCTTAAGATCCTTAGCACCTTTATAACTGTTATGCAACATTCTCATTCATTTTTTTAATGATGCAATGCAAAAAAAGGAAAGAAAGAGAAATTCGCGCATTTGAACCGTAATGATCGCTAATCTGTCTACAAAAAACCGCGAACTTATGCTAATCCGTTGCTAATCCAACCGTAAAAATGGTGGACAGGACTAAAAGACTCTTACTCACACACACACACATGCATACGCACACACACACACACAGATCCGCGAGTGAAAAATCCCTCATTGAGTTGCGCCCCTACCTGGTGGCCATAAAAAGTCGAAAAAGAGTTGCCGTTTTCGCAGTAACAGCCAGATTCAGCGAAAAAACGATACCGAACCGGGTAGGGCAGGGCGATGCGCTGCTAAAAAATAGAGAGTCATAAAAGTGTCGAACGCTGTTAATAATATAATGAGCTAGCCGCCGTTTTTTGGCCGCGAACAAAGATGCAACATTTGTCAACAATCCTTTACCTTGCGACCTTCCCCGTGCGACCTTGAGTGTTTTTTATGCGCACTCCTTAAAAAAGTAGCAAGCAGTAGGGCCCATATGCCCGTCCACCCAACGCCCAGGTAGTGCCCGGGCAGGTAGAGCACTCCGAGAACGGGTTGCGCTATACATTTTCCGCCTTCTACATTAGTTTCCATTGCCCAAGTGAGAGTGAAAAAAAAAACAACACGACGCGTTTTTTTATTGCATAATGGTGGCTTCGCCGAAGGCACAGGACCAGTACCAGGATCCGTTCCAGGTTCAGATCGGGGCAATGTGCGTGTGTTTTTTAGGCGCACATAAAGCACCATAAAGTGTCGTGTAACCCGTAAAAGGGTTCGTCGTCTCTTCATTGTGAATGCGTGTTTTTATAATTTCAGCCAAAAAGCAACAAACTGAAGACAAAGAAAATCAGCGACTAATTGACTGAAAGGGGTTTCGGTTATTCGGTTATTGGGGTACGCACGTACTCGCGCTTCTACGAAATGCACCAAAAACTAACTCCTTGCCTTGCCTTGCCTTGCCTTAATAGTGTTTGCCAATCTTTTATTGCATTTAGCCAGATCGATAGAATGGGTTGACTTCCCAGCCACCGAGCAACTGGGCCCGTCGATGCGGTACTACCTGAAACCCTTTTCGCAGAAATATTTCTATTATTGCATTAATATAAGCAAATACTATGTGTGCTCTTCTCTGTTTTAAATATGTTCCTGGTACTTATACAAACTTCAACTTTTTGAAGGCTTATAATAATTGTTTAGTGTCTTTAGACCTTTTATCGAGACATATCATATAAGGATGAACTCGATTATTTATTGTTGTTGTCTTATCTGACAAGTTATCTTATATTTTATTAGTGTTTCAAGATTTATTTACGAGGTGTGTTCAAAAAATATCGCGAATTTTGTGTTTTTTCAAAAATTATTTATTTATTCATGAATATCTATTTTGTCCCCTTCAAAGTAATCCCCATTAGATATTATATATTATAATATTATATATTATGAGATAATTGTGCCAACAGTTTTTCCAATCCTCAAAGCACTTCTCATAAGCACTTTTCGGTATAGCCTTGAGCTCCTCCTTCGATGCCGTCTTTATCTCATCAATCGTTGCGTAACATCGTCCTTTCATGGGCCTCTTCAGTTTAGGGAACAAGAAAAAGTCACAGGGGGCTAGATCTGGGGAATACGGTGGCTGCGGCATCATTAGTGTGTTGTTTTTGGCCAAAAAAGTAACCTACAATATATTCAAAATGTAACCTATATTTTCTGTCAACGTTTTAAGTTTCTTAAATCTTATAGATGATCTTTCTTTGTGTTTGAAAATTGTCAGCAACATCTGCAAAATTTTTTTATATTTTAAATCTTATACTTTCGATAGTGGACACGATAGAGAGCTAAAAGACCAAGTTCGCAGTACATCTAACCCCAAAAAAAATATTTATTTTATTTGGAATATTCTTCTTGGTTTCAGTATATTTTGTGGTATACATATGAAGACTTCTCCTTGTTATAATAATTCTAAAAAATATATTTATATTTTTATATATATTTGTTATATATATTTGTATATTTAAATGTAGTCTCACTTGGATTCATATAATTCCAATACACATAAAATACATCTACAGAGTGTACTGCATTATGAAAACTTTAATTGGTTAGTGTATTTTAATATTATTTGAGGGAAAATGGTATAAGATGATGTCTTTTTGGCGTTATTGTTTGGCCACGTCTGTACGGTTGTATAAGCCTATCAGCCAATTCGGCTGAAGTGGCTCGGGACCCAAGTGGCTAATGCTAATGAGGAAGTAGTAAGGTTTGTAAGGCAGATTACGAGAGAGAAACAGAGAGAGAAAGAGAGAGAGAGAGAGAGAGAGAGAGACAGACAGGGGGAGAGTGAGTGGAAGAGAGCGAAAGCGGAACACAGGCTGAGGTGCACTCGCAACGGGTCTAGGAAGTGGACAAGGATTAATCATGTCCGGCTGCCTGGCACAAAAGCGCTGTGGAGTGTGTTTTGTGCAGTGGCAAAAGACTAACCAGGCTCGATACCGGCGTAGCCCGTTGATGGTTCCTCGCTCACTTGTTGTGTTTGTTTGCATATGCAAAATGCACAAACAACAGACTGAGATGCAGACAAGACACTTGCGGCAGATAATGGCATAGACAAGAGACACAGCTCGGCAGATCGGCAGATACTTATGCCGAGGCTGAGGCCGAGGCCGAGACCTGGTGCAGGTCAAGAACACTTCCGTCACGGAAGTGCCGAGACTAAAAAAGACTAAAGGGACACAAGAGTTAAGTACGGTGTGTGCTGCAGCGTTAGTTTCCGTATCCCAAGCAAATCCTTTTGCTAATTGTTATCCTATACTCTCTCTTCTCTCTCTCTCTCTCTCTCTCTCTCGCTCTCTCTCTGCGCTCTTCCCTCTCTCTTTTACTGTCGGCCAGAGGGGATCAAATATGCATAATCCCTGGCAAATGCTGCTCAATTATAGCATTTTTTAATTGAGCCAAGTAGGAAGTGAGCAAAAGTGCAGCCAGGTTCGGTTCAGGTTTGGTTCATTGATGAGTGCGGTGCAGTGAGGCGCACTGATTTGCCACTGATTCCAGATGCCAGATAACATTAGCCATCATATTTAGCTGGCTATGATAGGCCCGCTCTAATGGCGTATTGCATTACAGTGTCAATTATATTGAGGTTTTCATTACGGGACACTTTGCGGGGTCTAGACAAGTTCAAGATCAACAGCACGTCGCGACTCCATCTCCATCTCCCTCTCTCTCTCTCTCTCTATTTCTCTTTCTCTACTCAGTTGTAGTTTGTATTATCTGCATAGATTAAACATGCTGAGTTTACGCAGCGCTGTAAGTTCTCACACAATCGATCTGTAAATATTTTCAAGTTCAGAAAGAGTTATTTAACATTTTGTGTGCTTGAACTCGTCGGGGTTCAAGCGATAGCAAAGTTCATTTGCTTATCTCTTCCGTTGACTTTGCACTTCCGATTCTCATTTCGTACTCTGATGATGGATGCGCACATTGGACCACCCTGCGATGCCATATTATGCATGAAGTCAAAGTCAGGCACAAAAGCCTCAATAGTCTCTGAGTACTATTTAAATGGGCACATCTAACCGGCTACTTCCTTACGCCGGCCGCATTGTGTCTGTGTTGTCTTGTTTGGCCACGGCGACGCCCCCTTCCCCCCCTCAGGACTGCACTGCACATGGGCCAGGAGAGGACAGGACAGCACGACGTGGGAGTAGCAGTTTCTGTGTGCGTCAACGCCCACCACAACGCACACATTTAACGGGAATGCACAAAGAATGCTCAAGAAATGCAACATTTCATGCTGCATCAGAGAAGACAGAGAGTCACAGACGGAGACGGAGATGAAGATGAAGATGGAGGCGAAGAGGAAAGTAGACGCGGGCAATGGGTCTCGGTTAACGGGTTCGGTTCGGCATTGGCAGCAGCTGAGTGCGCTACACACACACACACATGAGGAGTGTTAAAATTGCGAGCGATGACTTTGAAATTGCTTTAAGATATTTCATTTTATTCATTTATCATAAGTTTGTGATGAAATAAAATATATATGATATGTTATGTTATTTTATGTTATGTTATATAATATATATATGGAACACTTTATTTATAAAAATTTTTAAATATTACACAAGTAAGAGTGATTATTATGTATAAATATTAGGACTTTAGTCCTTTGTTGAACTTTTCTATTCAGAAATTCGATTTACTTATTTAATTTAAAAATGAGTTGGATTAAACCATTGATTATAATAAGAGGAAGAAAATATATATATAAAAAACTTTAAAATATATAAATATATGTATAATTTAAACTCAGCTATACTCGTATATTGAATAATAAGAGTGATACTTAAAAGGTTCCTTACCTATATGTATTGACAACAATTAACAATAATTAAAAACAATATAATATATAATAAATTTTTAAATAAGCCTTTAAATATCTAAAAAATTATTGCATTTTATATAATCAGTTAATATAATTTTTTGATACGTTTGATCCAGCTGGAACTAAAAAAATATACCGCACATAACCTCAATATCTGTTGCAACTGTATAATTAAAGCAACAGACTGCCCAAACTAGGTTTATTCTCCCTTACTGCACCTATAAATGAACATCACTACTAGCTAGTACTATCTTCTTAAAGCCTGCCAAAATGCTCGACAGTGTAGGGTATTTTCTGTAGGATTCGTAAGGGCAATATGAATTTTGCATGCATCATTCGTTTTGATGAACTGTCAACGCTGAGAGGCATTGTCTACTCGCCTGCGAATATCGATGTGTGTGAGAACCGTTCAGATTGAAGTCACAGACATGAGGTGCAAGGGAGTAAGAGAGAGAGAGAGAGTGAGAGAGAGAGAGAGGGAGATGAAGAGATAAGCGGGGTAGTTATGAGGATGGGACAACTACAATTGCAATTGCAACTGTAACTGCGCATCAAATGTGGAATATTTCTCTAATAACTCAGCACACACAGGACAGTGTGATCCTCATCCCGCACCTTTCTATGGGCATTATAATAACTGTTCTCGTTCCGATTCCCATTCCCCTACAGCCCTTTCAGTGCTCATTTAATTTTATGCATCTCGATGTTGATTAGCTGCCAGCAGCGATTGTCATAAACCGTTAACTTCTGAGCTGTCACAGGGGGAAAGCGAGAGAGAGAGAGAGAGAGACGGCGAAGAGGGAGATAGTGAGGGAGTTCATCAAGGCTGGAGTGTGCCGCGGTGCCCACATAAAAAGAGTTATTGAGTCGTTTTATGAGGCCAAAAACGGGAAAAGCAGAGTAGGAGTGGGAGAGGCAGACAACGGGGAAGAGCAAGAGCTAGACGGGAACAGGGACGGGAATGGGGGGGAGGGGTAGAAGAGAAACGGGAATTCTCTGGCACAATCTATCAAGCGGAACATTTAACACCTTTTGCATTGTTGTCAACGCAAATCCGCCTACAAAACCCCGTTAGGTGGAGTAGCCCGAGGGAAAGGGGAAGGGGAAGGAGTCGCTGGCGTAGGAGGTGTGGGACTGGGTCAGGTTCGCATTGTTGACCAGACAATTGCTGTCAAAATGAGCAGCAGCAGTAGCAGCAGCGGACCGAATCTTCTCCGTTCTCCTGCCTCCTCCTGCGTCCTCTCCTGGTAATTGTGTCAATTGTCAATTCGCACGATCTTCGAGTTGATCTCGTCCTTCCTCTAACGGAAGCGTGCGATAAAATCGAAAACGGAACGACAAATGCAAAGTCGTCAAGAGAATGGGAAAGGTTAAGACCGATAAGCCCCGATAAGGTACCCAGTGCCCGTTGTGCCTTGTTCCGCCTAACTCTTTTAGGCCTTTCTCGGACTGACTCTTGGCCCACTGTCACTCGTAATTTGAGCGTTAACCCTCCAAAGCCGTTGGCCAACACTTTTTGCCTTCTGTTTCGACAGTTCCGAGTTCCGTTCAGCTCTTTTTCTCTCTCTCCCTCTTCCCCTCTTTGATTTTTTCACACGAAACTCTAGAAAAAGTGCTATGCATGAGATTAAACGGTCTTTAAGCGGGTTTAATCCTTTTGTCCAACCAGTTTGGTAGGTGGCAAAGTGTGCATCACAATATCAACAAACTACCTCGAGTATTGTTTGCATTTCTTGCAAAAATTATGAAAAATATCGCCAGATTTCTCTATGCTCTTTTTTCTTCTCACTCTTCACTCTTCTCCTGCTCTTGCTCTTGCTCTTGCTCTTGCCACTCCCCAGTCCTCCCTATCGCTCTCTCTCCCTTCGTGGAAGGCCAATGCAAATATTTGGACAAGCATCCAGACACAGACACAAACATAGACAGGTACTCTGACGCTGAGGCTGACTGACTATCTGGCCGCGTCGAGTTAATCTCGCATAATATTACGTGAGTCCTCGCACAAGTGCATCGATGCGTTGAGTCACCTTTAGGGTCCTTAGTCCGCGACTTAGGCGTCTTTTTAAGCCCCTGACGATTAGGCGCGCAAGATGGCAGCCCATCTGACTTCTGTCTGTCACAAAGCCAACTGTCAAGGTAGTTTCGTCTGGCAGTTGCAATTTGAAGACAGGCACAGATCAGTTTCTGATCTGCCAGAATTGTAAACTATATGCCAAATACTATATGTTGTGCTATGTAGATTGGGCGCAGAATGTTCTCGATTAGGAGAGATGAGGAGTGCAGAAGTGTTGAGGCAGTTTTATATAGAAACTCAAGATTTTTCTATTAAGTATAAAATTAAAGGAAACTATACAAGATCTTTATATAAAGCTGATTAAGCTGCGTACATTAGTATTTATTGTATTATCTCCAACTTTATGAAGTTCTATACAAATATAAAAACTGAACATTTTAAGATTTATTAATATTGTTCACTTTCAGAGGTAGAGTGTTTGAATTCAATAGAAGTTACAATAGATATAAAGTCTTCGATAGTTATATCATACATAGATATAGAGTCATCTAACTTTGTCCAAGTTTTATGTGATCAATTTCTATCTTTAGGGTCAAAGTATCAAGCTATTAAAGTTATAAGTGGTTTTCTTTTTGAGGTTATGTTGCATTTATTATCAAACTACATGTATGTAGGCTTGCAGTTAGGTTTCAATACAGTTGGAATAGTTCTAAAATAAACTTGATTCGCAATATTAAAAAATACTGTCTGCAAATTTGGTGATCGAAGCTCCTATAGTTTCTGAGATATAGATCTTAACACGAACAGACAGACAGACAGGCAGACAGACAGACAGGCAGACGGACAGACGAACAGGCAGACAGGTAGACTGGCAGACGTGCATGGCTATATCGACCCGACTGTTGATGCTGGTGAAGAATATATATGTACAAACTTATATAATATACTTGTTTGGGTCTGTTACGCCTCCATCTGCTTGTTACAAACATTTTTGGTTGGCAAAAAGTTATGATACCCTTCCACCTTATGAGTAGTGGCTACAAACATAATCGGACATAATAATAGTCGATTTCATTTCTTGGATTATTTATTTATATATATCCATAATCATATTCAGCTAATCCGCTTCTTCTTCCATTTTTCAAAGCCTCCATTTCCTTTGGCCACACGTTACGCCATTTTGCGTTGCTCTCATGTCGAGCATATCGTAAGTAAAATATCGTAAGCCGGCAGTCGCAACAGCCTCAGCATCAGCCTCTGCTGAGCACAGCCAATCAGCGGGCACAGGCGCAACGCAACACCAACACCACCACCAACACCACCACCACCAGCAGCAGCAGCAGCAGCACCATCAGCATCGCAGTCATCTCTACTTGAACTTCATTTTGTGCGGAGCCAGAAATGAAAACGAGTTTCGGGCGCGAGACTTCATTAAAGATGCGCCAGGAAGGGGCTTAGGGAAAATGTGACAGCTGTGGCAGCTGACCCTCGTTGCGCCCCTCTGCATTGCCCATTGTCCATTGACCACAGTGTGTCTGTGTGTGTGTGCGTATGTGTGTGTGTGGGTGAATAGATGTGGAGCTGTTGTGCGGCTCGTATTTAATAAATAAATAGCAGGAGACAGCAACGCATCACAACGCAGGCATTTTCATTACTGGAGAGAGTGCCGGAGTCACAGCCAGACCCCGAGTCTAACCCAGATCCCAGGCCAGGGGCTGAAAGAGTGTCAGAGTGTCCAGTGAAAGGGGCGAAAGGGTTGCGCCTGCTGTTTGTTGCTTAATGATAACAAACCGGATGCTCGTCTCGTGATTAAGACGGCGAGCTGTGCAACGGGGTGTGCCAAAGGGCAGAAGCGGGGGTGGGGGGTGTAGGGTTGTGCGGGTGTATGTGGTGTGTGTATGCGTTGGTTTTGTAGCCGCAATGCTGACCGCTGTTTTGGTCACTTTTGGCAATTTCCAACAATTGTTGTCAATTCCCAGCGTCAACCCCTTTCGCGCCGCACTCCCATTAAGTCCGCAATTTCATTGTCTCGAGCGGGGATGGAGGGGGCGGGGGTGTTTGTAAGAGAAGAAGAAGCAAGAGTGAGCGGGTTGTGGGTGGTTTTTAGTTGACCCTTTCTCCGCATGGACACTACGAACGTACATTCATCAATTTGGCGCGTTGACACATTTATAGCGCAGACATCCCGTGAATTAGTTGGCTAAAATTGGGTTGCCCAAAACCCCCTTCAACCCCCACCCCGCCACATCCCTTAACTTCCTTGCGGCACAAACTGGTGGGGGGGCGCCAATCGATTTGGCTCCGGCAGACATGTCTAGCAGAGTCCTGACGGTTGTTCGCAGTCTGCGACTTGAAATGACCTCATTACATGGTTGCGGTGCCAAGGTTGAGTCTTTGACAGTAAACTCATTGTTTAAATATCATATATAATAATATGATAAATATCGTATATACAATATATAATAATAATATAATAATATGATAAATATCATATATATTATATATGCATATTTATATATGTATATGTATTTTTTATTATTATTTTATTATTATTATTTTTATAATTGATGTTTTATATTGAAGTGCCTGAGGACCACGTAAAACAGCTGAATAATATCTGAAAGTTTTTACTTCTGCAATCTCTGATATCTAGAATGATATATATAGATATAGACGGCTTGGAGCTTAAAATGTTATTATTGAAAATTCATCTATTTAAGAAATCAGTACAGATTTAATATCTAATAATTATGAGTCCCTTCTTTTGGTAGATCTTTATAGTTTAAACTCGAAAGAAAAACTACATTTGGCATGCCGAAGGTTCTATACCCTTGCAGGTTCTTACAATCTCCGATCGTTCCAATACTATGATAGTTATATATAATGATGCAGAATTAAATGGTATTATGTATATTCAATATTATGTCTCACTTTCACTTGCACTGATAAATTCAGTTATTTCTAAAATCAGAACAGATATTGATACGAAAATCTACATTTCTGCTGATTGTTCCTATGGCAGCTATATGTAAGTGGTCAGATTCTTATAAAAAATTTTGTACATATATAGAAAAATTCCAATGTAGTAAATTCGATTACAATATCTTAACAAATAACAAAAATCTGCCAATAGTTTGTATATATAAGCTATATCGGTCCGATTCGTCTCGTTCCGACTTATTTACAGCGTGCAAATGCAAAACTGAGAGAAACTAGATGGACATACAGACTATGTAACTATATAGACGGACATACTGACAAGGTTAGTTCGATGCCTCTGTTGATGCTGATTAAGAATATATACATATACTACTTAATGGGGTGGGAGAAGTCTCCTAATGTGTGTTGCAAACAAATGTCCAAAGCGAATGTACCCTCTGCAAAAAGTTTATTGAATTTATCTTGAACATTTCACATATTATATCTTTATAATATAATATAGTGTTAATTATATAATCCCCTTCTGAGTCTGTAACTTTATTTTAAGTTACAAAAATATAATGTTCGTACAATATTGGTTCCCATATATTTTCATGAAGAAAATGGTGGTTTTATTTTATATTTGTCACATAACCAACCTTCAAACTGTTCTCGAAATGTTAACAAGTATTTACTAGATTTTATTTCATCTGATTCTGATTCTTTTCAATAAAGAGACTTGAGATCGTGGGATTGTGGCCAGACTGGGTTAATAAAGGACTCAACCACATACACCTGTTGTCACTGCCAAACAGTATTTCAAAGGGGATCTTAAGATATTTGTCAATAAGCCAGAAATTCGAGTACTCGAATATCTGTACAATATTATAAGATAATCGCTGCGGGCAGCCATAATTTTGTGGCCAAACAAGAGGGATTGATTCGCTTGGATGTCTGTGTACGATTCCGGGTTCTCCTTCTTCTTTCTTTGCTTGGCCGGACCTCGGTCCGCACTTCCTGCCTGCACGGCCCTTTCATTCGCTTATCTTTTTGTCATTATCAAGAGCGAAAATGCAGCATTTGTTTGCCCAAAATAGAGCAGCGAGGCGTATCAGTTGCACTGGAGAGAAATGAAAGAGTTTCCATCGGGGCCATTCAATAAGTTTGTGGATACTCTTTCTGTACTCTGGACTCAAGATGGACTGAGTCGAGACCCAGCGCTATTGTGTGGACTGTCAGCAAGGATAATTAGTTAAGGGTTTTCCAGCAAATTATGTGACAAAAGCGCGACTGTACGACTCCCTCTCCCTAGTCCCGATGCTAATGATCATCGGTTCCGGTCAGCATTGGCCAGTCTTGCCTCTAACTAACATATTTGCCACAAGTTGCCAGTTGATTAATGAACTTTCGCTGCATTTGCATTTGGCAACTAAATCTGTTCGCTTCATGTTGCGTTCACTGTTACTTGAGGCGCTCGATTTACAACGCATAATTAGAGAGAGGACTCAGAATGGGAGGGAGGGAGGAAGAGACTCAGAATGGGACAGGGACCACTTACTGTGGAATTGTTAGAGCTCACGAGCCACGCGAGAGGTTCTCCCTAATTGTTGTTGGCTGTAGAACGGTTAGCAGTGCGCAGTGGAAGCTAGGATTGCACCGATTTTGTGCCAGACTAGACCATTCAGTGGGCTCTGGATATATTTCGAATTTCAGCTCAATCTGTGTGCAGCAAGCTGAGTTACTTGGGCACAAGAGTCATTTATCATGGCAAAAAGGCCAACTCATGCTTAAGTGGAATGCAGCTTAATGAGCCGAGGCGCTGCTGCTGTCCAGTGTGGTCAGCAGCTGAAAACCGGGACACACACTCTGTCCAGCCATGTGTTTGTGTCCGGTGAAAGAAAGGATTCGGATTCGGCTTCAGATTCAGATTCAGATGCAGACTGGCAACCCAAGACTCGAAGCCGAAGCCGGCAAACTCGTCTGCATTGAATAAACAAACGCCGCACACATCCTCATTAATCTCGAGGGGGCGTATTCTCTGCTCGCGCACGCGCTCGTCTGGCTTCAATGGGCAATGAAATCCTTTGGATTGCTTTCGAATTTGGGTATTGCTTTCTTTCTTTCTTACTTTCTCTGCATGTGTGTGAGTGTGTGTGTCTCTAATACACAACATATTGTAACTTTATGTTCAAGCAGAGACTGCATAAACTTGTGAGTTTTGTTATTCCAACTTGAATGAAACGAAACATTTCCGATTTGGTTTTCAGAACTCGGTCCGGTCTTGGACTCAAACTCGGACTCGGGTCCAAAACCAACATGGGCAACTACAGATATTAAGTGGGCACGTGTTTCACTTCTGCTTGGCCTCCGCTCGAGTCCCGATGGATTCAATAGTGCACACAAACGATTTGTTTTTCTATGACCAACAGGCCCTTTGGGCCTGACATCGCCATCGGTATCGGGGATCGGGAATCGGTTCGTCATCTCGTCAGTCAAAATGTAAATTTACTGCCTGCGTTTGTTTTTCAAAATAAATATTTGTTGTTATTTGCTTAAGCGAAAAATTTGTGCCTTCTCTTCTGGGTAAGAAAACACATCGATCGAACACAGGCGCCAATGATGCCCCGTGCCCAGTGTGCCACAATCATGTACCTAATCCTTTACAGATGCACCTCAAAATTGACGCGAGTGTTATGAATATGCTTGGACTTGGGCATAGCTATGAATGGAATGGAAAACTTGTGACAGCTCAGCTCAGATTATATAGAAATCTTTATAGCAATCAATAATAAATCTAGGTAAAATAAAAGGACTTCGATTGTGATTACGTGAACTGTTGTATTTACATATGAATTTATCATAGAAATATGTGCAGATATTCAAATTTATTCACATGAAAGATGACTGACATTATTTGTTTATGTTTAGTTAATAAGTTAGGGAACTATTTAATACATGGTACATTGTATTTAAGTAGAAAATATACAGAAATTGGGAGCAGAATTGTACAGATATATCATGATATATCATGATATTTATCATATATATTATGAACATATGTTGCGTATATTATCTTTTCATTTTTATTTTTATTTTTTTTTATTATTATTAAGTGAAGAATCCGTACATCGTAATATTGTATCTTAACATCAGAGAGTGGAGAAATATCTTTTCATTGAAATTTATCTTTTGTTTGGTTTCTTACTAACTAGTTACCTTTACTTACTTCTGAGAAGTCGGGAAGAAGTAACAACTTTAGATACTCGTTTGAATATTGATAAAGCTGCATTTCTGATCCATTATAAAATATATAGTAAATAAACAAGCACGAAAGCAACAGTTGCGAGAGCTCGTCTGTGATATGCTCGATACCAAGCTGAACAAAACGATTTGTTAAATATTTAACTGCTATTTAGTGTTGTATACTGAGCAGGGGACGCATTGTAAATCAGTACCCCTTTTAAATGATTTCATTAAGAACTTCTAATTCTTAAGAATATTTCTTCACCCTGTGATGTTAAGATACAATATAATGATGTACGGATTTTTCACTTAAAAAAAAAAACAAAAAAAAAAGAAGAAATTTGCCAACTAAAAAAATAACTTCTATGCCTATTTTTGATTGCAACCAAATTCACATTAATTATTGAACTTACCAAAAATAAGATTAAAGATTCTGGCATTGAAATTACGCTTGAAACTAGGTTGTTACTCATTTGTTACTGATTAGCGCAAAATATTAAGATATACTATTCCATAACTTGGTAGTCTTAGCTCTCGTGGTAACTGTAGATCTCAGTTAGATCGTACACAGGAAGGCAGACGGACATGGCTATATCGACTCGGCTATAGATGCTGATTAAGAATATATAACATATACTTTGTGGGGTCTGCCTACTTCCAGTTTTGATTGCAAAAGTGACAGTTATAATTTTTTTTTTTTTTTTCTTTTTTAATAGTTATAAATAAAAGTTAAATAAAAAAATTTATATATGATATATAAATTATATGACACGATTCCTTGATGAATGTGATATGTGATATATACCAAGCTACATTCCTATATCTATTGTATATGTATAGAAGTATGCCAATATCTACTTCGATTTGTGAATTTCATCGCTGTTCACTAATTATATATTCTTTTCTACAATGAAAACTTATCATAAATCGTAATTGATACATTATCTATCGACTATGAGCAAACAAACAAACAAACAACAGGAAGGCAGACGGACATGGCTATATCGACTTAGCCGTAGATGCTAATTAAGAATATATAACATATACTTTGTGGGGTCTGCCTACTTACAGCTTTGATTGCGAAAATGATAGTTATAAATATTTATTTTTGTTTTTTTTTTGATAGTTATAAATAAAAGTTAAATAAATAAATTTATATATATAAATTATATGACACGATTCCTTCATGAGTTTGATATGTGATATATACCAAGCTACATTCCTATATCTATATGTATACAAGTATGCCAATATCTACTTCGATTTGTAAATGTCATCGTTGTTGAATAATTATATATTCTTTTCTACAATGAAAACTAATCGTAAATCGTAATTGATACATTATCTATCGACTATGAGCATCAGTGGCATCCCTCGATAACTGGCGTAATAAAAAACGCGGGCAATAAAAAAACCACGCTCTCTTTGTAGAGCGGGAATCCTTTGTGTCATGCTGCGGGTTCTGTGGTCCAGTCATATTTGCATAAGCCAGTTGTGTTTAACGGGAATGAGAGCAGGCCGCGGGCTGCAGGAGAAGGGGAAGGAGGCAGGAGGCAGAAGGCAGAAGGCAGGAGGCAGGTCAGGGCAGGGCAGGGCGACCAGGTCAGACATTTGATGGAATGTTCGGTAGTGTCTTCGCTGTGGATTAGACTAATTTTTAAATAGAATTTCAATCTGTTCGCTTCACACGTTGCACTTGCCTCGAGCTGTGGGCGTGTGCGTGCCACGGATTTCAAACACAGACACACACACATACACAGGCATGCAGAGGCATGCACACACATACATATGCAGCATGACGAAAGGTAAATTTTGTAAACAATTGTGCTAATTAAGCCAGCCCAATAAAAATCGGCTCAAAGGCGGATCAGACGGGACCGGTCCCTTGGCAGATCCTCGACGATCCTCGCGCAGGTCGCGCACTTGAACTAAATCCGGTAGCTTAAACGAGTTAAAGGAACTTGAACGGAACTTAATCCCATAAATTTGGGAAAAATACAATTTTAATCAGGCTAATTCTCGTATGTAGCGCGCTGTCCGCATGTGCTGCCTACGGACACGGGTCGCACGCGGGTCCGCGATCGGGCAGGTAGCGGAAAGTGGGCGCGGCAGGGCGCGGCACGGCGCAGCGAAAGGATTAGCCCAGACGGTCCCGGATTTACGCGAGAGCAGTTGTCGTTCGACCCGATTATGAATGCGCGCCTGCGACATTTTAATTTAATCTCAGATTACGCTCAAGACAATCCGGGGAGCGAGCACCGGATCAGCAACAGGATTAAGATTAATCCACACAGTTTGCTCGTATATTGCCAAATACTCGGGCTGAGCTGAGCTAGTTTCGATTTATTGTTGCGCGCTCCTTATTGCAAAAGTTTCGCGTAAATCCGGCGATTACCGCTAACGGTAACAGTTGCCGACGCTACCAGGCAACCATTATATGACGAGTACCCGGCACAATAGCCACACCTACACATACGTATACGTACATAGAGACACTCGCACCCACTGCTGAATTTACTTAGGCAAATTTGTAGGTCAATTGAAAAATTACTTGATCAGCCCGATCAGCGGGATTATCTGACCTGCTGTGCTCTGCTCTGCTCTGGGCTAGGTTTGTTAAGGTCTAGTTCAAGCCCTCTTAAAGCCTGAACTTTTGCCAAAGTTATGAAGGGCGCGATCAGGTACGATCAGGCGTGAGATTTGGTGTGAGATTAGGCGACCGAATGATCGCTCTGACTTGGGACTTGTAAGTTAGTATCCTGTCTACACATGTGATAAATTCTGAGTACATGTTGGAAATAGATATATGTCTATGTATGTATAAGAGTATTCTTTCTTGTGATCAAACAAGATCCAACTTTAGTAATAGTAAACATCTTCAGCTGAGTAATACGTAAAATAAAGCAGTAGAAGAGAAGAACTGTTTTTTAAGAAAGCTAAAGAAGATCATATCAAGCGCCCTAAGGCCCCAACTTTTTTCGAGTTACGATCCTACGTTCCACAGAACTGAAAATCTCTCTCAAAAGTTATGAAGGGCGCGATCAGGTACGATCAGGCCTGCGATCAGGCGTGAGATTTGGTGTGAGATTAGGCGATCGAATGATCGCTCTGACTTGGGACTTGTAACTTAGTATCCTGTCTACCCAAGCGATAAATGCTGAGTACAGAATGGAAATAGATTTATGTATATGTATGTAGAGGAGTATTCTTACTTGCGATCAAACGAAATCCAACTTTAGTAATAGTAAACATCTTCAGCTGAGAAAAAAAAGCAGTAGAAGAGAAAGACTGTTTTTTAAGAAAGCTACAGAAGATCATATCAAGCGCCCTAAGGCCCCAACTTTTTCCAAGTTATGATCCTACGTTCCAAAGAACTGAAAATCTCTCTAACAGCACGACACGTGCTCGGCAAGCGATTGGCGTGCGATCTCTCGATCGGTTAATCAAACGATGAATCGATCGTGCCGCCTCATAAAGGATTAAAACGATGAGTAAACGAATTTTCAATTCCCATTTGCAGATTTGCAGTTTCTGCGATATGTCAACAGTGATAGCGAGGTGTGTCCCGTCGCAGGCGAATCGGATGAGATCAGGGTCCACGATCGGCACGATTCGTGAAGGGTTGAAAGCGAGCCCCCGTCGCAAATGCATGAATTCTCACCTGCCCCGTACACGATCTTCTGCCATTGGAGTGTGCTCTACACGTGGACAAACACACACACAAATACATACGTAGACCAACACAAACAACGGGGGAACACACACAATTGGCTGTGGCTGTTGTTGCTGCTGCTGCTGTTGCTGGCGGCACACGAACGACCTTTTGTGCGGTTAACGCCCGCCCGTTGTTTTTTGTCCATCTTCGGGATCTCTTGACATTTCGACAATATGCCAGTTTGATCTCTTTTTTAAGGCATACGCACCCATTGTGCCGGCCAGTGATTGCAGGAGAATGATGTTGTTCCTTGCAGATTATCTGGATTGACGCATCTTTAGCGCTCACCTACAAGGGTTATGCATCATTCTTCGACTTGACTTGACATTTGAATTCGTTATTCTCGAAAAAAAACTAAGAAGAATGCGACGCAAAGCAATTAGATCGTCCTACAGTTGTTCAGGTTTTGTTTCCTTTCTACTTAACGATCGATCCCTGAGGAATGGAGCTTAGTAGCCTTGAGAAGCGAGCAAAGAGAGTCGAAGAAATGGACCATAAACTACATTTTTATAATGTCAGCGCCATTTCGTATAACAAAATAACGCAACGCCATTTTGTGGTCATCTGCTGATGAGATGCGGTTAGGCAAGGGTTGTAGCAGCCTACATTACCGAAGGGGGTTGAAATATTCTGCACCAACAGGGTTGTATTTCGCTAACATACAGTAAGTAACGTTAATATTAATGCAACCAACCCCCAAAGCGGAGCCACGTGTCAAAAATTAAATAAACCGTTTGACAATCGTCATCGGCACCCATCTTAGCACATCCTGCAGGACAATTGCAATTGACAGATTCCCCGAATAGTGCAAGCAAGCCTGAATAAACAGTCTTTAGTGCATTCGATTCAAGTGACCCCTTGAATTTATTTTTAAACGCCGTGTGCAACTTGCTTCAACACTTTAGTGACGACTAACCAAATAGAAAATTATTTCACAAATATAATAGGCAACAATAAATATATACATAAATTTGCATGTAAAGTTATCTTAGTTATCTTTATATGAACATTTTCCATTCCATTCCATTGAATCAATATACGGATTCACTTAATTATAATAATACAAAAAAAAAAGTGAATCATTAATTGAAACTTTATTTTGAGAATACCAAGAATATTTCCAAAGACAATAGATTACAACTTTTGCTATGGGTTGCAAGGGAATACAAAATTATACACTCTTCAATGGTCGAAAGGCTTGTCGAAATTATTGTATTATTTTAGATTATAACATTAATAATTTTATTTTAATGTTCCTATCTCATTTATGTTTACTAATAACAAGATTTAATAACACTTGTTAAATTTTGTGAAAGGTTATAGAAATTTTAATTGGCGAATATATTAAAATTTTCAATGATACTTCCAATTTATTATAATAATAAAAAATAAATAGTAATATTATAGCATTTTGGCGACCTTTGTTTTCATCATTTTGGTGACTGGCTCGAGGTCAAGATCAAGTTAAATAAAAGAAATATTTTCTTTTTATTCCGATATATTTCGGTTACACTTCGGTAACCATCTTCAGGGATATATTTTTCACGTCTGCTCTTGCGGGCGCGGAGTTCCAAAATAATACAAAATAATATAAAAAGGTATCGGTATCGTATGACATTTGAAGAATATTCACTATAAAAAAAAGGAATGCAACACTAAAGTTGCTGTATGTTACCTAATAATATAGGCTTTGATACATACCCTTTACTTCAACCTAATTTTTCTTTTTTATTATATTTTTTTTTATTTTTATTTTTTTTTTTTATTTAATCCGTACATCATATTATAATATTGTATCTTAACATCACAGGGTGGAGAAATATTCTTAAGAATTATCAAACACTATATCAAAATAAGTGAAGTAGGAACATAAGTAAAAAGTTTTTACTGTTGTCCAATTGTCTTGGCAATGTCTTGCCGTTACTTCAACCTAATACTAAAGGTTTTGATACATTAATATTAATTTTAGCATAGTTAATTAAGTTACTATAATAGCTATAACATAACTGATTCAGTTTCGATTTTCAAATCATTGTAGATGTGATAAGTTTCTATGTTTTGAAAAATATAAAAAATTCAATGATCAGCATTAACAATATATGTATTTCAATATATAAAGAATAATCTCTTTGTAGTATCACAACCTTGACACATACATGTGAAATATCATTTATTTTATTATACTTAAGTTATGTTCATTACAAATTAGTGATTCCTATCTATAATATTTTTGAATTTCGAAACATAGGGACTGACAAAGTGGACTCCCACAATTAAATTTTTTGGCGAACATAGACAACATTATAAATTAGAGATATCAGCCATTAGTCCTAGTGGGTGTTATACAATACAAACAGGTGCTATATATAGTTAGTTACTGAGGTGGAAATGTACTATATCTGTAAATGTGCATAAATGTCTTATATGTGTGGTTCTCCACAAAAGATCACCTTATGACCTACCTCATGTACAAGATTAATTACTTCTCTTGAAGGTTTAGTTGATAGCAATGTTCCAGTGGAAAGTGATGAGAAAAGACTTCTCCCTCCCGCTGCGTTGGGCACATCTTCGTCCCACGATCATTGCATTTGACTTAAAATGTGGTCAAGATGATTGCTCAGATCCTTAGAGCTGAGATGTGTGAACATATTCGCAAGACTATGCGACTGCTCAGCTTGCTAATCATTTGTCATTTAGCAAATTTTACAGTTATTACGAAATAAACAAAGCCTGACGACGGGTTCAACGGAAGTACCGACGTGTCCTACAACATGACCAGTGCTTATCGGGTGTATGTGTGTGCGGGTGTGTGTCAACTTTATTGATAAAAATTATGCACGCTTAGGGGACAAAGGGATCTGGCCGCATGTTAGCCAACTTGACTCAGCAAAAAATCAGCGAACGACGCTAAAACAAAGGACAGAACAAGGAGAAGGCAAACACAGAAGAAAAGTAAACTGTCACCGTCTTCATCCTGTCTCCGTCTCCCGCTTCGTCTTCAGGCTCATCTGCTGTCATAATGGCTCAATCAGGCAGTCGGCAAGGCTAACGGTCAGCGCGGTTAACGGTAACGCTGCTTGTTCCTGTGTCCATTGTTGACCGACTGTCGGCTGTATTTTCACGAAAGGATTTACTTGTGGTCATCTTCGGAATCGCAGTCGCTGTCGGCTCACATAAAACGATGCCCCGATGTGTTTGCTTAACTGTATTCGTGCGGGGCACCGTTAGCACAGACATTGATCAGAGCCGGCACGGAAAAATGTACAAGATCTTGCCAGTTCTCATGGGACATTGCAAAGAGATCTGAGTTTTGCCCGTTTCATAAATAAATACAGCCTCTGCAAATCTTTCAAATGACTTTCGCAGATTCAGTTAGAGATCATCGAGAGATCGGCAGTTCAATTCAATTCTCCAGGAACATTAAGACATACATATGTATGTATGTATAAGTGTAAATATATAGATATGTATATTCTTTGATATGTTTACCAGATTCCTTCGTTAGTATTATTCATGATTATTTCCATTATAATTCACGTATTATCTTTTTAGTGTGAACATTAAGACATACATATGAGAATATATATATAGATATATTCTTTGATATGTTTACCAGATTCCTTCTTTAATTTTATTCATAATTATCTCCATTATAATTCACGTATTATCTTTCTAGTGTGAACATAATCAAATTTCAGTCATTGCCAAATTGCTTAAGATACATTCCTTAATCTTTATCTAGTCGTAAGTTTAATGCAGTTGTAGCAGGTGATATTCCAGGGATCCAGGGCTGATAACTTTGTCAGTGTGAAATCTCTTCAGGAAAGTGGCATGGCTAAGTAACGCCCATTTCGGCTAACGATTATTTGGCATAAAATTCATTCTCTCTACCAGAAAGTAAGAATAGACAGACAGATTCTCAAAAAAGGATTTGCTTGCTAAAGCGTAAAAATGCCGTTAACAATTTCTTGGCTCGTCCCAGGATACTCGAGCATGCAAACCGGGCCTGAACCCGCACCGCCCTTGTCCTGTTGACTTAAGATTACGACAAGAAGACAAGAACATTCAGTCGAGTCCTGGTAAGGCCACTCGACGATGGCTGAGTGTCTTGTGCCTGTGCCTCGGCTACTTACACTAATCCGGCTGAGCTGCATAATTTTCCATAAAAAAAATAATGGTGCATAATAAAAACAATGGATTGTGTGAAACAATTGAATGATTGGACATTTGTTACAGGTTACAGCAGAGGCAGAGAGAGATAGTGTAAATCTAGTGGTTCATCAGTTCTTCTTGATGACATGTGCCAGGTCGTAGACACCGCGCACCGCCTTCAGCTTCACGCCGGGCACATCCTGCAGACGTCCCACACGACACAGCACAATGTTGTGCTCCTGCAGATTGTGTCCGATGCCAGGAATATAGGCCACCATCTCCTTGCCGGTGGACAGACGCACCAGTATGCACTTTCGATTGGCCGAGTTGGGTTTCTTTGGCTTCTTGATCAGTGTCTTGAGTACGACACCCTTGGCAAAGGGTTTCCCATCCAGCGGCTGACGCGGCGGTCTCTTCTTAATGTGCGGACCAGTACGGTGCATTTGATTCAACGAGGCCATGCCCCGCAGTGCCATGTTCACGTAGCTGCTCTGCAGTGCTGCAAATATATTGAAAAAGGAAAACATGAACACAACTGTACTAATTAAAATTGCACACATATTGAAAATGGGCAGCTATGCGAGCGGCTTAAATTATTTGACAGACCAAAGATGACAGACAGAGAGAGAGAAAGAGAGAGAGCGATACACAAAAAGGGTCAGACAGGACAGTTGGACAACGGATTCGACAATGCCCATTGGCCTTTTGTTGTGGCTAATCTCTGTGAAAATCGCAAAATATTTGTTGTGCTGCACCCACACACACACACACACATAGGTATATCATATTGTGTATGTGTGTGTGGATGCACGGATTGCCTCGCCAAATAATTGCAGCCAAATGACGCGCCATGGACAAAGACTCTTCTCAAGCCTTTTATGATTGAAAGAGTGTGCAAGATGCATTCACAAAGCCTTTCATCATTGACGGGGGTTGTCTTCTATATATTTATTCCCCTTGTTTCCAACGCCTTCTTGACCACGATAGCAGTCAGGGTGCGGGGGCCAGCTGGCAGAGCTACAGTTATATACGGTACTGTACTGTACGCTGCATGCAAATCTAAAACAGGGAACGGTTTTAATTAAATGCCACACACACCCGCACACACAACAGGTAACAATAAGCTAGCTGGGGAACAAAGCAGTTCAATAACAGATTGATCCCATTGTGTGTCGCGATCCCGTACTGACCCAACATAGGACACGCTCACACCTGTGTCTCTCTGTGCGCGTGTGTGTCCTTTCTCCGATTGTGTCGGTGTCAAGCAAATTATTATTGTTCGCTGATTGACAGCATGTTATGTGGCCGAATTTTAATTAAAAATGGGACACACACATGAGAAAATGACTGTGAAAATATTCACACAGTGTAAAAAGGGACGTGAAAAAGGGGTTGTGGAAGAGAGGGAAGGAGGCACCAGGAGCAAGCCGGCCACGCGCACACCTTTACTCTTGGATCGCGGATCGAAAGAGTTGGGATCGAAGGCAAACACATTTAACAAATCATCGTCCACGTCGGGAGGAAGGATCAATAAATAAACAGAAAATACGCATAGTCATTGGAAAAACATGCGCGGGTGGCTCTGGCCAAACATGAAGATGCGCAAATAGCCAGGGTGGCTACGTTTGCATATATGTGTGTGTGCATTAACTGGACTGACTAGGACGAATGCTAAAAATATAGTAACTACTTGAGTGTCAATTGGAATCGGTGCAACTTACCTTGTGCCGTCAACTGTTTCGTAACGTTGAATGTTTGCCGCAAGAAATTCATGTTTTTACCGCAGGGGACTCCACTCCGAATGAAATGCGAGTACGAGGTGCAAATTGATTACTCCAGGGATAAGAATTTAGTTCAAAGTTATGTTAAAAATCGCTTAGAATAATAATAATAAAACTGCAGGCTAATATTTAATGGGTGGCATGCCGTTGCGGCCAACTGAACAGCTGATAGCTTGAGCAGCGTTGCCACATGGCAGAGTTGTACGATGATTCGTGCTTGTGTCAAGTTATCGATATATTTCTATTCAAATGGTTTGTGAAAAAATAATCTTTTATTTACGTCTAATAAATTATATTGCAAATGTTAAATGCTACTTTTGGTTATTTCTAAAGTTGAAGGCGTCGGTGCCGGCATAGAGGCACCGGAGATCATATTACGCGAAGGCAGCATGCGTGGCCCCCCAGCATCACCGTGTGCCTTGGAACGTTTGGGCAACGTTGCAGCACGCAAGTAGGGATTGTCTATGTTTGGATTCTCCAGTATGGCTTTGTTTGTTGTGGAGTTGGGTTTGATTTCAAGCTCAGGTTTCTCCTCCTTTGATTTGTCGCCCTCTAGTTCCTCATTGTCACTGTCACCCTCCTCGCCATCTTCTGCAAATGGTAAACATACATAAATGATCAGGGAAATGGATGATAAGTTCTCCACATGATGGCACAAACCTTTGCTGGGCGCATCTTCTGTGCGGTTGGCCACCAGGTAATGATACTCCAACTCTTCGAAATCAAACACTTGGTCAGTGGGATTCAGTGCCGCTGCGTAGGCCGGAAACGCGGGCTTGCAGGCAATAACTGTGGAGTCAAGGAATTAGTAAGGTATAGATAAGTTTCAGCTTTGAATAATCACATACGTGGAAACATGTTATCCTCGGTGGGGAAGAGGTTGTTCGTTTCGGAAGTCTTGCACAGGAATTTGGTCAGTGCCTTCTCAACATCCCGCTTCTGGCTGGCGGCTTTCTCGCGTATCGCCTCGTACTCCGTGACTGGCTGCTTGTGTGTGGGCGTGCGAATGTAGGCGTGTGGATCTGGCATAGCAGGAAAGAAGCTAGGCACATAGTGGGGATGGGAGGCCTTCGTGCCAGCCTGTAGCAAGCTCAATTGTCTCTGCTGGGTTTGCTGTGGTGGCAACGGAATAGACGTGTGATTGCAGCGACGCACATAGGGCTCCAAACTGCTGATATTGATGCCCATGTTGATTAACGCCAAGCTCACGTCTCCGACAGTGGGCATGGTGCGTCCGCCAAGTTCGCAATAGTTATGCGCTGAATTACCAATCTCCACAATCACTAAAATAAATAATACAAGGAATTCAACTATGGTTCTCAGGGCACGAAACTAATGTTACTTACAAGCCTGCATCATTTGCGTTAGCGTTTCCAGGCATTGGTTGCTGGCCAAACCAGCTCCTTTGTCCAGTAGTAGTTGCGACACAGCTTTATTAAGCAAACGCCGATAGGCATCAATGTTGGGTATAGTAACCGCTTCCACCTTTTCCATTTTGGTTCAAAATTTACTTAAAATTCCAAAGAAAGCATCAGGTTGAAGTAATGTTGTTGATGTTATATCGATATAAAATAGTTCACAATACTGAATTTTTAATATCGATATCATTGGAGAATACCAAATATCGATATCAGTCACAAATGTATGCGTTTAAATAAATAAATCTAAAATTGCATGCATTAAAAATATATTCAAATACAATTTAAATAGATATAAGAATATTATCAATAGTTTATTCTTTGATTTATTGTCTGTTAACAATAATCGATAAGCGTGTCAGCCTTCGTCACAACGGATTCCGTTCCCATGGGAACAGTCACAGTGATTTTATTGAAATCGTTTGTCAACAATGCGGCCACACTGTTTATATTAGTTGATGTTAACAACCACAGCTGACGAGACGTGCGGGCGGCGGGCGCTGTAGTCTCTTTGTTTTTTTTTAATGTGTTCTAACAAAACTGCAATTGTGTATTAAAAATAGCAACAAAACAGACAATAGATGAATTGCTGATGCACTTCTATGCCAAAGTACAAACAGTGCAAAAGGTATGTACAAATTGTACTCAGTACACAATGTACACACATTAATTACTTTGTATTGGTGCTGGTGCTGCTGCCGCTGCGCTGCTCTTGTTGTCTGCAGTAGTCGACGTAACGTAACGTAAAGTTCTGCATTAGGCACTTAAAGTTCAATTTCCATCTTGCAAGAATGAACTGCATAATTAATGTATGCGTGTGTGTGTGTGATGAGTGTGTGCGTGTGTGTGTTCTGTGTGCGGCATTTTGATGCTGACGCCGAAGCTTGTCAAGCTGTTAATTTTAAGTTGTGTGCTAGGGAATTTGTGCTTATAATTTGATTTTCTATCGTGTGACCGGGAGAGGGGGAGGAACGGGAAATGTTTCTATTTTCGTGTTGCGCTTGTGAAATGCGCCCAATTCTCCCTTGCAATCATCTGCGTACATCTGAGTGGGAGAAAGAAAGAGGGGAAGAGTGGGAGAGAGTGTGCTGAGAAGACGCGGGGGAGAGAGAGAGTTTGTAATGTAATATAAGTTCTCTTCTTGTAACGGCTGCTGCTTTTGCTTCGCTTCTTCGTTCATTCTTTGGCCCTCGGCACGTCTTTCTTCTTTGTTTTGCACTTTACCGCTGGCGGGCTAAAGCGACTTTCCCTCCTCCCACTTCTCCACCATCTCCACTCTCGCTGTACTCATATTCGGGTAAGTCTTTCCTCTCTGACCATTTACGGCCTTTAAAATTTGCTTTGTTGCGTTTCTGAATTTACCAGTCTGCGATGACTCAAAGCCCCGCTCTCTATGAATGAGAGATAGTGCTTGAGTGTATGTGTGTGTGTGTGTTTATCTCGGGTATTTTATTAACACCTTGACTCTTGACTCTTATCAGAATTGCAATAAATAAAAAGCCACAACTCGTGGAGATTTAAACAAACAGTGGGATGCCAATCTAATGGTACTTCCTCTTCCTACTGGTATTTTACCACACTGTGCACACTGTGTAAACAATCATTGAAATGTACATGGACTTGAATATACGTTTATTGAAAATATGCCAAAGTTTATTTATTTATGTTCGATATATTTACTTATAGATAATTCCCATATTTGAATGCATCTCAATTTTGAATCATCAGCGTTTATTGTTTATAGAAGATGACGTAGCTCTTTTTTATCTAAACAGACAAGCACAAACTGTAATTCAATTCGCAGAAATTCACTATGATAAATAAATGAATATATCCAATTCCTTTCCCAGGCAAGCCAAATTCCATATACCCTTCAACTAAGAGAAAATTTTGAATAACATAAACAAAATACACTCTTTTTTTAAAGGCAATAACAATATTCGGAATACTGGACAACATTTAGAATGGTCGTAAACATTTAGGTTTATGACTTAAGAAGTGACACGAGTCAAACTAGTTCAAGCATAAACTACTAACTGAGCGTTGCTCAAAAACAACCTTGTGCACTACAATTAGCATCAGTATAGGCAGTATAGTTATGCCTGATCATAAAAACACATTTCGAATCGCCATTTCCCAAGAGAGATTGCAGAGATTATTATTTAATGGGCAAAACAATACATTTTATGCGGGTCAACATACCCAAGGAATCAAATCATTAAACGTCTACGTGTTGCTTGGAACTTTTCAGTGATTTGGCTTTTGATACCCTTGGGTATATGAAGAAGTTTGCAACGCACCTTAGGATCTCCGTGTCTGAAAAGTATATCTATTCTGAAATGAACTGAATCGATCAAAAAACCTTTCTTTCTGGTTTTTTAATGTGGTGTCAATTAATCAATGCCACTAATCAGTGCTTCTGTAGAAATACATTTGTATGTGCAGTGTTCTCACTTTAGCTGGATAAGAAATAACTATGTTATTTTAATTTGCGCAATAATTGATAAAGAATTCTGAAGTTAGACTGTACTTTATTGTTAGATACCCTACATATTGTTTCGAATAAGAACCAAAAGAAGGAAGGGAAATCACGTGGGGTTTCTTTGGTTTTGTTTTCACCAATTCTACAATTTGCGTAACTGAGGGACGTACATATGCATGTGTCTGTATGTGTATGTGTCTGTGTATGTATGAGTGTGTGCGAAAAGAGAAACTTTTACCGGTCTTGGTGGTGGCGTAAACAAAAGATTTCTGAACGTACAGAGATGTACGCAAGTTTTTAATAGGGGAACATGGAAAGAAGAAAGAAGAAGCGGGAACAGAGTGCAAGGCTTGTTATTGTAATTGTTATTGACTTCTGAGGTTGCTTATCGTATGAATCAGCATTTGGAAATGCCCACAAAAGCAAAATCAACTGCAATGGAAGTTGCTTATGTTGGTGGTTTCGTTTAGCTTAAGCTAACTTGTGCCAGCAGCACCGGAGCGTATGAGTAATGTGGGTTTCCCCCCAAACTGTCGCTAAACACATCTTTGCCTCTTTGATTTATACAGAAAGAAGAGAAGCAAAATAGTTGGAGCAAAGCAGACAACACAAGGAGAGCCGGGTGAATCTGTCGCCGGCTAAACAATAATAACAACAACATGAATAAGGCCGGCAAGCACATCCAGAGCGGATCAACAGCTGTCGCCGGGGGCAATTCGGCACTGTTGCTCGGCGGTTCCCCGTTACCCGCCACTCATGCGGCAGCTGCTGCAGGTGCAACAGGTTCACCTCTGGGTGCTGCAAACGGCTCCGCAACCAGCCCCATGTATGTGTTCAATTCGATCATGAGCTTCCTGCCGGACAATCGGCCAATCACTTCACTGCATATCGTCGAGGACTATGAGCGGTAAATGCAATAAAGATAAAGAACTTATCTAGAGTTATATCAATATATATAATAGATAACTCAATTAATTGTCAATTCTTCTTGCAGTTGCCCAAAGAACTTTAATGCAATTCATCGCACCTACGATCAGGATGCCGATGCCGATCTGTGGCGTGACTACAACATACTCTTTGGTCGACAGACCACCCGCTACCTATGCCTATCAAAATCCGAGGGCCTACCCGAATATGTTGTGGAGACACTGAAGTATGTGTGATTCTTCCCGAGTAAACCTGCAAATAACTTTAATATCTTCTTCTCAGAGTCATCGCCGAGAAGGTGCCGCCACCCAAGGAGTTCTCCCTGCTGTCTCGCACTGCCGACACTGATCAGAAGGCGTGGCGCAAGCGTCAAATTGCCTACAAGCTATCGAAACGAGGCACTGTTACCCAGGCCGTCACTGACATAATACTCTGCTCCAAGCTAAAGATTGCGCCTGATGGCTTCAAGCTTGCCGGCGATATAAATGGAGTCTTGATTTGCTATAAAACTGGTGCCATTCCGGTGCGTCTGCCGCCGCCTGTGCCTGTGTCTGTGCCAGCAAGCACCTGTGAAGTGGAACAGGCACTCAATCGTCTCAATTTGCGTGGCTCACGTGGACCGGTAAGTCGAGTCCGATCACCATCTTGTTGGACATTCCTAATTAGAGCTATTCCATTGTAAAGCTACCCCAGGTGCCTGCCAACAATACTGAACATCACGATTACGAGGAAATACAGGCGCACTATCAAGTCAATTCGCCACAGCGTCCGGCACCACCACGTCCAGCGTCCATGGCTGCCACAAGCACTGGCCGCACCGCTGGCTATGGAGGCACTGGCACCTTGGGCACCTATACCGAGCTGGAGGGCGTGCCATTTGCCCTGAATGCAATGCTCAAATGCAGCCAGCCCATGACTGATGTAAGTGGAAAGGAATTGACCTAAAATCAATATAAAGTATTTCTCTTTTTATCCTGTTTGCAGTTGCCCAAGGTACCAGAAATCTCAACACTGCTAAAGTCACTTGACTATGACTTCCAGTTGGAGCGGCAGATCTTATGCACCATGAAATCATCGGCCTCAAAAAATCCATTTTTTAAGTAATATTCTGAACTAACCCTGTTTGAAATGCTAAGCAATAAGAAATCTGAATAATTGAAACTACAATATATTAAATTAGCTTTAACTAATCGAAATGTACTTACATACATATATGTATATATGTGAGTGAATGTCATTAAGAGAGAACACACATATATTCTCATCTGTATATTCAGTTCGTTTCACGTTCAGATTCGAGTATGTCCTTAAAAGACCTCAGCCCATTTGCGTGTGTAGAGTCCTGTGCCTTTGATATGTATCTCTTTCATTATATATCTATATACATATATATATACATATGTGTGTATATTTATCATATGCATTCAATTGTTATGTGAGTCATTTAATCATACAAATACATATAGATATATTTCAAGCATATACAAATGATTTACCCAGCATTGTGATCGTGAACAAATGTTTGTCATTATTATTTTTAACCTATATACCATAAATCAATAGAGATATACACAGCTAATTATAGGCATATAATGTACAATCCCCCCCTCTCTTATAATACAAACATACACAACCTGTTAACAAGTATTTATGAATACAAATACATTTAGATTATTTAGTTACTTAGTCCAATGTACAAGCTGATCGAGTCAAGTGAAAGCCAGCAAAAGTATTGCAATAAAATTCACAGCTTACACATCTACATATATAGAAAGCATATATATATATATATTATATATACAATATATACGACAAATACATTTACATTTACATGTACACATCCATATATGGTATATTTAGGAATGTGTAACTAGGCCACTTCAGCACTGAAATTGGTATTCAAAATATTATATATCGTAGCTCTAGAGATGCATAGTCTGTACGAAGTAACTATGTTACACATAACACGAAAATCATTGGATCTTCCCCCGTCAACCCTTCAACTACAATGTTACACAGATGTTCAAAATAAAATGATATATATACATTCATTATGTGAATTTTCTTCTACTCAACAATGTTAACATTTTGTAGATTTGTGCATCAAAGAATCTATATACTATTTGTGGTGTTCCGAGTTGCAGATTTCTTCAGGACATGGACAACGGTAACTATAGCATATATCTATATGTTATATAGAGTTTTAAGATAGTGTTACAGTTTCCAAGTACTATTTAGCCCACTTGTTCCGCTTTAGCAGCTGACTTTGTCGGCATTATCAGCAATATATGTATTTGTGCAAATGTCATCGGAGTCGAGGTATAAATAAAACAAAGATTTGCACCAGTCGCAAGCATTATAACGTTATCAACTTAATGCTATATATACCATACATATTCATTTGTAATAATTCTTTATTTTACGCTTAAAAGTACGATCAGAAACGTTATATAACAAAAAAAATGTGTCTGACTATCGTAAATATTATGTTACATTCGGTATAAAATCGATAATCTGTACAATATGTTCTTTTAATACGTATTGTTCACTTTGTGCTCTGTCATCGCACACTGAGTCACTCTCAGAATAGGTTATGGAATAGTAAGTCCGGCTGGGAGAGTGTCTTCTTCAAGTTACGCACGCTCAGGCGCTTCATGCGACGATCCGCAGTACATCTGTATGTATATGTATTAGACGAGGGGGTGGGGGGGGGGGAATGGTGGAACGGAACGGAGTGGTTTGGATGTGGATGCGATTGGATACGGGTATTTTGGGGATCGAGTAGATTAGCACAACGATTGATTTCGAGACAACAGCGCTTTAAAGCTGAGGGGGGGCCAACACCAAAGCTAATACGGACACCGACACCAGCGGGAGCAGCAGGCAAGGCACATGAGGATCGGGCGCTCCACTTACTCGAATATACGGCTCTGGTACTCAATCATTAGTTTCACACAATCAGCCAGAGTTTCGCCCTCGCGCAGCAGCTCCTGGATATCGTTCACATTACCACCGCGCGGCACCGTGTGGAATATCGATGGTGTTATCGATATCGCAAGCGTCTCTGCGCTAATCTGTTGCAGTGGCACCTTGGTCAGCCTGGGTGGTATATGAAAGAGAGAGAGAGAGAGAGATAGAGAGTTATTGTTGAGGTTAGGTTCGACTGTTTTTATGCCTGTTATTATTAGAAAGAATGAGAAAACCAGAGAGAGATAATGTTGAGGTTAAGTTCTATTCTTTCTAAGCCTTTGTATTATTATGAGTATTACAAGAGGCAGTCTTTCTATTAAAAAAGAGAGATCAACACAGAAAAAAGAGTAAATGTTGAGGTTAGGTTCTGAGCCCATTACTTATAATTAGTATTATAAGGGGGAGTCTTTTTATAGAGAATCCTAGTGGACAAATCCCTAACATATTTATCTGCGAGATATTACAGATCTGAGCTTAATCCGGGATTATTGTGATCTTGAATCTTGACTTAGTGGCATCTCTTTTCTTTAATTATACAGGCTTGCCACCTCACGAATCATTGAGCTTGTATAACAATAATTTATCCTTTGTCTAGGAGACAAAACACCTATTTTCATCATTCACCTTTATGACTAACTGTTCCTTAATAGTGTCAATTGAAACCGCACTTAAGAAAGGTGCTTCAATATTCTTTATAGCTAGAAGAAGTTGTAATAATCTACAGAGCTTCAATCACTGGATAACTTTGTAGTTGTTCTTTTGTTTTTAACCATAAGAAATATCGTCAGGTGTTAGGTTCCGTCATAAAGATAAGGAATACACTAATGTGCGTATGGGGATCACGCGCCGAGGGGCTTGATGGCTTTATGACCTGTGGGCGTGGCAACTCACCTATTGAAGTGGGCGAAAAGGTAATCCATGGTGTCGCGATTGATCTCTGGTAGTGAACGTATCAGTCTCTTGAGTGTGTTCAGCTTCTGCTGCAGATCGGTGAGCACTGCGAGCGTGAAAGAGAGAGAAGATTAGTGAGAGCGAGACGGAAGAAGATGCCTGCTACTACTTACGCCATTGATTGGGTAAACCTATGAAAGTTTTTGCCTCATTCACGCTCACCAACGGACTCTTGATCTCGCGCAGGAACAACTTGAGCACCCCCGTGAGTGTGTGTATATCGACGTCAATCTGACGCAATGCATCATAGTCGTTGCCATCGATGTTGAAGCGTAGTGTCTGGATTTTATTATAGTCCCCACACTGCCGATAGATACCCTCCACGGGCTGTGTGGATCGACGATACTTGTGCTCGATCAGGTCGCAGCAATCGACCACAATGCGTGGCACTGTGCGATGCTGATCGTGCTTCAGCACCAGCTCCAGCTCAGTATCGAAGCAGGGCTCGTCGAAGAAGATGCGTTGCTCGCGCAGTGTCTCCACACTGGGTCGACTCTTCCACCAGTTGGCCAGGTTCATCCAGGCGACCAACCTGGAGGGACGCACTGGCGTATGGCCCGCACCGCCGCCGCTACCGCTACGTTTCCCCAACCCGCCCCCACTTGGAGTTGTTGCATTGCGTTTCTCCTGCACCAGCTCCGCCAGTTGGCGACTCATTTCGTTCAGCTTCTGCTCCAGCTCTTGACTGTAGCTGGCCTGTGCCTGCAGATCCTGCTCCAGTGTCTGTATGTGTTGCTTGAGGTTGTGCCAACGCTTGGAGCAGACCGCACAGCACTCACGACTGCCACGTCTCTCCCGCGCCTGTGCCGGACTGCCAGCGGACGATGAGTTGGATGAGCACACATCCAGGCTGCTGTTGGACACCAGCACTGCCGTCGCCGAGGGATCCTCCACCAGCAGACGTGTCAGATCTCGTGTGCTGCTGCTCTTGAGCAGCGTCAGCTTGTTGGGCTTACTGCGCAGTTCCCGCAGCAGCACCACTGCCTCCGGTCGCCCAGCAGCGGCAGTGGCTGTCATGCCAGCGGTGTCCAGTGCACTGCTGGAACCACCGCCCGCATTGCCCTCTAGTCGCAGCAGCGCCGTCGATGTGGAGCTGTGCGAGCGCAAATAATGCGACGCCGCCAATGTGGAGGAGGATGACGACGACGAGGGCGTCGATCGATCTCGAAAGCAATTCATTAGCGTCTTGGGTTGCTGTCTGCGCTCGTGGGCCACGTAGCCCGCTGCCCCGATAATTATGTGCGCCGAGTCCGGCGTGCCAGGCGTCACTACCAGCGGCATGGCATTGTTCGTTTTTCCCTGCATTGTTGTTGTTCAGTTCTCGCTCGTTTTTATCTCAGACTTAGGACTCGGCTTGCAAGTCTGCTCTGGGTATCGTTCGAGGTTGCTGTGCGAGAGTCGATAAGCCAGCTAAGGCATGTGTGACTGACTTCTCCTCCTCCTCCTTTCTCTCAGGCTTCCCCTTCTTCTCTTTCAACTTCTCCTCCTCCCCCTTTCAGCAGCAGCGGTTGCCACCTCCTTCTGTTTCTCGACTTTGACTTCTGCAGTTGCAAGTGTCGATGACGTCAGGCAGACGCGACGCCGGCGGCGGCGACACTTATCGACGCACCGTGTGGCGAGCTATGTACAACACAAAGGAATGTTTTCAATGTGATCGCGGCACAGTGGGAACTGACTAACGAGGAAGCAGCTGAAAGAGAATATTGTACAGACTATATTAATGTCTCTAAAAAAATACCAACATTAGTATATACAGACATATAATACACATGTAATGTCCATATAGTATGCATATATATAATATTATTTATACATTATTATTTCCACTATTTAATCTTGTGAAGAACTTGCAATTTTTTGTTGTACAAGAATATATTAATATTATATGTTTTATTAATCCTTTTTTAACAACATGTGAGAAATTTAGGAAATTGATAAAGAATTCTCGACCACAAGGATTAAATCTATCTATATATCAGCTTAAGTTTATATGTAAATACCATATATAAGATAATATATATACTATACATACTATCTATTGTACAACCTTGATCAGATTATAAATTTCTAAAAATGAGATAAGTAAATTGCAATTTAATTTGTTATATAAAAAAAAATTAATGAAATTGAAAGAGGTTTGTAGGCAATAGGAATAAATTATGCTAAATATGTTGAAGATCTGCCTTCGAACACGGATTTTGTCACTTAAGAGAATATATTTATTCAGGTTTTATACACTTGATATATTCAAAAACTCCAAAATATTTAAAGACTTTAAAAATAGTTTTTCCGAACATGTTTGCAATGAATTGATATACAAACTAAGTTAATTAAATTTAAAATACCATTTCTACAGCAAGAGTATCACATAAATTCACTATTTATCAAATTTAGAGATATAAAGATTTGTTTAACTTAAATTTGCTTGCATACTCTCATAGCGAGTGCTCACTGTACTCTAAAGTCAACGCATACCTCTGCACCCTTTTGCCAAGTGCCGATTTCCGCTTTGTTCCGCTCCCTGTGCTGTCTGTGTGTGATCGTGCGTGTGTGTGTGTGAGTGAGTGTGTTGATTTGTGTATAACTCACACCACTGTGCGAAACGCGCTTGTTGTTCTTGCTGACCACAAAGCGAATATGTTTGCGGTTCTTTATTTCAGTGTTTATGTTTGTTATTGTTTATTCACTGTTGCTGCTGCCTCCTTTGTTTTTGCTCTTTTGTTGTGTCTGATTCCAGAAATATCCCAAACTATGACGCAGTCGTCGACGACATCGTCACAGACAGACACACATTCTCAGGCAGCTCCAGTTTCAGAATGGGGAATGCAACCGTGGAGCACTTGGAGCGCCCTCCGCTGGCGCTTATCGCTTTGGGCCACATTGGCTGCCGCTCAGATAAGATAAACCACAGCGACTTCGATTCGGTGTAGTCGACTACACAATGCCCTGAAGTTTGACGTGTACTTCAATTGATCTCCATAAAGTTTTCTCCGACTTTTAAATGTTAGGCAGAAGATTCTGGTATTTTTAAAAGTTGTATTTCGATATGAAATGTGTGTGTGGAGGAGGATGTCGTGGAATAATTAAAGAATACATTAATACTTTGCACCTTTTTGACTACTTCCAAGCTGGTTTTGACGGAAAAGAACTGAAAAAGGCGAGAAAAAAACCGCGACTTGCAAGCAGTCGCAGCAATAGCGGCAATGCAGTTAACTTATCCGGGACACAAATGGGATCGTGTCTTGGGAATCAGAATTTTGTATCGTCGTTATTTAATATAAATTACTGCTTGCTTTTCGACAACAAAGTTCTGTTAAGGAAGTAGTTAACTGCTTGATCTGTTTGCCATTGCAGATGCTACTAATAATACTCCTTTTCCAAATGCCTTTTGAAAAACCAAGAAAGCCTCTTGAGGCTGCCATAGGCAAAGCAGTGTACCAAAGCCAATTTAAAACTGTTTTTATACAAGTGCTTGTATCGATAATCGCTGCATCAATATATCGGTATTTTCTTATGCATTTAATACTGCATGTACGACTATGAATCGTTTTACCGATACTATCGATAACATCTTGACAAAGCAGAGCGCGCAAAATACTTAAAATTTCGCACAGGAGAATCTTAACGGAATGTCGTTATTTGTAGTTTTAAATTTTTCAATATATTAAAATTAAAATTAAACTGTTCAACGTATGCAGCTACATGTGTATATGTACCAATTTATGTGTATAATATATATAAATACAAACATATGTATGTACTTATATACATAGTACTCTTACTTATATATTAATGTATTTTTTTTACTTATGCATACAGAACACAAAAGTTGTAGATTTTAAATCTGCTGATAATTATCGAATCACTGCGTAATTGATAGTTAATTGTTTTCATTTAGTTAATCGTTTTTTAAACCTGATCTCCTATAAACTGTGGAAATTTGCTGCCCCCAGCCGTTCTCTCTTTCACACGCCTTCTTGGGTCAACACACACACACACACACACATACACGCATGCACGTTTGTGTGTCGTTGGAGGTGGCGTTGACAGCGACGCAACGCGACGAATGGCGACGCTACTTTTTCGGCGTTGACCGTAGCGGTCACCTGTTACTTTCACTGCGACGAAGCGCGCGAACACGTTTTCTGTTTGCCCATTGCCAAACAATGCAAAGTTATTAAAATTACAAAAACGCGTCCACGGGCTGCCCCGTGCCCGGATGGCTCAAGAGTTACCAATAATCGCATAAATTAGCGATTCTGTGCAGCGATCAGCGGAAGTCTTTGCCTTTCTTTCACCTGGCGCTCTCACTTTCGTTGCTGCTTTCATTGTTGCCACTGTCAAATATTTAATAACTTGTGCTAAAATGTGAATCAAATCCTCACCCCCCTCTTTGCTACTAGCCCCCTCCCACCACAAGGCATACATACATAATAAGCTAGTCGCAGTAGCAGCGACGTCGACGGCGACAGTGATCCAAAACAAGCAACGCCGCGACAAAATCGACGCTGTGGAATGCAATGTTGGCATGCGAAAAGAAAACGAAGTATGGACAATTTTGGTGGACAGACTGCTGGATTGAGTGACTGAGTGACTGACAGACAGGCACAGACATGTTTGGCCAGGCCAGGCCATGCCAAAAGAAACGACAAGATCAGCCAGCAGCAGCAGCAGCAGCAATTGAGAATTGAGTCGAGTCGCGCCTATCCTGTTTTATGTCGTATCTAGGTAATTTTGGTATTTGGTTGGCCAAACACATACACATACATTTGTACGTACATATGCATACTTATACAATACAATACATATGCGCACATACCCGAGTCAAAAATGCAATTGAGAAAAAACCCACGCAATAACGAAAACCCAAAATAGAAGACAACTATGAAACTGATGAAAACAACAACAAAGGCAACGGCATGCCAATGCCAAACACAGACACGCACACATACACTCATGCATATGCATGCACACTTAAAGAAACGCATACCACCACTTGTTGTTGTTGTTTACCTGCGCCGACGCCAACAGCGCAGTCGCAGCATCTCAGCTGCACTACGCCATTGTATTATTTGGCACTGCACTGTAAGAAATTAGTCAACAAAAAGGAATTAAAATTTTAAATTTTTTATTTATTTATTGTCCACTACATATAGTGGTATAATGACAGAATTTAAAATTGAACAAAACTAAAATTTAACAAATTTAAGAAGTAAATTAATAAAATAATAACTGTGTATTTATTAAGTTAAAATGACAGAATTTAAAATTGAACAAAACACTAATTTAACAAATTTAAGAAGTAAATTAATAACTGTGTATTTATTAAATTAAACATTACAGATAGTTTCTACGTTTTTAAATCTTGTAAAGAAAGCCGAAAATAAAAAAATTTTTGCCTAATAGTTTCGTCTCATCTCGTCGAGTTTTATAAGGATCTGTCATCAAATCTTGGCGTTCCGACGACAGCAATCTCGACGAAATATCAATTAATTTTTCTTACAGTGTATCTGCAGCTTGCCCTGATCTGTAAAGCCAACGTCTTTCAGATACCAAAGCAGCAAAACAAGAAAAAGATCAACAGGCTGCACACATGCAAGCACACACACTTGCACACATACGTACACACGCACACACAAACACACACACATGAGTCGAATACTCCGTGGCGTCGTCAACAATAAGCAAAAATAAAACAAAAACTATCAGTGTAGTTTGTTTTTGTGATTTTCTTTTTGTTCACCAGACACACAAACACACACAGTAGTAGTAGTAGTAGTAGTTGTAATAGTAGTAGTGGTAATGGTAGTGTTGCCTAGCGTCGTCTTATCCAGCAGGTAGAAGAGCCGGTTGCATTTACAGCGCTGCCCATGGCGAAGCTGCTGTCTCAGTCAGCGTCGCAGTCTGCGTCTCCGTTGCCGTTCGTTTCGACTGAGCTAAGCTGTTGAAACTTGGCTCGGAGTTTCGGCTTTCAGTCCGCTGGCGAACGTTGTCTTGAGCGCAGTTAGTCGTTGTCGTTTCTCTCGTGTGTCGTCCGTCTCTTTCTGCCCCACAACGATCTCACACTGAGCCTGTCCGTGTCTCTGACTTCGTGTGTGAGTGTGTGTGTTAGTGTGCGTGCGCGTGTACGTGCGTCTTTGTCGTTGTGTGTCGGTTACTGTGCCGTGCCTGCAGTGTTGTTGTTACCTGGCTGGCTGGCTTGGCTTGGCTTGGCTTGGCTTGTTCCCGTTCCCGTTTGCTCTGTTCGCCGTTCCGTTGCTAAATTATTATACACGTATTTTTTCGAGTTTTTTTTCTGTGTCGTCGGCGCAGCAGCAGCAACAGAAACTAGCTGTGAACAGAGAAGTGCCAGAAGAAGAGAAGAGCACAAACAACAACAACAGCAATAAGACCAACAACTGAACAACCGTAACGTGTAATAACAACAACAACGAAAACAACATAAATATTACCGTTTAACAGCAGCACGAACGAAGAAGGAAGGAAGGAATAAAATCAGTAACGATAATATAACGAACTGAGCTGAAAAGGAACATCAGCATCGATATTCACATCTATATCTACAAAACCGATAACAAAGATGCCCTGCTCAGCCGTTACGCTATCGATAGCGACAATCTGTGCGATTATCGCGACGGCGCTGCTTGCCATCGCCTTCTCCACCGACAATTGGCTGCACTATGATGTCAGACGCAATCAGATACAGGTTAGTGTAAAGCGTCAACAAAACGACGCAGACGACTCTCATATCTCTCGCCTATCGTATCTTGCATCTTCCATCTCATTTGCACTAGCACATGCGTGTATGCATGTGTGTGTATCTCACACCCCCGCCAAACCAAGACAAATAACAATAGGTTCAAATCGAGCCAAGGCCTCCGCTGTTATAGAAAAACTGAGCAGTGCATAGGTCGTACTCGAAGAAGAAGTAGAAGAAGAAGTGGGCAGAGCTGAAGTCAAAGAAGATGTTAAGACGAGGAGGAGATGAACACACAATGGAAGTAGAATCTAAAGTACAATGGGACAGATATACAGTAGATTTATTAGACAATACTTTTTAAATTAGTACTAAAGAGTCTTAACTACAATGGAACATATTGAAAAGTAGTAAAGACTACTCAGATTATTAATAATTTATATATAATATATGAAAATATTATTAATGATTATGAATGAATTTTATATAGAACTACTTGATTTCATATAAATTATTACAATTATTAATCGGAGGGTTACAATATATTAAATAGTTACTGCAGTTTGCTAACCACATGCAGATTTACGAGTTTAGATTCAGTAGAATGGCAGAACTATCAAGTTTGATAACAATATGTTATGTCTAATTATTGTCTTATATTATTATTATTATTATTGTTAGAGAGACTGCTTCAAGATCATAATAAGTTCCTTCTCTGCCAAGATCGTCATTACATATGATACTCATTTTCTTTATCTTGTTTTACGTATTTCATTTACTTCTTGCATTATTCCTTATCAAGTTGAGAATTGTAAATATCAGTGATCAGTTTATGATGTTGGTGTCCCACTGTGCCTTGCATGCTCTGCGCTGCAGTGGTCGCTGTTGGCAGCAACAGAAGCAGCAACAGCAGCACAAGCAGAAGCAGCGGTAACAGTAACAGACGCGCGTGTTGTTGCCTGGCGAACGAAGAAGAAATAAGGGCATGGCGCAGCGTGTGAGGCATATGAAAAGAAGAAAGGTCGAAAGCAAACGGCAACAATAACAACAACAGCAACAGATAAACCAAAGCAACAAGTAGAAGGAGAGGAACACAGTGCTGGAAGCGCACAGTCGAAGGGGTCGGCAGGGGTGGCTGCTAGAGGGGCAGGGGGAAGAAGGGGCCGTTAACGCTAAAACTTTCTACGCGAGCGCTTAGCCAAGCCAAGCGACACGACTGCGACTGCGACTGCGACTGGGAGTGTGACGTTGCTGGAAAGGGGCCTGGGCGAGGGGGAAGAGGGGAGGTTAGGGCGGAGAAACGAAGAAGACGTTGTGCGCGAAGCAGGAGAAGAAGCAGCGGCAATTTCTCATTTTGCATGTAATACACACAACAAATTATAAAAACACAAGAAAGAATTGCAAATATTGGCAATGTGCCGACGCTTAGATACCCTATGAAGATCGGGTATATGAGGATAGTATATTGTGTTTGTATTGGAACTCAGCATTTCTTAAATGCGATCAGAATTTCATTCTAATTTAGATACAAACTGATCATTCTTTTTAAGCAGTATATAAATATCTTTAAGGGAAAGAGGATATACAATATAATACAGATAATAATAATAATAAATACAACATAATAAGGATAACTGTCAGTATGGACATCATATTGCCCCAATTTTTGTTCAAAATGAATAGGAACTCTTATCCTACCTTAAGATAATTTCAAGAGATATGGAAAATAGAAAGCTGAATAGATCAAATATATATGTATATAGTATGTCTATGTGAATAACACCAATGTACAAGTAAAATAGATAAAAGAATGCTCGAAAAATGCGTTACATACTGCGTGACAAAGTTAAAGTACCCTTCAATAAATGAGCTCGTAGACACAACAATGCGCCAAGTCGCAGCTTAGCCAGAAAGAGAGAGATAGAGAGAGAGCGCGCCACAATTGACTCAATGTGTTTGTGTGTGTACACATACCTCGCATACCAAAAGAAGTTAACAACAACAACAACAGGGTGCTTAAAATATTTGCACGTTTTTGACTTTGGCGTTTGGCGTCTCTAGGCTCGTTTAAAGGTTAATCTCATATCAAACAGGGTTGCCAATTGGCCACACAGTTGAAGTCGAAAGTTGCATACAATAAAGAGAGAGCGAGAGAGAGAGAGAGAAAAGATGAGTTGAACTAAGTGCAATAAACGGATTTTAAACTGAAAGTTCTTAAACTTTTCTAACTGGTTTAACTTTTTGCATTTATAGATCATCTTTTAAATCTTCATTGCATAACCAGCAGAATGGAAATTTCTATTTGTTCATTAGCATAATTAACCCTGGTTTTCCAATATACCAAATCTAAACAGATTTTCCAAATTATTTTTTTTTGTCTTGAAAAGTGTAAACCCCCATGGCTGTATAACCCTCCAATACCCACAGGTGGTGCAGGTGGCGTACCTAATGGATTCGTTCTACCTCTGTTATATCAGCGGGGCTGCTAAAGAGTATATAACAAGTTGGCGATAAGAATAAAGGAAATAAGACTAAATATAGTAAAGAAATAAATATATTATGTATGATAATATTATGTATTCGCTTTATATACATACGTGTAATAATAGTCTGGTATAGTTAGTTTTTATACCCTTGGACCATTGAAAATGGTCAAAAAATGGTATACTAACTTTGTTTTAATTTGTTTCTCACTCGTTTGGCTCTCGTTTCTATGTCTCCCTTTGAGTCCATCCAAGTGGGGATTACTGTTATCAGCAATACAATTACACGCTGTCTATCTCCCACTCCCTTCTTTCTCCCTTTCTTCCTCTGTCTCTCTCAACTCTTTTTCTTCACGCTTCAAACAGAGTTCAAGCGCTTCATAGAAAAACAGAGCTCCTCAATAATTGTTCTTTGCGGGCTCCCATTGTATCTGATTCTGTTTTTGCCTCTTCTTCTTCTGCCTCTTCTTCTTCTTTCTCAATTTCTACAACTTGTGGCGCTGCTGCTTCTTCTGCCCCGTCTAATTCTTTTGGTTCCCCTGCTGTACAAAGTAAAAATTGTATTTCGTGTTTTTCTTTTTTTTTCGTATTTAACCAAAGCTTAATCCATTTGGGTGCCGGAGAGGAGCAGCAAGCAGAGCGAGAGAGAGAGAGAGAGAGGGAGGTAGAGGGGGACAGCTGCGCTTGTACACGCCTTTGTGTACATGTCGCGTGTGTGTGTGTGTGTGCGCTGCGGAGTATGTGTTAAACTGGTTTTGAGTTTTCACTCGTTTCATGTTTTCAAGTCTCTAAATTGGTATGCGATACCTGTTGAGTCCCACCTGGGTCGCCCCCTCCCCCCGCTCCACCGCCTCTCTCTGACTCCACACCCCTGCTGAAGTAGCCCGATCTTCGCCTGACCGGCGGCAGCCCTCAGTTGTTTCTGTTGTTTCTCATTTTGTCGTCAAAGCCGCGTCGCAGTTGAGTTGAGTCCCCACGATCCACGATCTGATCCGATCCGCCAAACCGATTGATAAAACTCTGTGCGCGCTTTAGCTATAGCTTTGGCTTGTCTTGGCTTGGTTCGTTGGCTCGTTAAAAGAGAAAACCCTTCTATTCATTGCACTTATTGTTTTCTTTTCTTGTTTGCTTGTCTTCATGTGTTTCTTGTTTTCTTTTTCGTTTCTCTTCTTTCGTTTGTTGCATTTCGTTCGGCTACTGCGGCTATTGCCTTGTCTCGACACAGACTTTACTTTACGGCAATCCACGGCAAGCGTCAACTTTTCTTCTTGTCTTGAAAACACAAAAAAAAAAAAAAAAAAAAAGCAGTCAAAGACCAAAAGGAAAATTAATGAAAAGAAAATAAATGAAAAGCTGCTGCTGTTGCCTTTTCCCCACATGGGGTTTTTATTAGCTTTGGGCCTGGCGCAATGCTGCCTCTTCTGCCTCTTCTTCTTCTTCTTCTTCTTCTTCTACTTGTTTCTTCACGTTTTCAATGAATGAATTTCATGTTGTAGTTTTACGCTTAGTAAGCGCTTTGATTTGTCAAGTAAGGCGAAAGACGAAACAGATGTTAATTTGATACTACTCGGGGGCTAATTAAGCTTATGCCAAATTGCGCATACGCCATGTGTGACCAGCAAAAAACAGCAGTTGACAGCACAAAAAGAAATGTGGTGTTTCTCTTTTCGACAACGAGTTGAAAATTCCCCAAGAAATTAGTGAGAAAATAATTAGAAATAATAAAAATAAATTAAAGTTTATTATTACCCACACTCCCTATGAATAACTGCATGTTATCGATATAATATCGATAACATAATGGAAACCCAAGCAAATAATTGAAGCAAAGTTTCCCCATCGATTCCATCACTTGCTGTATAACATATCATAATCATAATTTACTTATTTCATCAATATCATCATGAGAAGACCGAGACCGAGACTCAGACTGAGACTGAGTGTGAGTTATAAAAATAAACCTGCCGTTTGGTATGCGCATCATTCGTTTGGTTAATTTGTATTTTATTTGCTGACATCATGTGAAATTCCAAAATGGTATATCACCTCTATAAGTTCTACCCACCGTAATGTGCTGTCGGTGGTTATGAAACCCATTTGCATAAAGTGAATTGTGCACTTGGTTTGGTGCCGTTGATGGCGTTGGGTTTCAACAACAATAACAATTACCAACTGTCGCTTAATCAGCAGCAGCAGCAGTAGCAGCAGCAACAGCTGGCCCCCTTTTTACGCGAAAAGGGGCGTGGCTGCGTGACAGGACAGACTTGGATCTGGTAGCGTTACTTTAGAATGTCGTTTAGTCGTCGAAGACTAAGAAGAAGTCTGCAACGAATTGAAGAGACTGCGAAATAACATACTTAAGTACCGTTAGCTAACGATCTCTACTCTCTGCTCTCTTTGAGTTCTTCTCTGCTGTGATCGCTAGCTAACGATCGCTCTCCCTTCCTCTTTGAAATCTTCTCTTCTGTGATCATTCTCGGAATTCCGCAGTTGCCAAACTGGCAATGTTTCTCACGCACACATCGATCGCAATTATTTTGGTCATTGGAAACGCTTTCGCCTTCCTACCGACAGATGCCTCGATAAGTCTCGGTGTGTGTCGAATAAACACACATAATTGAAATTAAATCATGTGGAATTTGGCAGTTTCGCATCGTCGACTTCCGGGTAACACTTGCCATGAATCTTGGCGCCGATTTGAACTCCACGTCGAGTACAATTGAGAGATTGACGACGAGATGAAAATGTCTGACTGACGACCACAGAGATCAGATCTGTTGTCAATGTCGCGCTCCCACGACCTTTTCATTGGAATTAGAAGCACGAATGACAAAGTTGTATTAAAAAAAAAAAAAAACAAAGTCAAGTCGCAAAACTAGTCGAATCAAGTCAACAAAAACAAGAAACGACTCAAAAATGTGCACCAAAAACAATTGTCGCTGTTGTGTCTGTATGTGTGGCAGTGTGTGTGTGTGTGTGTCTGTCTGTGTGTTTCTCTCCTACTTACATATCATGCATTCCAATCGACCAATTTTGTATTTGGTTATTTGGTGATATCGCTTTTTTTTATGATTTACTTGTGGCACACCCAAAAATTGTATCGCGGACTGGTCTGGTCTGGCTATATAGCATTGTAGTGGGGGTTGTCTGGGGGTTTATATGTTACTCATATCTTTCATCTGATCGCGGCCTTGGATCGTGCAGCATCCTGCGCCATGTGGCATGTGGCATGTGTGGCGGCGTGTACTGATCCAGTTTGCCATTTGGCCATTGGCCAAGTCGATTGGCTAATCACCGACATCCGCTCAGTGGGGCCTGTGGGGGTCTGTGGACTGTCAGCAAACTTGTTTGGCTGTGTCATAAAAATACTTGTGGCTTATTAATATCGTACTTCTGCGGCAGCAGCTGCCCAGCACAAGCAGCACAGGCGCCACATGTGGTGTCTGTCTACGATGTGGAACTGGAACTGCGACTGCAACTGCAACTGGTAACTGTAGTGGACCCTGGCGAATAGGGCCGAGTCGAGAGATCTGTGTACAGTACGCGCTCTTGCGACTGCGAACGCGATATGCACCGTGTCCGTAACCAGTCTGGCAATGAGCATTTGCTTCCTGGTTGCGATCGGTTAAGAATATGCTGGCTTACCTGGTATATAATATTCAATATATACAATACAATACAGTATAATATTGTATAAATTGCACTAGAGTTGGTAATCATTAAGAGATTGCATATACTTCAAGTGAATCTGTTAAATTCATTAGGAACGTGTAAAGTTGATACCATCAAACAAAAACAATATTATTCCACTGTTGAAGTTTCTTAAGAACTATAACACTTGTATAACATAGATCTCAAGACCCTACTCTTCTAGATATATAATATAATATAGATCTCAAGACCCTACTCTTCTAGATCTATAATATAACATAGATCTCAAGACACTACTCTTCTAAATCTATTATATTATATAGATCTCAAGACCCTACTCTTCTAGATCTATAATATAATATAGATCTCAAGACCCTACTCTTCTAGATCTATAATATAATATAGATCTCAAGACCCTAATCTTCTAGATCTATAATATAATATAGATCTCAAGACCCTACTCTTCTAGATCTATAATATAATATAGATCTCAAGACTCTACTCTTCTAGATCTATAATATAACATAGATCTCAAGACTCTATTCTTCTAAATCTATAATATAATATAGATCTCAAGACCCTACTCTTCTAGATCTATAATATAATATAGATCTCAAGACCCTACTCTTCTAGATCTATAATATAATATAGATCTCAAGACCCTAATCTTCTAGATCTATAATACTATATAGATCTCAAGACCCTACTCTTCTAGATCTATAATATAATATAGATCTCAAGACCCTACTCTTCTAGATCTATAATATAATATAGATCTCAAGACCCTAATCTTCTAGATCTATAATATAATATAGATCTCAAGACCCTACTCTTCTAGATCTATAATATAATATAGATCTCAAGACTCTACTCTTCTAGATCTATAATATAACATAGATCTCAAGACTCTATTCTTCTAAATCTATAATATAATATAGATCTCAAGACCCTACTCTTCTAGATCTATAATATAATATAGATCTCAAGACCCTACTCTTCTAGATCTATAATATAGTATAGATCTCAAGACCCTACTCTTCTAGGTCTATAATATAATATAGTTCTCAAGACCCTACTACAACTTATAAGACCCTCAACTTGATTGCTTTAACTAGATTATTCCTGATCATAAGTTAAAAACTCAAAATCTATAATATAATATAGATCTCAAGACCCTACTACAACTTGTAAGGTCTCATTTTGATCTCTTCAACTAGATTATTCCTGATCATAAGTTTAAAACTCGAAATCAACTGCATAATGCGATCAAGTGATCTTCTGTTCTATGGTTATTCATGCTTATCTGGATGTCTGCTGATAAGAACACGTATTTGTTGTTCCTGAGTCACAAATATCCACAGATTTCGAATGGAATCACGTTCCGCACGTTTGACACATGAAATTCTGCATTTCGCTTGTGTTTGGTTTCTTTTCTTTTTGGAAAAAATGTTAATCGGCGGCCCCCCAGTCAAGTGGTAACTTTCAGTAATCTCTCTCTCTCTCCCGTCCCCTTGCACTCCCCTCCCCTTGTTTCTTGTGATCCCGCTAGAGCTTGTCGGGCAGCAAAACCCCGAAACGTGTTTTACTCTATGTCCGGTACTTAAATAACAATGAGACAGCAACAAATCCAAAGAAAACCTAACAAATTTTTTATCGACAAACGAGGAGAGAGACCAGTAGAAAGGGGGAGGGGACAAAGGGAATCGGTCTCATATTGAAAACCTGCATCGGAACCGGAGAACTGGACTGAACTTATGTAAATTGGATGGATGCTTGTGAAAATGTTCGGGTTTTCACTTACGCAACCCACCAAATTGTTGCATAGGGCCGAGACAGAGAGACGGAGAAAACAAAATGCAAACTGGGAACTGGAAGATATGTTGTCCGCCCAGATCTCTTATGAAATATTTGACGCGCTTCGTTTAACGCGACTCGACTCAACTCGACTTGGACCCGTTCAGGTAGCGTTGGGCCCAGGGCTGAAGCTGGTCTCGGGCCTAGTCTGGGTCTTTTATTAGCGCATTGCCTTGTCACTCTCCATTACCCACTCTCCGCTCTCCAATCCCCTCTATACATTGGGCAATGGATTTATTTTGTAACTTTCTTATGAAAGTCTTGTCAATTAAGGGCTCCAACTGACTAGCTCCACCTTTCCTGGTAGTTGATTAATTTATAGTACACTCGGACGGTTTTGGTAGCACTAAATAATGCTCTTTATGCAGTTGAAAGCGGGGGCAGAGAGGGGCGTTGGAGGTTTAGAGAAGTTGGGACGGAGTAGGCATTTGAAAACCATTGAGGTATAAAGCGCCTCGAGAAACCAGTCGTGTGTACTAGTCCGCAGAGCGCTTAACTCCTGGAAAACGAGAGCACCAATTGGGCATAGTATCTACTTATAGCTATCCGGCTAATTGTCGGGTTACGCACAAGTGGGCAAGTCGAATAGCGAGCGAGGAAAGCCCAGAGCTCCCGCGAAGGTCGATCAAAAGCAGCGAAAGCATGAGAATCGCTGAAAGTGCCAGCCAAATAGGCTTATTTTCATTGAAAATAACCACAACTGTCTGTATGAACGCGTTGATCTCAGCAATTATACGAGCTAAAGCCCTCAAATTTGGTATAGAGGTATCTGTAAAGTATATTCGACGAATAAGATGTTAATTTCTGCTTTGACATGCATAGAACTGCATAAGATAAGAACCTATTTACCACTTTTAACCTAATCGAACTGAGGCACAATTTTTATGTGTTGGAAGTATTACAATTATAAGAACAAATAGTTTACTTAGTAATCTGACTGTAGAGGACTTATAATCAAAACCTATTTACAAACTAGTAACCTAATCAAACTGATCATGTCTTACATGCTACTTAAGATTTTGTTCGAAGTGCTGTGAATTATAGGTTAAAATTTATATGAATTAGTACTATTACTTTTACTATTACTAGGTTGCTAAGTAAGTAACCAAACTATAGAAGGCCTTGTGCACGATTTGTACACAATAATCATATTATATGTGATATTACATATGATATTTGTTCTGTGTATTAGAGAATGTGTGAAGAAGATAACAGATTTGCATAGATAAATATAAAGATAGTAGTCAGAGCAGATTGACCCCCAAATGGATTGGGGAGAACCTTCGAGTGTATGAGTCGCAATGTAAAATGACGTATGCGTATGCGCCGGAACGTGTTTCTTGGCCACTCGATCTGATAAATAAACTGATACAATGCATTACATACATATATACAATGCGTATAAAGTATAATGACGACGAACACCTACACCAACAAATCGATGAGAGTTATTGTCAGAGTCAGACCTATACTTAGGCACATCCGCGTATCATTAAGACGACGAAAGATGACCGGATGATGATCGACAGCAGCAGCAGCAGCAGCAATAATAATTACTATAGCAGCAACAACAACAACAACAAGTCGAGTGGCAGTAGTTATTGTGAACGAGAGCTAGTTGAGATGGCCGCCCACACACGGAACAGGTTTCCATTGTTGAGATAGAGAGGCAGAAGATGATGATAATAACGAGAGGATGGCATTGATAGCATACTGCGTACTGTGTACTATGTAGTGTGACTGCTCTGCAGTATATCATTTGTATCCATAATCCATAAACGTTCGCTGAAAGTTTCCATTTACTGACACAACGTGTTTTCTTCTTCTTCTTCTTGCAGGCCTTTGCCACCAAGCACTCGGATGCGGATTCGTTGCTGCAGAACCTGAATCTGAAGTATTATTACTATACGAGAACTCGTGGACTCTTCCGAATATGCTATCCCAAGGAACGACCGCCCGCAACAGCAGGTGTGTAGTGGAATCTCTCTCCTACTCTCTCTCTCTCTGTGAGAATAATCTAAATATCTTGTATTGTTTGCAGTCCCCACATATTTGTCGCCCATCGAGACGCACTGCTCGAACATTGATTACTTCCCGCAAGTGGAGGATGACAAGATATCGAACGAGGATGCCACATCGCGTCTGCATTTGGCACGCTCCTGCATTGCGCTCTTCATAATCAGTTTTGTGACCATTTTCTGTGCATTCTGGACTGGTCTGTCCGGCTGCTGGAAGCGATCGTCTGGGGCCATAACGGCCACCTCGATACTGCTCCTAGTTACCTGTCTGCTGGCCGCTGGCGCAATGGGTCTCTGGCATACGGTCGAGTTCTTTGAGAAGGAGAAAGTCGTTGGCGAGGATTACTACCAGCAATGGAACACGGTGAGTTACTCTCTCTCTCTCTCTCTCTCTCTCTCTTCCTCTTCTTGTATCTAATGTGTGCTCTTCCTCTTCCAGGTGCTGCGCGACAACACTAAGATCGTCTATGATTGGTCGTACATTGTGGCCTGGACAGGCATCGGCACCTGCCTGCTGGCTGCCATTTTGCTGTCCGGCGCTGCGGTCTGCCTGCGCAACGAGCGTGAGAAGGAGGAGCAACTGAATCTGCAATACCTGATGCCCGGTAAGTTGCTGCCCCTCACTCCCTCTCCCTATATAGAAGTTGTTGTAATTTCCTCTTATTATTTTCCTTGATTTCCTCTTGCAGTCTACTCGCAAAAGCAGCCGCCGTATCCGCCCTACGCTAACTACGCCCAGCCTCAGATCTATCCGGGTCCCTACTACCATGGCTCGCAATACGGACCGTATAATTATTAGAGATCGGTGGAGCCAGTGAAGTCAGTGGAGCAATAACAACGAAATGCATGACGAAAGATCGACGCAAGCGAATTGAAGAAAACCTTTGAAGCAATATCGTTTAGAAATCACAAATCACAAAAGACATAAGACATAATACATAAGACAAGAAAGAGCTCGAGATACATGTGTATTAAAATGTGGGGTTAGGTCGAATGTCTCCCGGTTTCAACTATCCGCCTTAACTGTAATATGTAAATGAATGGCAAAGAATTTCAAACAAGAACAGACAGAGAAAGGGAGAGAGAGAGAGACGGAGCGAAAATCGTTGTTTGCGGCAATAAAAAGCTTAACTTACATTCAAACATATAAACACAGACAGACAGACAGACAGATCGATATACAGACAGACAGACGAGCTGACTAACAGACAGACAGAGAGATAAAGAAAAAAAGGAAAAAAAGTGGCAGACAGAACCACAGACAGATAGACAGACCCACAGACAGACAGACAGATCGATACACAGGCCGATCGACAGACAGACACATTCATGCATACATACAATTTGATAAAACGTATATATTTTTTTTCTACTTTACAAGAATTTAGTTAGTAGTTTATCTAGCGCTATGTATTTCCACTTACACATACGCATCCATATGTAGGTATGTATGTGCACGCACATGTGCATACAGATATGATGTTTGTATAGAAATTGTGGTTCATGAGTCAAAATGCGTCAAATATTTTGGTGCGCCAAGTTCGCAAAAATAGAGAGTAAACAATAATCAATAAATAATGAATAATAAACAATTATTATGCAACGTATTGCAACGTACTTACACAGACAGAGAGAGCATGTGCAGCCGCGTTCGCAGCAGCAAGAAACAAAAAGAAAGAGAGAGAAAACAATAAAAGTTTAATTTATTGTAGCATGTAACGTACATGTAGCTTATAAACTGTATGTAATAATAATGATAATATTGTATCTATGTATGTAAGCATAATTTTTTGTATATGTATGTAATATGAATGTAATGAGTATATCGTATATCTTTACATTTTGTCTTCCAAGTACGTCAAGTGCGTGTGCAAGTGCTAAGCTGTACTTAAATAAAGAATACAAGTTTCTTACGTTATAAAAACCAAAAGTGCATTTGAATTTCGATTTATATCGATTGCATGCGTGAAATGCGTGCGATACATCGCAGCTGGCTTGTGGTAAATGCTCATATCGATATATCGGTGTCGGCATGCTCGATAGTTCGATAAGTTTGAGAGATGCAGTGTTCAACCACTTGCCTGCTGGACACGGTCACACACAAATCGCTCATCTGGTCTCACACTAAATCGTGCAACTGGTCACATCAAATTCCGAAAAATCGTCACTCAAACGCAAAAAAGAAAGAAGTAAAAGCAAGCAGAAAATATATACGGGCAGAAAGTGCAAAAGTCGTTTGGCACAAAATACAAACAACACGAACAACAAACAAACAGCAACGGCAACAAAATGTCTGGCAACGGTTTCGATGAAAATCCATTTGGCGAACCCAATCTGGATAATCCATTTGCGGTAAGCCTGACAACAAAGTTCTGCTGATGAAAACCCTACACACACACACGGAAACAGGCACGCATACACTCATACATATGTGTACGTGTATTCACGAAATAAACTCTTCGGCTGAGTGTGTGTGTGTCTTGTGTGTGTGTGTGCTTGTTGAAGGTGCAACGACGACAATACGTATGCTTATTTACATATATATTAGTGTGTGTGCCGCCTACACTTTTCAAACTTCAGCTTATATTCGTGGAGTTTTCTTTTTATTGGTTTTTCCTGTATACTCTCTTTCTCTTACATGATAGGATCCAGCCATACAGCAGGCCACACGTACGTCAACCACGTTGACCAGCGGCCTGCAATCACTGGAGGATTACAATCCCTTTGAGGAGCAAGTGAAGCCCCAATTGCAAATCAACTCGACCAATACGGCAGCCGTTGTTCAACCGCTCTCACAGAATGTTCCGCCTCCGCAGCCTAGTTCGTTGGGTGCATCGGCGCCCAGCACCAGCATACAGATCACTTCGGAGGAATTGCAGGTATTACTCATATGCTTGAATATATTCAGACAGTTCTGGGCCTGGTTATGGTTGCTCCAGTTGGCACGACTCGCATTACAGTTATCTGTGTGTGTGGTTTGCTGCATTGCTGTGGCTTGACACACAGACGTGGCTCTGTCTGTCTGGCTATCTGTCTGTGTGTATATTTCAGTCTCTATGATCGAGTTTGTGTGGGCGTTTATTGTGTCGTATGTTGACTGATAATTTTTAATTTGGTTTCATACAGCGTCGACAGGAGGAACTGGATCGCAAGGCTGCCGAGCTGGATCGCAGGGAGCAACAGCTGCAGGGCAATGTGCCGCAACTGAACAATTGGCCGCCATTGCCGGACAACTTCTTTCTGAAGCCGTGCTTCTACCAAGACATCGAAGTGGAAATACCGCCCGAGTTCCAGAAGCTGGTCAAGAACTTATATTATATTTGGATCTGTAAGCATTCGCCTTTGCATTCTGATTAATTGTCATTCGGTATAGCCTGTATACATATATGTGTTTATGCATATGTATTTGGCACGCTTGCCCCGATAAGAGCTTCAAATCGCAATTAGTCATAGCGGTTGTTGATGTGAAACATTCGAGCATTAATAGACGCAGATAAAACCCCCATACATATGGGTTGTAAACTGAAGCGATTAAGCCTGAATACACACAACTGTAATTGAAAGCAGATTTAAATTAATAATTTCATATTAGCAGAATGTTGAAGTTCTCTAGATTCTATCCCATACAGTGTTTGTAAACACACACATATTCGTTCATATGCATATCTATTTTATGTATTTATTTACATGATCTGCTTAAATTTCTTATCATGCTTCATAGCACTAAGGTCAGATACAATGTACAGATAACGCTGTACCTCACTAATTAAATAAGTTTTTTACTTATAGATTGTGTAAATGCTTAGCAAGATATTCCAACTTAAAATAACATCTTTATAATGTTTCTATGTCAATTCATAATCATTCAAAACTTACTCAGATTCTGAAAGAGATCTATGTCGATTCTTACTTTAGATTCCTTACTAATTAACTATCGGAATGGCTTTATTATGTTATAAAGCATAGTGGAAACAATCTGTCTAAGCTAAACTCACAAACTAATTGTATATTCTCCATTATAAGAACCTATATATCATGTCAAATCATAGACTTACAGCGTTCAATTATCTACTCTTTTGCAGTCTACACCATGACGCTGTGCGCCAACATTATTGGAGCGTTCTTATTGGTATTTTGGGGCACTGGCGGCGGTGTTGCCAATTTGTTTTTAGCCATCTTCTACACGTTCCTTTTCACGCCCGCCTCCTACGTGTGCTGGTAAGTGTACCCTGCGGGTACTGTATCTGTCTCATTCTCATTCCCTAATTAACGCATTCTCTTTCTCCCTCTTATTGGTGCACATAGGTTTCGGCCCGCTTATAAGGCATTTCGTAACGATTCGAGCTTTAACTTCATGGTGTTCTTCTTCGTTTACTTCTTCCAAACGATCTATACGGTGGTGCAGGCCGTCGGATTCCAGCAGCTTGGCTACTGCGGGTTCATAACGGCCATCGTCCAGTTTAATGGCCATGCCGGGGGCATTGTGGTGGGACTGTTGCTGCTGATAGTCGCGTTCTGCTTTGCTCTTGTAGCGGGCGCCAATGTGCTGATGATCATGAAGATACATTCAATCTATCGCAGCACCGGTGCCAGCATGGACAAGGCCAAGGCCGAGTTCACCACAGAGTTTCTGCGCAATCAGCATGTCCAGGAGGCGGCATCGTCGGCCGTCAGCTCGGCTGTGAACTCACAGTTCAACAATAGTAGATACTAAGTAAAGAGCAAGCATGCAGCAATAATAATCAGGCGATCAATCAAGCAACCAATCAACCAATCAACCAATTAACCAATCAAGCAACCAAACGAGAAGCGCAGATAAGCAACCGGAGAAGCCACCAGCAAAGGTGGCCAAGACAAGTCAAGAGAGAGCTCTTTCAATCACCTGTATCGGCAAGACGATGACGATGGAGCAGATAAACAATCTACAGTCTAATCTACACACATATACACACACATTTAAGTACCATATATATATATTTATATATATATATATATATACAGATATATAGACATCTATATAAAAGCTTACATGCAGACATTGAAGCGTAACTAATAACTAATTGCTTTGTGTATAAACAATTCCTAAATGCCGTCGTCCTTATTACAATTAGAAACTTAAAAGATACATGATAGATTTCTAACGCTAGCTGAAAGTTAGACTTAAACTAATGAAAGATATAAAGGAAGCAAGCAACAATTTAGAACGGCGCACGTTGCCTTCGTAGACATTCTGGCCTAAAGCTGCTGAACCGCAACTAAGCATAAAGAAAGCACTTAACCACATGCGAAATTCAATTTAACTTAAAAAGATAACGAAAAACAAAGAGAAGGAGAAAACGAAAAAGAGAGAACCCAAAATCACTGAAGATAAGGAGTACGTATATTATATATTATTCTGAAGGAGGATCAGAAGTATAAGGAGATGAATAAGCTTACAGATTTTGTTTCGCAAGTGTCCTATGAAATTACTAAGTTATAAATTAATTAACGCTTTACGAACCTTGTCGCTGGGATGAGGAGAACTTTAACTATGTAAATGGTATATGAGTCCCGCATGTCGAGATCTGTTCGGGCGCAAGTATAAAGATTAAAAACAAACAAAAATAAAATAACACATAAACAAAGCTATTTGTATGTATAATGGAAGTGGAAAGTGAAAATAATACGATTATCTTTCTGATAATGATCGTGATGATGATGATGATAAGGAGGATGAGGATAAGGAAGAGGCAGATAAGAATAATGATAAACGCTGCTGGATAATGATGTTTTCTAGTTCTTTAAGTCGAAAAGTTTATGATATATGCATATACCATATACTCTACATAATACACACACCAACACACTCACACTTACACACTCACAAACACTCATACATACAAAAAGCATCCCTACATCTAAATGTATTTAAAGCGTAAATTAAACAACTTTTATCTTTACATAGCAAAATCCTTGCGCATAGCCTCCTCCCTTCCCCGGCCTCCATGTACCATTTAGTATGAGTTATTATTATTATTATATTATTATCATAATCAGTATCACTATCATTATCATCGCTGTTATCCCGTTCCGTCCCCAATCCCAACTCTTATCTACGTGCCCACATTTAATGTCGTGTCGTGTAATTTTTAATTGTAATTGTTATACATATAATTCATATATTATATACACATATATATAGCACAACAGCGTAAAAATATTACCAAGTAAATTGTGTTTATTCTGTTTCTGTTTCAACTTCATTACCCCAATCGATCGATTAATGTTGTGTACTTTAAAACCAAGATAAATCCATTATAATTAATGCTAATAAACATCAATAATACCTATAGAAAAAATGATACTCAAACTAGCCTTGCGAGAAGCATTCGCCATGTCTTATCGCCATTGATAGTTGGAACTTGGAATGATTCCAACCGAACCCTGCCGAACACCTGTTGCTGCGACAGGTAAACAATGGGTACAGCTCAGGGGGGCAAAGATTAATGGGATTGTATTAAGATGTTTCAACTTAAATTGGACATCTTGATATGTACAATATACATACATATGTACATTTGACTTACATTTAAAATAATCTATTATCTGTGTATGGTAAAAATCATAATGCTTAATTTGGTGTCTTTAGCTCTTATAGTTGCTAAGATCGGCGCATTCATACGGACAAACAGACGTATATGGCTTAAACGACCGTCTTATTAAAGCTAATCAAGAATATCACTATTTAAGGGGGTTTTGAGTAGCCTGCTTCTGTCTGTTACATCTGTATAGTGCCAGTATATTCTTGTTATACCCTGTAGAAGGGTATTATAATCTACATTCCTGATAGTCTCTGGTAAGGTAAGACCAAAAAGGTAATGTATTATCGTTGCAAGCAGATTCAGTTTTTATTATTATTTGTCCACGCCTGCTTTCGCCCCCCTAAAGTGATTAAAAATCTTATTGCTAGAACGTTCATTTTCGATGTGCACAATAAAGATAATTATCCAAAAAAGCTCCGAAAATATAATTGCGAATGTATAATAATTATAAAAGATATTAAATAAATCAGAATAGATTTCTTTGACGGGTGTAGAAGAGTAGAAAGTTCATCTATATTTCAGATGGATCGGTTGTTGAGCACTTGTTGATGGAGTTTCCGAATGGTTCGAAGAGTATCTGAGTGTCGAGCACACTGAACTTAAATTTTGTTATTACTGGTTTTGTTTAGGGGATTTTTTTTTGTTGGTCCCCTTTACTTTTAAAGCTATTTGCGTTCAGTATTTAATCTGCTCGCGTCATGAACGGTTCTTATTGCGTGCTGTGGCTGCTGGCCGTGCTATCAACGTCACTGATAAGCAATCTCGAAGGTGTCAATTATCGACTCGATGGTAGTGTATTGCCATCGTTCTATAACTTAACAATATTCGTTGAGCCGGCGAAAACAACCTATCAGGGCCTTGTGGAGATTACCCTAAAGACACAACAAGAAAATGTGAGAATTATTAAATTACACCAGGACACCCTGAAGATTACGGATGTACGGATCAACAATGTTACGGGCAACACGGTAGACAACATTCTGCCTGAGCAACTGGAATATGAAGAAGAGACACAACAGTTTTCTGTTCCATTAGCAACAGAGTTGCTTCCCAATGTGGATTATGTTTTGAAATTCAGTTTCGAGGGAACAATACGCACCGATATGGCAGGTTTGTTCTCCGCCAGCTATGTGGATGAGCTCACGAACAGCACCAAATGGTTGGCACTGACCCAAATGCAGCGTCTCAATGCTCGTCTGGTCTTTCCCTGCTTTGATGAACCCTCTCTCAAGGCAAGGTTTCAGCTGCAAATCATTCGACCAGTTGGCTATAATGCCATTAGTAATACTCGGTTAAAAACCACTACATCCTACACGTAAGGAATATATAAATACTCTATAGAGAGTCCAGGAATCTCGTTTATATTTCGCACTATACACTTTCTTTAGTGATGGTTACTATATGGATTATTTTGAACCTACTCCCCCCATGTCCACTTATCTATTGGCTTTCATCGTTTCCGAATATGCAGCAAGAGGTAATCTAAGTGAATTCGCTGTGGTATCTCGGCCAGAGTATTACAACAACACCAACTTCAGCTTTGATATCGGTGAAAAGGTGCTCAAGGCCTACAATGAATTGTTCCAGCAGCCCTACAAGACACTGGGCAATGAGCTGCTCTTGTATGCAAGTTCACCACGCTTTCCACACAATGGCATGGAAAATTGGGGTCTAATTATCTTCAGGTTGGCTTCTTAAGTGAGGCAAGAAGGAACGAATGCATTTGACATGCCGAAAATGTAGCGAAAAAGATATTTGGAATAGCACTGACTGGGGTTTTTTCGCCTTGTTAGGTGATAGTGTTCAGGAATATATACTTTTTGGGGTAAATAGCAAACTTAGTAAATCTATAATGAGCATTAGAAACTTAGGAATGGATTCTTCCATAGTATGAAGTATTGTATATACTTATAGTGATATATTAGTTACTATCGTCATGTTGGTCTTATACATCTTTCGTCTTGTCTGATGATGCAGTTCAAGAATATATAGCTTTTAAGGTCAGAGATGTGCAAACATAGTTTATCAGTAATGAGTATTAGAAAAGGAAAAGAATGCTTCCATAACCTCAATAGTATATAGTATCCAGTATAGTAGATATTGTATTATTTTAACATTGTCAAGTCGGTCTTATGCATCTTTGTAGGTATTTCAACGATGAGGCTGTTCAAGAATATATAGCTTATGAGGTCAGAGATGTGCAAACATAGTATATCTGTAATGAGTGTATAGCTTATGAGGTTAGAGATGAGCAAACATATTATATCTGTAATGAGTATAAGAAAAGGAAAAGGCTGCTTCCATAACCTCAAAGTGTATATAGTATATAGTATACAGTATAGTAGATATTGTATTGTTTTAACGTTGTCAAGTCGTTCTTATGTATCTTTGTAGGTATTTCAACGATGATGCTGTTCAAGAATATATAACTTATGAGAGAATTGTTCTGCTGTGCATGCTTAACTTAGTATAACAATAGTTCAATGAACATTAGAAAATGGCAAAGCATTCTTCAATAAATTGAACGCTTATGTAGTGTATAGTATAGTATATATAGTGAATAGTATAGTATGCACCCTATAGTATAAACATCGGCATGTACAAATCTCTCCTTCTTCTCTCAATATACCCTCGAATTAAGTGTACAATAAGGTTTCCTTCCTGTCTGATCTTTCAGCGACGCGGTGCTCGTACATCATTCAGGCTATACGGATGGATGGAAGGACAAGGAATTCAGTCTGCGCATCATCGCCCACGAAACATCACACATGTGGTTCGGCGATAGTGTCACCTTTGAGTGGTGGAGCTATTTTTGGCTAAACGAGGCTTTTGCACGCTATTTTGAATACTTTATGGCGCACCAGGTAAATTAATCAATTAATCAATTCAATCTAATCCAGACTGATATTTCACTCTTTCTGTCCTCAGCTGTGTCCAGAGTATCAGTTGGATCAGCAGTTCGTTGTGCGGCAACTGCAACTGGTTATGGTCACCGATTCCTATGCTAGTACTCAGCCGATGACCAGTGCTGAGGAGAGCATAAATACGCCCGCAGAGATTGCGTACAAGTTCAGCAGCATCGCCTATGCCAAGGGGGCCAGCATTGTGCGCATGTGGCGCAACTTAATGGGCGGAGATAACTTCGATAAGGCGCTTCAGGGCTACCTCAAGCAGCAGTAATTTACAGTCTCAGAGATTATATCATATGTGGCTAATCGAATTGTATTGCAGCCACTTGAGTAATACGGAACCTCAGCACTTGTTTACCCATCTTAAGGAACAGTGGCCCACTGAGCATCGGGTGCAGTTGGATCAGTTCTTTTACGACTTCACTGAACAGCCAGGATATCCGATGATCATAGTGAATATAACTGGGGGAAATAAGTTGATAACCTTGAAACAGAAACGATTTTTGTTCTCCGCCCAAGATAATGCTAGTGAGCTTCGATACACTTTACCCATAACCTTTGCCACAAATCTGCAACCTGATTTCCATAATCTGACTCCATCTATGTACTTTGAGAAGAGCGAGAATATGAGTGAACTGCATTTTAACGATGGTATCGAGTGGATCGTGCTGAATCTGCAGTCGTCCAACTATTATCGTGTCTTCTATGACACACCGATTCTTCAGAAGATTCAACTGGCTTTAGTGGCAAGTGATCACAGTTCTATTGCCGTTGAGAATCGTGCTCAACTAGTTGATGATCTCTTCAACTTTGCCTACGCTGAAATGATTGATTACACGGAGGTTTTCCAGTTCTTGGAGTACTTGAGCACGGAAATCGACTACATTGTCTGGTATGCTGCATATCAAGGTATGCAGCGGGTGGCAGAACGCTTTAGTCAGCAGCAACTGCTGGATTTTGAGAAGTATCTAGGAGATATCGCATTAGCTGTGTTCAAGAAACTGAGTGTAAATACGCAACCAAATGACACAATATTGGACGTGTACAATCGCAATATGCAGGTATCCTGGCTCTGCAAGTATCGTAGCCTCGAATGCAACGATCTGGTCTCGCAGAGTTATAGCGCAAGTCTGGAGAAACCTTCTCCGGATTACCGTGAAACCTTTTACTGTGCAGCCTCACGATCCACCGGTTATGCACAGGTTTTGCAAAGTTATTTCCAGGAAATAAATTCGGAGGAACGAGAACTATTGTGGCGCGCCGCCAGCTGTACCAGAGACTATCGGAGGCACTACCAGAACGAGATCCTGGCTGGGTCAAGTGACGTGTCTTTGAAGACCATTGGACTGGCTCAACTCTACGAGCAGAATCCGGACCTGATTTCGCCTATTTTTCAGATGGTTACTGAAAACATCACGCTGCTAGCAGAGGCGTAAGTTGTTATATAATCTGTCCATCTGCCCTGTTGTCCATATCTCTGTCTGTCTGTGTGAGCACACAGATCTCAGCTAATATAAAAGCTCGAGTCATCAAATTTGGCATAAAGATTTCTGTATACTTTACACAGGCAAAGCTTCTTTCAAATGTTAAGTGCCACGCCCACAGCTCCCACAAATTAATAATTACGTTTTTTTTTCCAATCTTTCAGCTTGAACAGCAGTTGGTCAAAGACAGCCGAAGCACTGAGTGACATGTCCGACTACATGAACTCAGATGAGGACAGAAAACTCTTTGAAACATTCTATACCGAAAATCACGAGAGTTTTGGAGAATCAGCGACGATCCTCCACGAAGCTATAGCCACGATGAAGTCCAATCATGATTGGGCATCGCGTCGTTTAGCTGGTTTGGAAAAATATCTGAAAGCCCGAAACAGTGCTGGATCCTCACAGATTACGACGCCAATAGTGTTGCTGTTAACGCTTGTGTTTTCTTTCTTACGATTTGTGCTTAGTTAATGTTTAGTTATAGGTATATATATCGATTATATATCGATTATATATGCATGTTCAGGGTGCCTTACTACAGTAGTAAGAAAGAAAGTAAGAAACTTTGCTTTCTTTCAAAATGGAGCTTTAAATCTATTTAATAAACTGTATATACTGGAATTAAATCGTATGATCAAGGAACTATTAAACTATAACATAATACAAAGCTAAGCTCTTCCATTTTTGGATTTATGTTTCCTTATTCTACTATAAATTGAAGAACTACGTATACCCTTTAGCTTTTAATGATACAATCGATTAAAATCGAAGTCTTCAATTGTATGAAATGTTTGGCATGTGAAAGATTAACTTTGTTCTATTAAAACTGAATAGAGATTGCTTCAAGAGAGTCTAACTACCTTATGCGAAACTCAGTTTTGAATGTTCGAAGATTGATTAAAAGTAAAAATGTTTTTGGAATTTGAAATTATTTCCCTCTTGGAATGAGAGACGGAGAATGGAAGTTTGGGACGTCTTGCCACATGAAATGCCAAATTGAATTGGATGCGAATACGCAATGAAATGAAACAGCAAATGATTTTGCCAATTTGCCAGTGTAACGCACCATCGCACCTTCCTCAGCTCAAAGCTTCGCGTAACCATAAAAAACCAAAAAAAAATTCTTCAACTGCAAAACTATTTTTGAAAATTTCCTAGAAAACATTTGGTACACCTGACGGGGGCTAAGGGAGACTGTCTGTGTATGTGTGTGTGTGAGTGAGCGCATACGATTGGAAATTTCTGAATTGTGACACTTGTCGTGCTCGCTGCAAGTGGGCAGCGGCTTTGCCTTGGCATAAGTTGCGCATACGCCACGTTGAGCGACCAGTATTGCCAGTGAGGGTGGCATAGGGTGTGCCTATGGACACCTATGAATAGATTGTTCGAATGCTTGCTTGCCTGACTGCATGCAGAATGGATGCGGCATTTTGTAATTGTTGAGCAAATATGCTCAAGTGCTGCCGCTCGTCGTCATCGTTAGCGGGATAAATCCTTTTGGGGCGCACTTCAAGCGAGATACTTGTGCCACGGGGTCACGTGTTGCAGCTGCTGCATGGCAGGCACAACTGGGTTAGCTAGCAGGTGGCCCGTTAGCTTGCTTGGCATTAATTGCTGATGACGATTTGCTATTGATTGTATTTTAACGTTGCTTGCGTGCGAAGGACACGACATGGAAAGACACACGAAACACGACTGAAAGACAGGCCACGACTTGCACGCAGACGGACAGAGGGATAGATAGAGAGACAGGCGGGCAGATAGACAGACAGACAGACGGACAGATAGACAGACAGGCAGACAGACAAACAGACAGACACACAGACAGATAGACAGACAGACAGACAGACAGACAGACGGACAGACGGACAGACGGACAGACGGACAGACAGACAGACAGACAGAAAGACAGTCAGACATAGGGACAGATAGAAAGACAGACATTCAGCGGGACAGACCATTGAGCTTTTGTCGTAACGAGCATCGAATGCCACACACATATCGATTTGACGTGCAACACCTACAACCCATTCCGAGAATAACAACTGCATAATCACAAACGAGCTGTGATTCATTATTATCCGTCCGGTTTCGTGTTACCTGACCTTTATCGAGAATTACTGCAATTAAGAGTAGCAAATTGAATTATTTAATTTAGTTCGTTGTACAATACTATTGTTTCATTCCTCATAATGTATGCTAAAACTTATTAGGTTTTGTGCAGGGACATACGAATTTCAATTGAAGTAAAAATCGATGGGACTTTATCATTTGATTTTAATTTTAAACTCCGAAATTGCAACTATTTAATTTTTTAGTAGCAGAGCCTTGAAAAATAACAGTTTTTATGCAAAAACATTCCTTCTTTTTTCATATAAAACATAACCTTTATATCTCATGTTATATTACAAATATGATTGTATATTAATTATCATATTTAGGGTAAGCATCTTTTTAAGAGCTAGACCTTTTAAATTTAGCAATTCTCAATCGTTGCGTTGCCTTGTCGTCAATTTATAAAAGTGCCTTGCAAACACCCAAAAGTATGCAATATATTTTGTAGAGTTGGTTAAAGCAGCTAATGGGAACATTTCACAAAACGGAGACAGAGTGTATAGCTTGGGTAAATGGTCTTTTAAAATGCTTAAGTACCATTCGCATGCAGCTATTGTTGAAGTCGCAGTCAATCAGTGAAGAAATGTGAGCACATTAAGATGGATACTTAGAAGCAACAGGTTGTTCAACGTTTGCAATGAGCGGATATGGATGGTGGGCGGTAGCTGGAGCTTATGACCGGAAGATGTGTTCAGCTCGTACGCATTGCTCGCTGATGCATTCACTTATGCGAATCAGACGAGTCTCCCCATGGGAATCCTATTCAGGATGTTTGAGTCAAATTAAAACGTTGCTCAACTGGAAGAACTAATTACACATTCTGACCCCATGAGCTGCCATCCAGTTGCTCCCGGGCATGTGAAGTGACCAATTCCAATGCAACGTTCACTTCCTGCTGCTACCATTCCCCCCCCCATTCCCCATTGCCCATTCCCGATCACCGCTCGGCGGGGCAAGAGCAAATAAGGCAGCAAATGAGTAAAATCTACGATTAAGGGTGGTGGCTGGAGGGTAGAGGGATTTGCCCGAGCGGGGGAGGTTAGCGCGGCATGATAGTGCTAAGTTGGGGCAATTTTTCACACTATACGGAAGTATTATTTAGGTCACATTTCCTACTGCTTTTAATTAAAATCTTCTAAGGCCGTCGACGCCGGGCGGAAGTACAAATTCCTCGCCGTTACAAAGTGCAAAAAAGTGCGACTGGCAGGCGGCAAGGCGGCAAACTGTCCTCCTGCTTTCTCCCTCCTTCCCCCTTTAGTTCTTCCCCCTTGGCATCGTGGCTGACAATTGCTGGCTGCTCCTCAACGGACGACAGAGACTGCGGCCTGAGGACTGCGGATTGCGGCTGTGGCTTGGTGACTTCAAGTGAAGCCGCTCCTCGGCACAACAACCGATGTCAAGACGAGCACGACCCGAACACGAACCGAGCACGACCGCACAACCTATTGCCCTTCATAATGCCAAGGTAGTGTGTAGGTGGGTAGCAGCAGCAGCACTAACTGAATGCGGCCCGACTCGGCCTGGCCAGATGATTTCAGCCGAGATTCGAGATAAAACACATGCGCCGCGCATCGCGCTTTGACGTCTGAGGCGCTTCTGTCTCTGTTTCGGTTTCTGTTTGTGTTTGCCTTGTTCGCCGTTGTCGTTGCCTTTTTTTTTCATTTCCAACTTCAGCACAGTGGGCCAAGTAGGCAGACAGTTCAGACACTTTTTAAGTGCTGCCAGCAAAGCTCCAAACTGAAAGGGAAGGATGAAACAATTTGCAAACCGAATAGAAAACAGCAAATATTGTAGTTATTGGTTTGAAGAAGAGAGAATAAATGCGATAATATATGTTCGATAATATATATATACAGAAATACGTATATAAATCTACAGGAGTGCAAAGCTGTGTCGGATTTATATAATGAATTAAAGTCGGGCAACTTAAGTCATGATTCGTGAAATGATTGTTTATGGGGCGAAAGGAAAGTCAAGATAGATTTCAAGCAGTAAAATAATAGATCTATTCGGAAAAAACTATCTGGCAACACTGCCATATAGCCGCAAATATTCTTCTGTTCCATACGAAATAATTTTTGTCGTTTTAAATTAGAAAATTATAAACAAAAAAGGGTATACTAATTTTTTTTTAAGATATTTTTACTCCAAGCTGAAAACTTTTTAATTTTCTTACATCTATAGACAAACTTTAATAATTTCCTTATAACAGTGTATTATATTGTTATATCTGCAACGTATAATATATGTATTGTAGATTACCTTAAGTAAATATTTATAAACTAAAAACAATAAAATATCTTATAAAACTGTTCCTTAGAATAATCAAAATATCCAACTGTTTCCTTGAAAGTTGCTTAACTTTATTTATTTTGCTATTTATAATCACTATTGCTCCCACTGTTCTATGCATTCGCAGCTTTGCAAAGCTCACAATCAAACGCACACACACAGAGAGAGACAGAGTGTCAAAGAGAAAGTTAGAGAGGACGGCAAGGCCGCACAGTGCTCAACGTCGGGTTGAGCCACCATTTTACACATGTTTGTCTCTGTGTGTCAGTGTGCCCACCCACATACACACACACACAGGCATATGAACACGTGTGGGTGTGTGTGTGAATGTCTGTATGTACATTTGCAGTCAGATTGAGATTCAGATTCAAGCGCCGCACATGGCACATAGCGCTTCCTCTGGACCGCTGACTGCTGTTGTTTTTGTTGTCTTCGAGCACTTTTGGCCCCAGTGGGAAATGCACAGCGCGCCCGCAGCGGGCAAATAATATTTAATTTTTGTATTCGCGATTTCTCTAGAGTTTATTCCGTCCACATTGGCCAACTTTGGGATTATGTTTGATTTATACGCTTTGCCATGGAATGCATATATAATATTGTAAAATTATCGAGAGCTGAAGTAATTGAGCAAATTGCAATTTCTCTGCAAAAAGTAATGCAAAGAAATAGAAGAGAGAGGAAAGTAAATTAGAAATTTGAATTTAGTCAGCTAAATATTATTTAGTTTTCATTAGTTTGTTTATCCAGCAGGAATCAAGGAAAGCTATTACATTATTAATTTATCTGCTTTACATCCATGCGAATTTAATACCAGCAAATATTTAGCTTTACTTTTGGTATTTTATTGATACTATTATATAAACGTTCTTCTTACCCCTTTTTATAAAATTACATTCATTTCAAATTTAAATTAATTCAAATTTTCAAATTATGCATTTATTTAAATTAAAATATTTATTAAAATTGAATTATGTATTGATTTAAATTAAAAGAATTATTTAAATTAAAATAATTGTTATAATTATATTTATAAGCTAAGTTTTCCATATCATTCCAATTTATTCCAATTTCTATAATTAATTTAATCGATAATCGACCTTTGATATCACAATAACAAATGATTAAGATATCGATATATTAAATATTTGGTATTTTAATATAAATATTATATAAATATGTGTTATATAACTTAACTTAATTTAAATATTTTATAAATATAATACATAAATTAATAAAAATCTATTATTAATATCATTTTTATTATATTTATTTGGTATATTAGCGATCAGTGCACATTGTGATCTGAAAGATCTTTCGCTTTCGCTCTCTATCCCTGTCCACCACGCTCGTTTATTCTCTTTTGCACGTGTGTGTGTGTGTGGGTGAGCGGGCGATAAGTTATTCAAGACACAAACCCATCAACACATGCGCGCCATTTCCCAATGGGTTCTTCGGCTGCTGTCTTCTTCAATAAACGGGGAACATGACTAAAGTGCCTGCTTGGGCGTTCGGCTACAACTTTTGTAACTGTAACGGCGGCAGCAGCGGCACATCCTCAGTCTCACCCACAGATGTACACACATAGGCACGCACACCAGCACTTCCACTCATCCATTCACACACACACACAGAGAGACAAAAGTGACGAGGCGTGCTCTCCCACACGAGCATCGTTCGTATGTTGTTCGGCTCTCTCCTTTCGGTCGCTCGTTCGTTGGCTCCGTTGGCTCGGTCGTTCGGTCCGATAAGCTCGCAAGCTCCTTCAGTGCCAAACTGTCAATCGTGTAGTGCGGTCATGTGGTGCGGAGCTGTAACGTGCGCTCTTCAATTGTTTTTTTTTGAGTAGTTTGTTAAAGTTGAAGCATCAGCAACGTTAACTGCCAAAGAGCAGCGCAGCGTGCGGCACGACAGCTGAGGCTGAGAAGAAAGCCAGCCGAAAAAGGCCGACAATTCTTTCTTTCTTTTTTTTGTTTGTAACGTCCACAATAACAAAAACAAAAATTATAACTACAACAACAACAACGACAACAGCTACGACGGGAGCATCATCAGCAACTACAACAACAAGAGACGACCACAACAGGAACAACAATTAGAGTGCGAACCTCGAGCCCTAATAAAGTATTAAAGCACAATTCAAACACATCTATTAGTTTTAAGTGTATGTGGGTGTGTGTTTGTCAGTTTTTGTGTGACTGTGTGTTTGTTGTTGTTTTCAAAAAGACGCGTGTAAACACGGAACGAAATAAAGAAAGAGCTAGAAAGAGCTGCAGTCTGCAATGAGCTCAGCTCAACGAGAGAGTGCAGCTTCAAGAGAGAGCGCTACTTGAAGTGAGAGAGGGGCGAGCGACAAACGAGGATCCAATGATAGAAACAGAGAGAGAGAGCGGAGTCAGTGATAATGTTGTCCGTGTTGTAAAGAGTGCGAGACATACAAGTTTTTAGCCTGCCTAATTTATGTGTTACTCAACACACACACACACTGGAAGACAGAGACAGAACTATCATTTTTATTCGTATGCATGTGAACTGAAGTCGCGCGAAATATGCAAAACTGCGGGGCCAGTAAAGGACGTAAAGAAGTGGGTAGAGAGGAGGGGGGAGAGGTCACCCACTGACTTGGGATGTCAGTGTCAGCTCCGTGTTTGCTCCGGCCGCCTTTGTGTGTTGTGTACCGTTAATCCAATTTGTATGACACACACTCCCACACACACACACATGAACCCAAGTCAAGGCAAGTCTCATGTGAGTGTGTGTTTGTGTGTGTGTGTGCGCCAATTAGTTGACAAATTACGCAAAAACTAATGCCAACAACTGAATTTAACAGTCGCGACAGCATCTCGACGTTTTTCCATTTATTTGCTATTTGTTTTTATACCAACACAGACACACACACTCAGACAGAGACAGAGACACATAGCCATGCATACGCTTATTATAACTGTATATATTTATATAACAGAGCCGTGCCAGAGTTGTCACATGCGCTGCCAAAAGCAGCGCCAGGCTCCGTAATGAAGTTGTGTGTGGCCGCAGCTAGAAAAGGAAAAAAAAATTACTCAATCGTTTCCACTGTGTGTGACTGTATGTGTGTGTGTCAGCGTGTCGGTATGTGTGTGCGTGTGTGTGTGTGCCACCCTTGGGTTAGGCATTTGCCGCCTTCAAAGATATGAATGTGGATGCTGCGGCAGCCGCTATCGTACGAGGGTCGTTTGATAAGTCCGTGACTTTTTGTATTTGCCGCGCACCTGCTCTAAATACAACACTGCTCCTGTCAGCAGTTATCGATTAACAGCTGACTGTAAAATTTTGAGAAAGCTGCGTTTCTTAGTTTGCGTTTTATAGGCATTGAAAGCAGACGATCTCGTGAATTTTAACGAAAATGGAAAAAAGTGAATTTCGTGTGCTAATTAAGCATTATTTTTTGCGTAAAAAATCCATCACCGAAACCAAGGAAAGACTTGATAAATATTATGGGGACTCTGCACCATCAATTTCAATGGTTAAGAAATGGTTTACTGAGTTCCGTTGTGGTCGTACCAGTACAAGTGATGCCGAACGTTCAGGTCGCCCAAAAGAGGTCGTCATGCCAGAAATCGTCGACAAAATCCATGGAATGATATTGGATGATCGGAGAATGAAAGTGCGTGAGGTAGCTGAGGCTGTAGGCATCTCAACTGAACGGGTACATCACATTTTACATGAATATTTGGACATGAAAAAGCTTTCCGCGCGATGGGTGCCGCGATTGCTCACACACGACCATAAGCGCAACCGTGTGACCATTTCAAAGGAGTGTTTGGCGATGTTCAACCGCAATCCAAACGAATTTTTGCGCCGTTTCGTTACCGTAGACGAAACATGGATCCACCACACCACACCAGAGACCAAAGAACAATCAAGACAGTGGGTTTCTCCGGGTGAACGTGCACCAAAGAAGGCCAAGGTGGGTCTGTCGGCCAACAAGGTCATGGCCACAGTTTTTTGGGATGCACAAGGTATCATTCACATCGATTACCTTGAAAAGGGTAAAACGATCACCGGCGAATATTATTCAGAGCTTTTGGACAGATTCGATATTGATTTGAAGCAGAAACGACCGCATTTGGCGAAAAAAAAGTGCTGTTCCATCAGGACAATGCACGGGTGCACACGTGTGTAGTCAGCATGGCAAAATTTCATAAATTGGGCTACGAACTGCTACCCCATCCAGCATATTCTCCAGATTTAGCCCCTGTGACTATTTTTTGTTTCCAAACATGAAGAAATGGCTCGGCGGTAAGAGATTCGGGTCAAATGAAGAGGTCATCACAGAAACAAACGACTATTTTGAGGGCCTTGAGAAAACCTATTATTTGGAAGGAATAAAAAAATTGGAAAAACGCTGGACTAAATGTATAGAGCTAAAAGGAGATTATGTTGAGAAATAAAACGCTTCTTTGACGAAAAAAATATATTTTATTCAAAAAGTCACGGACTTATCAAACGACCCTCGTAGTTTTTGTTGTTCTCCTTCTTCTTCTGCTTCTTCTTCTTCTTCTTCTTTTGCTACTTCTACTTCTATTTTGTCTTCTTCTGCTGCTTCTTGGGTCTGCTCTCTGTTGTTGTTGTTGTTCTTGTTCTAGCGGCCTCTTGTCTGCGCCTTGTTATTTTTCGCTGGGGCAGCAACGCTTGCGGCAAGTTGCAAGAATGTCAGGGTGTTAGGCCGGCATGGATGGAGTAGGGCGATGGCGTATGGAAGAGGGGATATAGGGGTGTTGAGGGGGAATTGGGGGACCGCACTTGGTTGCGCTAGTGACCAGAATACAAGTATTGTCGTGTATTTGATTGGCTTTTCCCATTTTGATTTTTAGGTTGCATCAGTGAATCCCCAATTTATTTTGGTCAATTCGTTGGGATTACTTTCGATTCCCCCTTAAAAAGGTTAAGACTCTGCGCCTCGTCTTGTTGACATTTATTGATAACTTGTGTTCTCGATCTCCTCGAATAACTGAACCATTTCCAGTGCTAGAAAGCCATTAAAAACGGAAAAAATCAAATAAAATGAGTTTCATTGAGTTTGTTCCATCTTCGATATTATAACAATGTAGATGTAGTTGCAGCGCTGACCAACACTGATAATTATCACAAAAAAAGTTTAGTATGCACGAGGAGAGACTTCTCTAATAAGCCAATGTAGAAGGAAAGCTTCTCTTGTCTGTCTTAAAATCAAAAATGATTATTTTAAGTTTAATATTAATATTAATATATAACAGAATCTTGCAGACAATTAAAAGTATTCGATAGTTTATTAAATTATAATTAATTTGATTAATTAACTTATCAACTATTCTTTAAAGTGTCCGGCACATGTTTCTCCAATAGAAAAACAGTCTGTCATATTATTTTATTGCATTTCATTGTCGATTACCTATTTTTTTTTCTCTATTCTATTTTTGGAAAATGTGGTCAAGAAAGCAAAAGGGAAATTGTGAATTTTCACTCAATTCTCATTCTTGATTAGCATAATTCGGTTTCGGTTTTTCGGTTGAATTAGAAATGAATTTCGTAAATGCCACTGGGAATTGAAAATTTTAGCAATGAGTGAGAGGAACCATAATCCAATTGTGGTCAGCAAAACGAATCTCTGAATTCCTTAGTTATTTACTGTTCGAATTTGAATAGGTAAAATAAACAAGGTAGAGAAAACGATAAACACAGTTCTATCTGTGAATAAACTGCAGGATATTAGCATGAACAAATTCTGGGACGTCGTTTAAATGGTTTGTAAGTGTTGGACAATATATTATATAATATTATATTATTATATTAAAAAAAAAAAAAAATTTGTCATTCCTTTTAGTTACATTTATAAAAGCTTAAGTTGTGAACAATAAGTTATATAAAGTGGAAATTCCCTTAAACTATATAGAAAGAAGGCATTAATTTTAATATTGCTAAAAAGGGAATACACTTACATTTGCATATATGAGGAAATATAACTAAGGGTACTATAACTTTGTGAATACTGGACGTCTTTGAACCTACTAAGTATATATGTATATTCTTAATCAGCATCAACAGCAGTGTCGATATTACCAAAAATAAAAAAAAATTAATGAAAAAGGTTCGTCTGTCCTTCATCTTGTCTTGCCGTCCTTGAAAACATTTAGATTTTATAGACTTGACTAGACTCAGAGCTAGGACAATCAATTCTATTGACAATACAAGTAAATCTTAATATTGCTCGTATCTCCCGTACCTACTGTCCAAATAATTTGTGACAAACGTTTAATAAATAAATAATTTTTTTTTTTTTTTTTTTTTTCATTATTAAGTGAAGAATCCGTACATCATAATATTGTATCTTAACATCACAGGGCAATAAATAAATTAAATTAAATTAAATTAGAACTTATTAAAGGAGTGCTCATTTCCAAGGCGTCTCCCTACACAGTGTGCTCCACAAAATACGTTGAATATAGAAGTTAACTCTGTCTCTCTCTCTCTTGTGCTTGTTTACTTTCAATTTTGATCATATAATAGTGAGAAATATAATCGGGAATTGTGAGCATCCCAAGAGACTAGCAAGTCAGTGATAAATATTGTTATCGATTACTATTGCAATTAAATTCTTAAAGCGTTCTCAATAGTTTGCGATTTAAGAGGCAGACACATACACACACACACACGCACACTGAGTCAATTGACTGGTTCAGTGAGTGACAACTGACACCAGCAATAGAATGTTACACATACGCCTCGTATGCCCAGCGGCGCCTGCCTCAAGGAGTCGAGTTAATGTTTGCCAGCTCGCCTCCGTTTGCCCGTTTGTCCGTCGGTTGTTTGTTTGTTTGTTTGTTTGTTGGTTCGTTCGCTGCTCGTTTTGCGACTTTGATGGCAAAAACGTGGACAATGGGCGAGAGAGGGGGGGGATGGCGGAAGGCAGCAGCAGCAGCAGGCGAGTCGAGAGTCGCTCAGCTATTTTCGTCCTGCCCGAGAGCTGTGAATGAATGTCATAAGTAATCGATAATTGAATGCTGAAAATGTCGCTCTGCCACTGCCTCTGCCTCTGCCTCTGCTGCTGCCGCTGCTTCTCTGCCTCTGGTACTCTGCCGGCTGCTGCTGCTGCTGTTCAGTCCACTCCATGAATGTGTTTAATTAATGCCAATGACACAAAAACAAAGGCACAAAAACAACAAGAGCACGCGGCACCAAATGGGCCAAAAGGGAAGGGCGAGAGAGGGGGGATATGAGGGGGGAACGGGAACGAAAAAATACCCAAAATGACACTCGCAGTCACATTCGAAATGACGAAAAATAAACACAGCAGCAGCAGCAGCAGCGCAAAAGTAACACACACACACAGGCACAGACACACATACAGGCACACACACGCACACACACAGAAGAGAGCGTCGCAGACACGGGCGTAAAAGAAAAATGGTAAAGCAGGCGACGACGAAGATGGCGAAGACGCCAGCGCCAACTTTGAGTTGGACAAAGGCGGCGACATGTTTGCTGACTGTGTATGTGTATGTGTGTGTGTGTGTGTATGAGTGAGGCTGCTGAGTCTGTGTGTGTGTGACAGCGATAATAATAAAAACGTAGCAGCAGCAGGCGAAATATATGTCCGTGCATAAGTATGTCTGTTTCAGTCTATGTGTGTCTCTGTGTCTGTGTGTGTCTCTGCGTCTGTGTGTGTGTCTGTGTGTGCTTGTCTTGACTTTGCAAAGCAAAAGAAAATGCCAAGAAATGAAGTGTCTCTCTGCTTCTTCCACGTCTTCGCCTTCTTGTGCTTGTGCCACTGCTTATTCTGCTGCTTTTTCTGTTTTGCGGTGCCGTCGTTTGCCTTTCGCCCGCGTTCTATGCTATTTGTGTGTCTCTCTGTGTCTGTGTGTGTGTGTGTGTGTGTCACATATACATACTTACATACATGTGTGCTCGACTGTGTGTGTGTGAGTGTGTCCTACAATTACATAATATGCGCCGCGCATAGTTGAGGCTGCTAGAAGAATGGTTTACCATAAGCCTATGATTTACGTTATACGATATAGCATAAACGATATATATACGTGTATATATATGCGATATACAATGCAAGGTAGCTCTATAATTAAGCAATAATTCTGCTGATTTTTTGCAGATTTTCTTATTATTTTTTGTTATTAATTGATTAAGACCAACGGCAGCTGCGACTGGATCAACTGAAAGTGAAAGCCGACAGCTTCTTGTGTGTGAGTGTCGCTGTGTGTGTGTGTGTGTGTATGTGTGTGTGTGTGGCATGACTGCACAAGTGTGCGAGTTTGTCCTACTGCCCTAATGAAATTACATGCGAGGCCACCGAGTGCCCCTGCTTCGCCCCGCCCTGTAAAATGCCGACCCGCACAAATTTTGCCTCTGCACACTTTATGCATGGGCACAACCACTTCATGAAGTAGTTACACACACTTACATACATACACGCACACACACACACACACATATTCACACACACGCACACAGTAACGAATGCTCACACACACGCTCAGTGGCACTCGTCGCATTGTTGCAGATTGCAGAGGGTGGTGAGGACAGAAGGACGCGTTGCATTATTGCCATTTTGTAAACACACACACACACACACACTCATGCAAGCAGTTACACTTGTGTGTGTGTGTGTGCACAGTAAAAGCTCAACTTGAGGTCAGTTTTCAAATTCTGTGGCAGCAAATTTTTAATTTCGTTTTTTCAAAAAGATCAAGAAAAAGTTTCGCAAAACTTTGTCAGTTAGCAAAGAGAAAGAGACAGAGAGAGAGAGAGAGAGGGGAAAGAGGTAGAGAGAGGAGGTTGGTAAAAGTGAGAACAATGATATGATTTCAAAAGATCAGTATGATATGGCATACATATATGTATATACATATAGGTATGTATAGTAGGTGCAACATCTGCCGAATAGAAAGCTCTGCAAAAGTTTTAATATCACTTATAATATTATCATATCATGCCATAAAGTGCTCACTGTATATATGTACGTGCCCTGCACTGTATGCGTATGCACACGCAACCCTGCTTGTGCACCCCTCTACTCGATTCTCATGCGTTTTTGCGCTGCTTGCTTGTCTTGCATTTTCATAAATTGCATTTAGCTTCGAAAAGTTTTTGACACTTTGAGTTGATTTGATTTACATTCGATGGGTGAGCGGGGCTACCCAAGGCTACCTCAGGTGGGGTACACACACACACACATAGAGAGAGGGAGAGGGAGACGAACACAAAGCCGGGCAAACGTTTTGCAATGCACTCACAGTTGGTTGGGAGTTAGTTGAGTGAAAGTTGATCCAGTTGTGGTCGTCTCCTTTCTACTTTCTCAATGCATCGACTTGTGACTTGTGAAGGACCTTGCAACCGATTTCCCTTTCAAGCATGTCGCACGTAGGACTTGTAAAATACTTAAAATACTGCTGCCATGTTAAGCGAAGCGCTTAAACACTTTCCCAAATGTGTTGCATGACATGAGTGATTAGACAAGAGCTATACATATGGAAGTATGTTTGGTGTAAGTGTTCAGACCAACAGCAAATATGAAATATGTGTAGTTCTTGTATCTCTTTGCTCTTCAGTTTGTGTGGAAGCTCTTAACGATGAACTTGAAGATTATTTTTAATATATTTAAACTCTTCTTTAGACCTACTGGATTCAGATTAAAAGCTGATATAGAACAAGGCTAAGAGAACATAAATTTCTGTAAGAAAAGAAACTTATAAAGTTTGTACCCCTTACATTTATTATTATAGTGTTCTATGCAGCTTATATCGATAACCAATCTAGTCGACTCAAAGCCTCAATCTTTCTTCAGTGGGTTAAGTCAATACCGAGTATTTGAAGCTGTACTGCATGTATATCAAGCTGTCACCGGATTTCTTTCTCCGGTACGTGTTCCCCCGCCTTCATTGTCTGTCTGTCTATAATCGATAACACAAATTTATCGACAGACATTGAGTGCAACAGTGCTGCAGCCATAAATAACATTGCCATGAAGGAGGCGGGGGGGAAGCAGAACTTTCCCTTCAGTGCTCGTGTTCTAATCCACTTTATCAAGTGGATGAGTTGCTCTGGTTGATTTCATAGCCTCGGCTACTACGAGGGTTATTTACACGTTCGTCCCGTTTCCGTTTCCGGCAACCACGCTGGGTACTGCCACGCGGTACTGCTCGACGCTTGGCGCTTGGCATAGCTCATTTGCCACGTTGCTTTATTGCCATCTTTATTTTCCATTGGCCGTTGCCATGTTGTACGTGCCTATTAGCCGGTACGTGTTTCATTTGCCTGCGACTGCGATTGCTATTGCGAGTGCGACTGCGACTGAGTATGCCAAATGAGGATGCCAATGGGCTTGTAATTCTCAACTGATTCTGATTAGGGGGCACACATATGAGCATATGTAAAGGCGGCGGCTTCTTCCTCTAATTTCGATTTACTTGTGACATTATTGCCCAGCCCCACTACCCCTAAGGTAGAAGGGTGGTTTAACCGAAATAGTCAAATGGCGGCGTGACAGACTTCACAAAGTATATATTGTCTGCATCAAATTGTCCGTATGAACATCTTAATCTCAGTGGTTATAAGAGTAAGGACTACCCAATTTGGTGACAACATGTTGTATTATAGTGCGTAGATATAGCTTGTCTGTGAATTTCGCCACGCCTCCTTACGCCCCTGTAAATCAATAAAAATCGCATTACAAGCTTCATTTTAAAAATAGAATGTTCCTTTTTTATGTGCACACTACAATTTCATTTCTCAATTACATCAGAAAATATAGGTTGCTAAAGAAATATTTAAAGGCTGTTCACTCGACATTGAAAGACGTCTTTCAGTACATACTTCTACCATCAGTCAAACAGACTCTGTTGTGTCTTTTTCAACTCGTTTCTAATCCATTATGCATTCTTTTTTTGTTTTTTTTAATGCAAACTGGCAACTCTATCGATCACATTGAGTGAAAGATTTAAGACTACAATAATTTCGTGTGTATTTTCTTTTGAGTTCTGTTTTCCTTCAATTTCACAATTTAATTTCAATAAAAAGGGAATCAATCAAAATTCAATTTAGCTACCCCATTTTCATTTTCATTTCGTATTCGTTTTCTTTTCAATTTTCGTTTTGTTTTACCCTTTTTGTTCTTCTGTTGCTTCTGTAAAGTTTCATGAATTCTCATTTAATTATGCAGCGCCAAATTGGAGTCTGCCAGTCTATGCGTTTGTCCGTCTGTCCGTCTGTGTGTGTGTGTGTGTGAGTCTGTGTCTGTGTGGGAGTTTTTGCCTTTACAATCAATCACATTCATTTCGGGCATGGACATGGCCCATTTCTGTTAGGGGTCACCCTGTGACCGCTTATCAGGCTCGAAGGATGCAAAAAGTGAAGAATTTTGGGAACTTGTTTACTACACGATACACAGCAATACACACACAGACACACAGTGGCACTAAAGTCATGGTAAATGCACACTGGGGACTGTACCCGACTCCCTTTCCCCTGCCCTTTGTTGGCTCCGCTCGGCTGCATGCTCTTTTTGCGTACGGCGGACATGAGGCATGTCAAATAGTTGTCAATTATTTTTATTACAATTTCCCTTTTGTGTTTGCGCTTTGCGACTTTTTCACAGTCACGCCTAGCGCACATACGCTGCGCCCTTCACCCACACTCTGGCTACAGGGTAAACCTATGTATGTGGTATATATTGTACAAATTATATGCTGTATATATATATATAATATTTTGTATTAATGCTAACTAATCGGCAGCATACAGCTTGGTTTGTCACTGGTGATATACATATATATGTTATGTATATTATATTGTATATATTATATTACCAGTCTAACTAATCTACAATATATCGAAGAACTTTAAAATCTAAATAATCAGCATAGTAACAGTTAACGATCGGTAAAGCAGTGTATGGTATCTGTGGCAAACACTGTGACGTTGAAATTAATTTTTTTTTTTTTTTTTTTGAAATTAATGAAAAAAAAAAAAATAAATAATTAGTTCCATTGCAATCACTTTAATAATTTGCAGGGTATGCAAATGTCGAGTAAGACTGGTTGCCTTTTTATTATTCCTGTTTAAATTTATTATTTGGCAGCGCGTCTTTTGTTGATTGCTGCGCGCGGGCACAGGCGATGTTGTCCTTGTCCCGGTGGCGCGTCCTTGCGTTCTTTCAGCCTCCTGCAAGGCTCGAGCATTGGCTTAATTGGCATTCAGTTATGTATGTATGTATGTGTGTGTGTGCCCTCGCATATTTGTTTGTGTGTGTGTGTGTGAGTGAGTGTATTTTATAATTTTGCCATTTCTTTGCGCCTCTCATTGCATACACACATCACATTTCCTTTCTCTGCCACTTTTTATGCTCTCATGCGCATTGTGCGCGCTTTTCCTGTCATTCGTGTAATTGTCTGAGTGTGTGAGTGACCGAGTGCATGCGTGTGCGTATCTGTGTGCGTGTGGGTGTGTGTGCGTATGTGTGTGCGTGCCATTTTAAGCGGCTCAGACGTCGCAGCGCGTTACCTTTTTGTCGAAAGCAGAAACAACAACGAGAAAAAAATTCAAATCCAGCGGAAGTAATTTGACGCACATGCGAAAGGTGCCAAAAAGGGGGTGGGGAGGCTGGTGGAGGTGTTGGGGAGGGGGTTGTGGCAGGAGGGATTGGTAGCAGCTGACGTGACGACGCCGCTGACGCCCTGTGATGCCCCAACAATAACAAGAAAGCACTCTTAACTTTTTCTCTTTTTAATGCAAATCTCCCATTTTGACTGATTGATCATATGAAAGCTATAGATTAAACATATGTATGTGTATTTATGACTTATGTACAAAGCCGAAACAATATATACCTTATGTGCGCGACTACAAATAAAGAGGCTATCACGCAACAAAAAAAAAAAAAAAAAAAAAAAAAAAAAAAAAAAAAAACAAAAATAAAAAAATATTGTGAATTTATAAAAAAATAGCTAAAAAATAATAAATAATAATAATGAATAAAATAGATTTGTCACATAATGATTTCCAATTCAGATCGAGCCTTAATTTTAACAAATTTATCGATAAAGTGAAACTTATCGATAAAGTCCAAGTTGTATGCCAAGCAAAGTGATAAGGCTATTTAAACTTATCAGTTCGTGCTGATCAAGAATATAAATGTATATGTATATATTCAATACAGACTGATTGGCAAAGTGACTATACCCACTCTGCAGGGTATAGGGAAAGAGACAATCCAGACAAAGTGGCAGCGACAGCAGCGTCCGCGTTCGCGTCCGCGTTCGTCACTTTCGCACAAAGCGATTTGACAGGCACCACCAACTGTTGTTGCTGCTGCTGCTGCTGTTGCTGTTGTTGTTGTTGTTGGTTGCCACTCGGAACACTCTGAATACTCAGAACACTCGACGCATTGATGAACTGAGCTGAGCTGAGGCAACTAAATGCCAAATGGGATGCTGCCAATTATGTGCGTGCCAGGCGAGCACACACGCAGGAACACACACACGCTCACACACACGCACACACACATAGACTCACGCATATACAGATACATGTAAATGTGTTGAGCATGTGCGGCAAATTGTGCTGCATACTTTCAGGCGTCGCTTGGATTTCATCATGCCTCAATTAAATATTTCAGCTAATTAGCTTACACTTTTCACCCGCACACACACACGCACACACATACATACACACATACATACACACATACATACACATACATACACATGCAGCTGTTTGATTGATGGAAAGCGTTAAATAATTATGCCAGTCAGTCAGTCAGTCGTTCGCTCTGTCGTTTGTGCTGAGTCCCTTTTAACATCAGCCCCCTCTGTCTCTGCCTCCTGCCCTGCCCTCTCTCTGCATAAGGGTCTCATTTCTTTTTTGTTTTTTTTTTTTTTTTGAAAATGCCATTCGAAATGGTCCGCAAATACCGTTAGCTTTCGCGTTTGAGTGGGTGATTTGTGTTGACTTTTGCAGTGCGCGCTCGAATGATTCGATTGAAATTTGATGATGAATACGCACGACTGAGTGTTATTCACAATCTCATTAGTACACTCGAAATTTCAGTTAAGGAATGCGTTATTCATTTGTAAGCCAGACACTCACACTCGCACACACACACACACACATACACGCATACACGCACACACACACACGCATACATAGGCACATATATTGTGCTTGGATTATGTATTCACAAAGTGTGAATACATTTGTGATTCGTATAATTCAGTTAGCCTTGATTGATTGCTGCCTTCAATGCACTGCACTGTTATCGTTATGACTATCGATAATTGCGATAAATCAGTAGCAATTCAGATATAATCTGGATTGTTATTTTATTGTAATGAAGGAGGAGTGATTTTCATTTTTAATATGCTGTTATAATAGCATACTTTATACGGTACTTAAAACTGAGACTACAAATGAGTTTGTCTCTTTCTCTCTCTCTTTTCCTCTCTCAAAGCTGAATAATAATACTATCGCATTGCTAATGTAGTTTAATGTCTTGTTATGTATCTTCAAATTGAATTTCATTTAAAATCAATGATGTTCTATATACTTATAACATTTATTGAGCAATCGCAACCTTATCTCTATTATAATCATCGATTAATCGAAATATCTCTGTTCAATTAGTCGTTTAATTGAATTATCGGAAATTATTACTATTATAACTGTCACATAAATGAGTAATCGCGAGTTATCTATATAATATTCATCGATTAATTGACCTATCGCATGCTATCTCAATGATATACATCGATTAATTGAGTTATCGAATGTTCGCTCTATTATATACATCGATTATTTGACCTATCCAAACGTTGTGTCTGTTATATTCATCAATTACTTGACCCATTGCAAGCTATCTCTATTATATTCATCGATTAATTAAGTAATTGCAACGTTATCTCTATTCTATTCACTGATTGATTGAATTAGCGCATAACATCTCTATTACATTTATCTATTGATTGAATTATCACAAAACAACTGTATTATATTCATCGATTAACTGAATTATCGCAAAACATCTGTATTACATTCATCGATCAACTATCGCAACATATCTTCATTATATACTTCGATTAATTGAACTATCCCAAGTTATTTCTATTATATTTATCGATTAATTGAATTATTGCAACGTTGTCTGTATTGTACACTTCGATTAATTGATTTATCGCAAGGCATCTTAATTATATGCATTGATTAATTGACCTATCCCAATGATACCCCGGTTACATTCATCGATTAATTGACTTATCGCAACGTTATCTCTTTTATATTTATCGATTGCAACGTTATCTGTATTGAACACATCGATCAATTGATTTACCGTAAGATATCCCATTTATATGCATTAATTAATTGACTTATCCCAATGATACCCCGGTTATAGTCATCGATTAATTGACTTATCGCCACGTTATCCCTCGTATATTCAACGATTCTCTAAGTAATCGCTATTTTTTTTTGATTTGGCCAGCTATTGAGTGAAGATAAATCAACATCATGCCGCAGTGTATTAAAATCTTTCCACTTCCGTTGCCAGGGATTACTTTAAATCAGAAACTCTGTGCGATTTTTCACCTGTAAAACGACATGCAGCGACAGCTGTTAGCCTTATCAGTCCGCAAGTTGAAGCCAATTTAAATAAATTAAAGTGGCATGCTGCTGCAGCACGCCGGCGATTGCATTGCTGCGGGTGCCTTATGCGGAAAATCGAGCGGAAAACTGGAAAACTGGCAACTGGCAACGGGAGGCCATTAATTTTCATTGCCAACGCCGTCGCCGTCGCCATTAAAACACTTTTCAATTTTTCAAACGGGGGCACAAATTTCTGACATTGAAAAATTATCCGGGCAAGGGATGAACGGACAAGGACAACGTACAGTGGACAGAAACGCGGACAAGGCACAGCTGAATAGGAAGAAAAAATATTTTTATATGTGTATGTGTGTGTGTGTGTGTGTTTATATATAGCTCATACATATGTGTGTATATGTGCATATACTCGTGTGTGTGTGCGGCAAGATTTGAAGCATCGGCCTGCTGCTGTAGCTGCAAATTGATGTGACCCACTGTCGAACCAAATCGCGCCCTAATGAGGGGGTCAGAGCTCACTAAAGAGCAACTGTGTGTGTGTGTGTGTGTATGTGTGTGTGTGCGACCCGATGATAGGTAAACAAACCCGAACTGAACAAATCCTCTGCTGACCCCGCCACCTCTCCGCTTCCGTCTTTTTCCTATCCGCTTTCGAGTGATTTGAGTCGGTAAGGGAAATCGCAGCTGTTCGAAATGCGATTCTCTTGCCCACGCCACGCCCACGACCATTCCCACGCCCACGCTCTCGTCACGCTCTAAAGCAAAGTTGAAGCTGTGTTTTACGACGAGTTTTCTGCTTTTACAACACTGATTTTTTTGTTGTTATTTTTTGTTCCATTATGTAGTAGAAGGAAATCGCGCTGAAAAGTATGCAATGAAATATAAGAAATAACTTGATTACGTATTCGCAGTGTACGCCAACGCGCGTTTCCTTGCCATACCTAAGGCAATGGCAACACTTAATTGAGTGAAATTGAAAATGTGCACGGTTATTTGCCGAAATTCGCAATTTACAGCGTGTTATTCTATGCTTCTCAATATGACGTATACGCCCCGTGACGAGCAGACCGCACATAAACATGTCGATAGCCGCACATAAACATGCCGTTTACATCCTTTGGGACAGGTAGACGCGAGCACATGTACTCACACACGCACACACACGCACATATATAAATACACACACACACACAGACAGAATTACCCAAGAAACTGACGACACTTAAAGCGACACTGCCAAGCAGGAGTGCCATCCATGCCAGAGAATCCTTGAAGCTGCGAGAGTCAGCGAGTCAAAACCGCAGGACACAAGCCGCGAGCCACAAATCGAAGCGAAAGTGCATTAAAAATTCAAATGCCATTGGCTAAATCCGAGCGTGCTCTTTTTTACGTCCTTCGAACGAAGGATTTGCCAGAAAAAGGGTATATTAGCTATGTGAAACTGTATGTAACACAGGCGGAAGGAGGCAAAAATTGACAAAGTGTGTGCTATGTATATGTATTCTTAATGAGCATTAATAGCTGACGCAATATTCACATGTCCGTCTATAGGTCTAAAGGTCTTTTTGTCCGTATGAACGCACAGATCTCAGCCACTAGAAGAGCTAGGTACTTCAAATTCAGTAAACAGATTCCTGTTAGCTCTACACGGATAGAGTAAATTAAAAATATTGTATGCCACGCCCATTTTCTTAGTAAATTGATTATTTAGTTATACAATTTGATATGTAAGTGAAGTATTAAAGATTGATTTTGTATCTAGTTTGCAATGTGAAGTTATTTAACCCAACGATTGGCATGTCTGTCTATAGGTCTATAGGTTTTTTTGTCTGTATGAACGCGCAGATCTCAGCCACCAGAAGAGCTAGGTACTTCAAATTCAGCATACAGATTCCTGTTAGCTCTACACGGATAGAGTAAATTAAAAATATTGAATGCCACGCCCACCGCCTTAGTTAATTGATTATTGAATTATACAATTTCATACGTAAGTGAAGTATTAAAGATTGATTTTGTATCTAGTTTGCAATGTGAAGTTATTTAACCCAACGATTGGCATGTCTGTCTATAGGTCTATAGGTCTTTTTGTCCGTATGAACGCGCAGATCTCAGCCACCAGAAGAGCTAGGTACTTCAAATTCAGCAAACAGATTCCTGTTAGCTTTACACGGATAAAGTAAATTAAAAATCTTGTATGCCACGCCCACCGCCTTAGTAAATTGAGTATTTAATTATACAATTTGATATGTAGGTGAAGTATTTAAGATTGATTTTGTGTCTAGTTTGCAATGTGAGGTTATTTAACCCAACGATTGGCATGTCTGTCTATAGGTTTATAGGTCTTTTTGTCCATATGAACGCGCAGATCTCAGCCACTAGAAGAGCTAGGTACTTAAAATCCCGCATACAGATTCCTGTTAGCTCTACACGGTTAGAGTTAATTGCAAATATTGTATGCCACGCCCACTGCCTTATTATAGTGATTATTTAATTATACAATTTGATATGTAAGTGAAGTATTTAAGATTGATTCTGTGTCTAGTTTGCAATGTGAAGTTTTTCAACTCAACGATGTATTTAGAATTTGTGGATGGGAATTATATGTTGACTAGCATATCTAACGGTCGAGTCAGCTTGTTGCCTTCGTTGCTTGCTTTCCTTTGTTAGATTTAAGACTAACTGCTCTTAAGTAATGCATTCTGCTCGCCGGACTCGACATTTTGCATTTATTGCATACCGAGAAAAGAGAATCAGTGTAACAAACCTGAACCTGACCCAGAAACAGAAGCAGAAGCAGCAACAGAAGCAGAAGCAGCAACAGAAGCAGAAGCAGAATCAGTTAAAGAGTCAGAGAAAGAGGAAGAGGAAAAAGTTGAAGCTGCTATAGAGAGAGTCAAGCGATTTCCCCAGAGTTCAATTTATTTTTGGAGATGGTAATAATTGTATTGTGTTGCGTTACACTTGCTGAATGCGTGGCTGGTTGGCTGCCTGGCTGAAGGATGTGCAATGCCTTGGGATCATGTAATTGCATTAATCTTTGCCTCACACACACACACACACTCACACACATACACACACTTGAGCAAAAACAGTTTTTTAATTGAATTTCTTGTGTTGCTGACTACGCCAGCACATTTGCATGCCAATGGGGGATGAAATGCCACACACATACGTATAAACACAGTCACACAGTCACACACTCACATAGTTACACAAGCAGCCACCAAGACTCACACACAGACACACACAGTCACACATACTCTGAGATACACAACATAAATCAACCTGAACTACAGCTAAGCATTACTCAATGCGCTGCGACTGGAGAAAAACAAAAGAGAAAGCACAAAGTATCGTATAATATGCATAGCACACAGACTTAAGAGCACCACCACCAGCAGCACCACCACCACCGCCACGAAGTGAATACTCTTGCATGGAATGTTCGCGCATGTAAGAGCTCAACATATCTCTGGGTAACCTTGATAGTTTGGAGACATAATTCTATGAAAAGTTCACAACTAAATGCAGTTGCTTGCGTAACTAAACAAAACTGTGAAGGTCACAGCTAATAATGTTAATGAAGATCTTCGAATTTGACAAATCATACTTATTACATTTCTGGTAATTTCTTTATCGGATTTAATGTTAAAGAGAGAGAGAGAGACAGAGATAAACTCTTCATTTCCTCTGTTCTCCAACTGTCGCGCATTACGTGGCAAAATCGTGAGTGCCCCGTTGAGAAGAGCATGCGAGCATATACAATATATATTGCCCCCGACAGGGCATATAAATGTGAGCGGGCCTTGGTAAATGCCTTTTGCCGAAAGCCTTTTTCAAGTGCCAAAAATTGATTACGCACAGGACAGCGACGCAGGGGGGTCTGGGCTTACGCGGCGTATGAGCGATTTGGCCCAGGGACTTCCGCTGGGAAAGCAATTGATACAAAATCATGGCCACAATTTGTGCAAATTGCTTTATCGTCAAGACGGCAGTGCCGGGCAAAAAGCGCTGACAAAATGTTGTCATGTTTATGCATGAGCCGCATCCGCCCTCGTGCTCATCTTCGCCTTTCCCTTCCCCATCGTCACCGTCTTTGCCTTTTTGTGCTGATTCTCGCCCATTGCTTTCATTCCAAGCATACCTGCCCCGCACTGAATTGAGTTGAGTTTGTACACCTGCAGAATATTCCAATAAATATTGCCATCCTCTTCATTGTTTGCTAGACAAAGTTTGGCATTTTCAATCGAGGCTGAAAAGTGTCTATACAATGAGTGATTTCGCTGCTATAGCGAGTGATAAAGTGTGATATATACTGCGCTCTAATGGACGATAAATATGGCAAGCTTTGGATGAGGTTTAATTCAAAGTAGACTGGATTTTATATGCTTTATATACACTTTATATACTTCTCTGCTTGTGTTCTAGTGATACTTACTTTAGGTTAAAGAAAGGTATCTTTGCGTCTAGCAGCCTCTGTGCTCATCACTTTTCACTGTCCGCGACTTTCGATAATGTATAAAATTCTTGATAAATTGAAAGAGTCGGCAGTCACGGCGGCTACTTTGCCTTTACTGTGTGAGGTTGGAGGTTGAATTGCTTTCGGTTTGGGTTTCACTGGGCTTCGCTTCGCCTCGCTACGGTTCGCTGCGGTTCGGTTGGCTGTAACCAGCCATCAAGCATCAGGCATCAAGCATCAGGCATCAGGCATCAGCATCAGCAGTGCCATCAGGGCAGTTGCCTTGCTGTCTTGCTGTCTTCATGCCTTGCGTGCTGGCCATTTGCTGTTGAGTTGAGCTCATGCAAATGACGCTCCTAATTTATGCTGCGGTTCGGTTACAAATTTACATGACGCTCACACCGTGAACTCTGAAACCAGAGACAGACAAAGACAGAGACAGAGACAGAGATGGAGATGAAAAGGAACAGACATGGACAGAAACATGCAGGCAGACCGTCAATCTGACAGACTGCTGCACTATGGGAACTGCGGGCAGCTGCTTGACCTACTGCTGCGGCATTTGAAATCACTTAAGTCGCTCTACATGCACGAGTCAACATTTGGCTAAGCCAAGGATTTGCCCAAGTTCCCGTTTCAGTTTCAGTCTCTCTGTCTCTCTCTTTCTCTCTCTCCCTCAGTCTTCTCAATCTTCTAACCCACGTAATATTCATAACTTTGAGAGCCTGCACCCGCCGCACCCGGCACAAGACAAGCATCTGATGTGGGAAACTCATGTAAACGACGCAAAAGACAACACAGCCAGACCTTCAGACATAAACAGGCGTAGAAAAAAAACGATAAATGGGCAGCTAGACAAGGGTTACTGAGCTACTTAGTGGCCGCCGTTTGACATAATTGCTGATGAGGGACTGCTCACGTTCCCCAAGCGAACGCAGTTAACCAGTGTTGTACAATGTCATAACTATTTGGCGAATGCAAGAGAGAAACTCTTGGAATCCGGAATCCTGACCTCGCAGAGAGTGTATTCATTGAGCCCATCGACTGTTATATGTATTATACCCGCTACTCATAAGGTTAGGAGCGTATTATAACTTTGTGGCAAGTAAAAATGTATGTAACAGGCAGAAGAAGGCGTGGCAGACCACACAAAGTCGATGTAGTCTTGTTTGTATGTCTGTCTGTCTATCTATCTATCGGTCTGTCTAACTTTCTGTCTGTCCGTCTGTCTGTCTGTCTGTCCGTCTGTCTGTCTGTCTGTCTGTCCGTCTGTCTGTCTGTCCGTCTGTCTGTCTGTCCGTCTGTCTGTCCGTCTGTCTGTCTGTCTGTCTGTCTGTCTGTCTGTCTGTCTGTCTGTCTGTCTGTCTGTCTGTCTGTCTGTCTGTCTGTTGTCTTCCTCTGTCTTCCGTCTTCCGTCTGTCCGTCTGTCCGTCGTCCGTCTGTCTCCGTCTGTCTGTCCGTCTGTCTGTCTGTCTGTCTGTCTGTCTGTCTGTCTGTCTGTCTGTCTGTCTGTCTGTCTGTCTGTCTGTCTGTCCGTCTGTCTGCCCGTCTGTCTGCCTGTCTGTCTGTCTGTCCGTCTGTCTGTCCGCCTCTCTGTCCGTCTGTCCGTCTGTCTGTCCGTCCGTCTGTCCGTCTGTCTGTCCGTCTGTCTGTCCGTCTGTCTGTCCGTCTGTCTGTCTGTCCGTCTGTCTGTCCGTCTGTCTGTCTGTCCGTCTGTCTGTCAGTCCGTCTGTCTGTCTGTCTGTCTGTCTGTCTTTTTGTCTGCCTGTCTGTCCGTCTGTCCATTCATATTTCAACCTAGATCTTAAAGACTTTTATAGCTAAGAATACCAAATTTAGTGTCCATTTGTCTTATACAATAATTCTACGCAGATCAAGTTTATTTCAGAACTTGACCACACCCAACCACAATCAAATTTATAGTGTAATTTGAATGCAGGTCAGTTCATTTTTAGCAACATTGAAGTTATATATTTTGTCTGGTGTGTATCGCGTATAACCCAATGGGGTATATGGTACTCGACTGTGGTTTTCGTACTTGTTTTTGTTGCTATTAAATTTTGCTTCAGATTGCAAATTCTGAAGAGTATTTGCAATATGTACATATAGAACATACATATATACATAACTATATATATATATATGACTATCATTGTTACCAGCTTAATCCTACTCAGCTCAATCAGCCGCAAGTTACAATATTATTCTACTTTACGCATTCGTAGCAGGGAAACAAGTTAGCAAATCTCTCAAAATTATCGATTCAAATCTCTTGAAGTCTCTTCAGATCTCTCTTCAATATGAGACCCAAATTGATTCAGAACACAAGTTGAGTGTATGAAGAGTGCTCACGCAAATCCAGCGAACGATTCAATTTTAATAAGACCGAATTATGTTTTGCTTAACGCAATTTATAACGTTCAACAAGCGCTGCGGGCGACTTTGAATAGACTTATTAGTTGAGCAAACCAACGTGCTCTGTGTCTTGCCAGTAGGTGGAGTGGGTAGCCGGAGGAGGGGGGAGGGCATAGGGGGGGTGGTTATATTCTTATTGGTCAGCTTATGAGAGCGATTAGCGCCTGATGCCTGGTCGGCCTGGACTGCCTGGGCAGGGCACAGCAGGCGTGCTGGGGCGCTCTAATTAACCGCAATCTCGGCGCAAGTGGCGCTTTGGAAATTGCGCATACGCCGCGTGTGCCGGCAGTTATTTGAGGGCAGTGGATAGGGAAAGGCGGGAAGGCGGAGGGGCCCTGCTCGATTGCAATATGATGATAAGTTCTTTCGTTTGTTACACTGCCAGAGGTGGCCCTCAAAAAAGGGAGGAGGGGGAGCGGGGGTGGGGCGTGGCAGTTGAGACAGGCGTAGTCAACGACTTTGACAAGTGGTTACCATTTTTTAATGTCACATTTTGTGGCCACGCAACGCAACGCAGCTGAGAGGGCGTTGCGTTGGTTTCACTGACCAATGAAGCGTAAATTTTGAAATTGAAATCATGAGTAGCGAGAGCACAAATTGAACGGGGATGAGTCAAGTTTAGTAACTGAAAGTAGGAGAAGGGGGAGGGGGAGGGGGTGGCTGTTGGTCTGTTATTGCGTTGCCTGCTGGCTGACTGTTTATCTTCCACATTGCCGACTGCTGTTGGATGCTTCATTGGGTTTTATGTATACAAAAAAAAAAATATAAAGAAACGAGGCAAAGTGTAAGAAAGACAAGAAGTGTGCAGATACTATGTCAATAACTGTGTATATAAGGATGTATGTCTGTGTGTGTGTGTACACAGTGTTCATAAAAGCATGTACAGCGGGTATAAGCTCATTTTCATCAACTTCTCCCGCTTCCGCTTCCGCTCCCGTGTGCCGAGGCCAAAACTCATAAAACTTGTAGCGACCGCTCGGACTAAGCCGTTTAAGCGGCTGGTCACAGAGTGTTAAGTCTGCTGCTTGCCCTTGCCTTACTTGCCACTCCTCTGCCCTCTTTTCTACTCCCTTCCTGCCTGCCTGCCCTGCTGCCCAGCAGCTCCATCAGCGGCCGCCTTTGAACGCTTTATAATTACATTTTATGTGCCCGAGCTGTCGTATACTCGTTAAGACTGCGTATTGTGTTACCTTGTACATAAAGCGCCAACAGGTGCAGGCTGTGCCCAGGCAGAGACTCCGCCTTGCACCTCGCAGGGGGCTTATTTAGTTTCAAGTTTTATTGAATGTTTGTGCGTATACGTAATGGATTTTCGTTTTGTAATTGCACGAGTTTTATGTTCGCCTTGTTGCCCTTTAATGGCGACATCCTTGGGTCGCTCTTAAGCCTTTCTCCCCCCCCACGCCTCTCCTCCCATTCTCGTTGCCCTTTGGGTCTTTGCCCTTGTCAATATTCGCATAAATAAAATAAAAACAAAGCAAGAAATGTTGATTCAATCTTATCCACAAGACAGTGCGACATGTTTACAGCAGCAGAGCCAGCAAATTTTTGTTTTATTTTAATAATAATTTTTGATTTCACATCGGGTCTACTGACATCTTCCGTTAGCCCCACAACTGGGGCAGGCAGGCTGGGAGGGGGGTAGGCAGAGTCTCTGTGTAACCGTAATAAATCTCAATGTCTGCTTAACAAATGCAAAATGTTGGGCATAAAATGAAAGGCATGTTATGAATGTGGCTTACAATTTTCCAGTTTATATGTCGCCGGATCGCTGAATCAGGCTTCCCCCCTTGCTACCTTTCGCTCCCCCTTCTGCTACCTCTCGTTGTCTCCATTCGCCATTCGCCATTCCCCATTCGCATTTCACATTGTCTAAGTAGCTTCGTGTTGTCTGTGCACCTGTCTGTGTCCCTGCTGCTCTTCCCCTCCCCATTCCTGCCCCGTTTTCCTGATCCTCTATCTGTCCCCTGCCCTTGTTCCTGCCCCTGTCTCTGTCGCTGTCCCTGTCCCTGTCCCTTCGTCTGCCTTCTCAGCAAACAGAACTGAGCCGAGGGGGAACTGATTGAGCTGAATGGCTTATTGTTTTGAAAGGTAATCGGATTGATAATCATTGATGCAGTTACCGTTACCATTGTTAACTTTGTTGCCCTTTTGAGTGCTCGTTCTCGACTCGGTGCCATTTTGATTGCCCTGGGATTGGCTGCCTTGGACAAACTGGCAATAAATAAACAGAGAACAGAGACAAGGGAACAGAGAACGGAAGCGAGAGAAGAAGCAACGAAGAGTGAAGAAAATCTATTTTGATGCAACATTTGATTGGGTTTGCTGAGGCTGACAGCGCTTCACGCTGCTGATTTGATACACAAATAATACAAGTATAATTAAAATGCACTACCAAGCATAATGAATGATTGATGAGGCAACTAACCTGAAGTTAATTAAACGATTGATTGCACCCAGTTGTATGAATGTCATATATGAATGAGTGATAGAGCGCGATAATTACTGCAGCAAGTATATCAATGTTATGCTTATATTTGTTGCTTGAGTCACTCGTACTGCTGTCAACTGATGACCACTCGATTGACACCCCCATCGATTGATTAGACTCATCAATCAGTGAGGCAAAGCAGCAAACGTTAATTGAACTCATTTATCAGTAATTGGTTAATTTGTGTGTGCTTGGCTTATCAATTGCACACAAATCAAATTTAATACAAAAGTTCATCACCTTGCAACACACACACTCATACATGCACACAGACACACATACATGCACACAGTCACACATACATGCTCATATATACATACATACAAACGGAAAGACACGTTTCTTGTGTGGGGAAATATATAATTGGGCCAAAGTTGCGTAAACAGCTGCACATTCGGCGCTGTAAATATGTATGCGTGTCTGTGCGTGTCTGCGCCTGTCTGTGCCTGTCTGTGCGTTTCTGTATACCCGCTACCCATAAAGTAAGAAGAGTATTATACCTTTGTGGCCACTGAAAATGTATGTAACAGGCAGAAGGAGGCGTGGCAGACTCCACAAAGTATATATATATATATTCCTAACCAGCATCAACAGACGAGTCGATATAGTCATGTCCGTCTGTCTGTCTGTTTGCTTGTCTGTCTGTCTGTCTGTTAGTCTGTTTGTCGGTCAATCTATCTGTCTGTCTGCCTGTCTGTCCGTCTCTCTGCCTGTCTGCCTGTCTGTCTGTCTGTCTGTCTGTCTGTCTGCCCGTCTGTCTGTCTGTCTGTCTGCCCGTCTGTCTGTCTGTCTGTCTGTCCATCTAAATAAAAACCTAGACTTCAGACACTATAATAGCTATGACTACCAAATTGGGTATCCACATATGTTATTATTCCACGCAGATCAAGTGTGTACTAGAATTTGACCACGCCTCCTTCCGCCCCCGTAAATCGATAAAAACCGAATTTCAAGCGTAATTTTAATGCCGGACAGTTCATTTTTGGCAAACATAATAACTATAATTGCTCAAAATTCAGTTGCAATCGGATAATTAATTTTTTTTTTTTTTTTTTTTTTGTATTATTTTTTTCATTTTTAATAAGCTTTTAATTTTTTATTTTTTTTTTTTAAAAGTGAAGAATCCGTACATCATAATGTTGTATCTTAACATCACAGGGTGAGAAGTATTCATAAGAATTCCCAAACACTATAACACGGAATGGGAGGAGCAGCAGTACTGGTGAGGAGCTCTCTTCGTCATTTCCCGCAGAGTTATTGAAATTTTTTTTTTTTTTTAAACACATGTTATTGAAATGGATAATTAATATAGAAAATAATTAAGAAATAATATTTTCCCTGCAAAGTATGCAACACAAAATACGCTAAACATATAAGTTATATATAATGGGTCGGGGGTATATCTTAGTCGAGCACACTCGAGTGTAGCTTACGTACTTGTTTTCTTGTGTCTCTGTGGCTATAATATTAATTTAAATGGGCAACATTTCAGCATAATTGAGATAGATGTGTGTGTGTGGCTGCTGCTCGAGGCAACGTCTGTCTATGTGTGTGTGTGTGTGTTTGTATATCCGTAGCTTAAGTGTTGTATAATTATCTGTTAAGGAAACAGCAATGCTGGCTGTTAATTTAATGGAAACTTTAATCTAAACTGTTTTAAACGTTTCTGCCACAGGCGACAGCAACAAAAACAAAAGCAAGGAAGAGCAGCTACTTCTAACTAAAGTGACATGAGGCCTTAACAACAATAACACCAAAGTAACAAGAGAAGCAGAGCAAGAGAAAGAGAAAGAGAGAGAGACAGAGAGAGGGAGAAAGAGGAGAAGGAGGAAGAGGAACAAGAGGAACAGAACGCAGAACTGTGAAGCACTAAAAACCCAAATTGCAAACAATTAAAACTGAATACAACGAAAGGATCCTAAAGGGCGCTCGAATAAGTAACACTGTTACACGGACACGGACACAGACACGCCCACGCCCACGCACACACACACACTCAGGCGGACAGACCGTCAGACAGTCAGAGAGACAGACAGACAGACACAGCAGAGACAAACAACACAAGAGCAGCAGGAGGAGGAGGAGGTGACGGAGCAGCAGCAGCGACACAAAAATCATTTATGGCCAACTAAAAACTGAACAGCGGCCGCAGTCGGGGCCAGAAGAAGAAGAGCAAAGTGAAATCCCTCTCCCCCCGTGCCCCTCCCTGCTGGCAGGATAAGCGCTGCTACGGTTACAACTCCAGCAGCGGCTCACATCAGCAACAGAAGAAGCAACGACGACAGGAATAAAGCGAAGAGGAGAGGACAGCAGAGAGTGAGAGTGAGAGAACGGAGGCTGGCAAACAAAGCGGCGATAAAAAGCGTGCATTGTTTTTCTCATTGTCATTCAACTGCCTACACACACACACAGGCACACACACACACACACAGGCTCGCACACACATGAGTGATAGATAGAGACAGGAGACACACACGCGCAGACAACAAAGCGTTGTATCTTCCCAGCAGCCGCGCAGTTGCCGCTTGAACGGTGTCAACGTCACCTCCATCTCTGCCTTCTCCGCCCCCGTGTCGTCGTCATCGTCCTCGTCGTCGTCGTCTAACGCCTCTGGGCACTCAATTAAGCCCCAATTCAAAGGCAACGCACAACGTTGAAAGCGACAGCTGGCCACGCCCATACGCCCATACGCCCACACGCAACGCGACGCAACGAGGCGAGACGCAACGAGATACGAGCACGGACCAGACCAGACCAGATCAAAACAAAGCAGAGCAACGTAGAGCAGACCAGGTCAGAGTAACGCAGACACCGACAGAGACTCGCTTAAGCCAAAGCCAAAGGCGGACAGAGGCCGAGTTAGAGTCACAGACAGAGACAGCGGCAGAGGTAGCGGCACAGAGAAGGGGGGCGCCCTGTGTGGCCCCCGCATTGAGTTGATGTGACAATGAAACTGAGCGTCAGCGCGTATCGGGCGCATGCATCCGCACACAAGAAGATCCTCTCCAGCGGCTATCATTCCCAGCTCAATTACGGCAGCACTGGCGCCGCCGCAGCATCCTCCTCCTCATCGTCGGCAGCAGCGGCGGCCACTGCAACGGGCCTATATACGGTAAGTTGGTTCACTTTAGCATTGCCACGCCCACTGTTCAATCACAATCTCTTGGAGCATAAACAAACCCATAAAACGAGACACGGAATGAGTTATAGACACAAATTTTTGTGGTCCATAACTTTATTAAGTGTGCAATTTTTTTGTTGGGCTCTTATTATGCGAGAGGGGGAGGAAGAGGGAGAGGGACAGGGGATGGAAGTTATGCAAGTAACATTTATAGGTCGCTTCATTGAGGGATGGATATGTATATGAACTTTAGTGTCTGCCCAGTTCCGCATATGATTTCAAAGTTGCCAAAAAGAAATATTTCATCTTTCCTTTTGATCTGTTATGAGTATCGAATGGGTATTGTGCATTTTTCCGATCGTATTTCCTTGAATATAGTGCAAGGAACCTTCATGACCAATTTACTAATTGTAGAGATAATCACGTTCATACAAACAGACCTATTCAATGGTCGAAAAAGGTTTAATAAATGTAACATACAAAGCAGGGCATTCTACTCTATTTTCTCCTCTATACTCTACTCTATACTCTACTCTATACTCTTCTCTATACTCTACTCTATACTCTACTCTATACTCTACTCTATACTCTACTCTATACTCTACTCTATACTCTACTCTATACTCTACTCTATACTCTACTCTATACTCTACTCTATACTCTACTCTATACTCTACTCTATACTCTACTCTATACTCTACTCTATACTCTACTCTATACTCTACTCTATACTCTACTCTATACTCTACTCTATACTCTACTCTATACTCTACTCTATACTCTACTCTATACTCTACTCTATACTCTACTCTATACTCTACTCTATACTCTACTCTATACTCTACTCTATACTCTACTCTATACTCTACTCTATACTCTACTCTATACTCTACTCTATACTCTACTCTATACTCTACTCTATACTCTACTCTATACTCTACTCTATACTCTACTCTATACTCTACTCTATACTCTACTCTATACTCTACTCTATACTCTACTCTATACTCTACTCTATACTCTACTCTATACTCTACTCTATACTCTACTCTATACTCTACTCTATACTCTACTCTATACTCTACTCTATACTCTACTCTATACTCTACTCTATACTCTACTCTATACTCTACTCTATACTCTACTCTATACTCTACTCTATACTCTACTCTATACTCTACTCTATACTCTACTCTATACTCTACTCTATACTCTACTCTATACTCTACTCTATACTCTACTCTATACTCTACTCTATACTCTACTCTATACTCTACTCTATACTCTACTCTATACTCTACTCTATACTCTACTCTATACTCTACTCTATACTCTACTCTATACTCTACTCTATACTCTACTCTATACTCTACTCTATACTCTACTCTATACTCTACTCTATACTCTACTCTATACTCTACTCTTACTCTACTCTATACTCTACTCTATACTCTACTCTATACTCTACTCTATACTCTACTCTATACTCTACTCTATACTCTACTCTATACTCTACTCTATACTCTACTCTATACTCTACTCTATACTCTACTCTATACTCTACTCTATACTCTACTCTATACTCTACTCTATACTCTACTCTATACTCTACTCTATACTCTACTCTATACTCTACTCTATACTCTACTCTATACTCTACTCTATACTCTACTCTATACTCTACTCTATACTCTACTCTATACTCTACTCTATACTCTACTCTATACTCTACTCTATACTCTACTCTATACTCTACTCTATACTCTACTCTATACTCTACTCTATACTCTACTCTATACTCTACTCTATACTCTACTCTATACTCTACTCTATACTCTACTCTATACTCTACTCTATACTCTACTCTATACTCTACTCTATACTCTACTCTATACTCTACTCTATACTCTACTCTATACTCTACTCTATACTCTACTCTATACTCTACTCTATACTCTACTCTATACTCTACTCTATACTCTACTCTATACTCTACTCTATACTCTACTCTATACTCTACTCTATACTCTACTCTATACTCTACTCTATACTCTACTCTATACTCTACTCTATACTCTACTCTATACTCTACTCTATACTCTACTCTATACTCTACTCTATACTCTACTCTATACTCTACTCTATACTCTACTCTATACTCTACTCTATACTCTACTCTATACTCTACTCTATACTCTACTCTATACTCTACTCTATACTCTACTCTATACTCTACTCTATACTCTACTCTATACTCTACTCTATACTCTACTCTATACTCTACTCTATACTCTACTCTGTACTCTACTCTATACTCTACTCTATACTCTACCCTATACTCTACTCTATACTCTACTCTATACTCTACTCTATACTCTACTCTATACTCTACTCTATACTCTACTCTATACTCTACTCTATACTCTACTCTATACTCTACTCTATACTCTACTCTATACTCTACTCTATACTCTACTCTATACTCTATTCTATACTCTACTCTATACTCTACTCTATACTCTACTCTATACTCTACTCTATACTCTACTCTATACTCTACTCTATACTCTACTCTATACTCTACTCTATACTCTACTCTATACTCTACTCTATACTCTACTCTATACTCTACTCTATACTCTACTCTATACTCTACTCTATACTCTACTCTATACTCTACTCTATACTCTACTCTATACTCTACTCTATACTCTACTCTATACTCTACTCTATACTCTACTCTATACTCTACTCTATACTCTACTCTATACTCTACTCTATACTCTACTCTATACTCTACTCTATACTCTACTCTATACTCTACTCTATACTCTACTCTATACTCTACCTCTATACTCTACTCTATACTCTACTCTATACTCTACTCTATACTCTACTCTATACTCTACTCTATACTCTACTCTATACTCTACTCTATACTCTACTCTATACTCTACTCTATACTCTACTCTATACTCTACTCTATACTCTACTCTATACTCTACTCTATACTCTACTCTATACTCTACTCTATACTCTACTCTATACTCTACTCTATACTCTACTCTATACTCTACTCTATACTCTACTCTATACTCTACTCTATACTCTACTCTATACTCTACTCTATACTCTACTCTATACTCTACTCTATACTCTACTCTATACTCTACTCTATACTCTACTCTATACTCTACTCTATACTCTACTCTATACTCTACTCTATACTCTACTCTATACTCTACTCTATACTCTACTCTATACTCTACTCTATACTCTACTCTATACTCTACTCTATACTCTACTCTATACTCTACTCTATACTCTACTCTATACTCTACTCTATACTCTACTCTATACTCTACTCTATACTCTACTCTATACTCTTTACTCTATACTCTACTCTATACTCTACTCTATACTCTACTCTATACTCTACTCTATACTCTACTCTATACTCTACTCTATACTCTACTCTATACTCTACTCTATACTCTTCTCTATACTCTGTTAATGAGTAAATGAGATAGCTAACTTCCTGAAATTGGCCATTTACCTTTCGGCCCTTTTGACCCCTTATGACCTCTATTAAACATCAATCGGGGCAGGGGTCAATTGGGAGAGTTGTAATAAAAATTGTGCACAAATTGATTGTATGCACTCATGCAGAAGTTGTGTGCCATTAAACTGTCATGCAAACTGAATGAATGAATGTTTTTGCTTTATGCGTCCGGATATGTCTGTAACATACACGTATGTATATGGCCCATAAGCGTCTGTATATGATCTCTACTCACACACACCCGCACATACGGTAAAAACATACAAACACACGATGAATATATCTGACTTGACAGCGATTAATTGATTCACTTTCAATTTCAATTTCCACGGAACGACACTTCAGCGTAGGAATGCTTCACTTCTTGGCCACTAATCTCCTTGGGACTCTCCATCCCCCAACCCCCTCGCCTTCCAAATTCCCCAACCCCATAAATATTTATGGTAGTTCGCAGTTTGCAAAAGTCAGCGCCAAAAACCACAACGAATTTCAATCAAGTTTTGCGGCGCATTTAATTGCCCCGTCTCTGGCGAAGTATGGCTTATTTACCATGGACCATGGTCCGGAGATTTGTGCCGTAGGCTAATTGGACCAACAACATTACAGTGGAATCCCCATACCGATTGCCAGTCGCCAGTCGCATTCAGCAGCGCGAAAGCCTCAAAGCCCGAAAGCTCAACTCTAATCCCAATGGATATGGATATGTTATGCGGTTATGCGGCCCATTTAAAGCGGGCTCGAATTGAAAATTTTCGCTGCATTTGTCAGTTTAGCAATTAAGCAGGCAATTTGTTCACCGCATCTTTCCTTTCCCCAAGACCTGTCTCTCTTCTTCCTCCTGCTCTGCTTGCTGACTTTCATCGTTCCCCGAGGAACGTACTTCATTAAAACTTATCCAAGGGCTTCGTAGAAATTCTTGAGACCTTAGCCAAATGCCTTAAGTACTCGTGTATGCTCATAACTAGTAGCATTTATGAAATATGTGCAAAGTAAATTGCTTCTGTGTCTCAACACACTCTCTCCTTTTACCACCCTCCCCCCTGGAGCCCTCTCTTCTCCGTTTCAAAGTTTAAAATGTTGTTGGCTAACACTTGATAAAGAATTCATAACTTATTCGATTTATTTTACACGGGTTCACGGGTATTCAATGAACTTTGCGTGTGCGTGCTCTCTACTTATATAAGAAGGTAACTGTAGCTGTAGTCCATGTGGAAATTCTTGAGAACCCTGCGAATGATGTTATACCATATACCATGCACAGGTTTCTGGTTGCTGTTTAGCTAGAAATTTATCCAACAATAGTTATTAAAAATGAAGAAAGGTAGAAAGAAGTAGCTTGGGGTCCCTTACGTAAGCACTGAGTATATGTGCATGTGTGTATGTATGTGATGTGTGTGTTCCTAATCAGCTTAAGGCTGGCATGAACGCCCACACACGCACCTGTATACGTATGTAACATATTATGGATACAATGAGATCAAAAATCAACTTAATTTACAAAGGAAATTCGCTGGGCTTGAACAAATTCGGCTTTAAATTAAAATGATCTTTGATGATAATAAGAAGAAAGAAGAAATAAAAGAAGATAACCTGTTTAACATTGACATTAGGCAGGTTATATACACATATAGGTTATGTACACATATAGGATGTGTACACATATCGGTTAGGTACACTTATATGTTAGGTTATGTAAACATATAGGTTATGTTCACATATAGGTTATGTACACATATAGGTTATATACACATATAGGTTATGTACACAAATAGGAGGTGTACACATATATAGTATATAAAAATATATGTTATATATAAAGGTTACACATAGAGTACATACACATACAGATTATATACACATATAGGTTATATACACATATAGGTTATTTACACATATAGGTTATGTACAGATATAGGTTGTATACACATATAGGTTATATTCACATATAGGTTATGTACAGATATAGGTTGTATACACATACAGATTATATACACATATAGGTTATATACACATATAGGTTATGTACACTTTTAGGTTATATACCCATACATGTTATATGCATTTACAGGTTATATATACATATAGTTTACATGCACATATAGGCAATGTACACTTTAGCTTATATACACATATAGGTTTTATACACATACCGGTTATATTGCAATACAGGTTAGAAAGAAAGACCTTCTCCGTTTATTTTTATGTGCTATGTTATTTGGTTTTATTAAGATAAATTAAGAATTCTTGTTCTTAAGATGACGACATTGAAATCTTTTTTTATTATATTAATAAACCTAAAATTTCGATTGATAACTCCTATAAAAGAAATAGATTATAGTCTTTTGAAAAAGGCATTATAAACTTAAAGTGGAATAAAAAGAATGACAATTTTTATGCCAATAATTTCATAAAGATTGCTTCAAGTTTCTTTTGTTTAAGTATCTTAAGATTTATCAGATGACTGTTATATATACATATATATTTAACTGTTAAATATGGTGCCTAAACTGACTGCTTCATGTACTTACAGATGGAAACACATGGCGAGCATGGCGGAAAGTTTCCAAAGGATATGTCGAGGCTTGAGTGCAACAGCGACACGGACGTGATTAGCCCGACGGGTACAAGTAGCTCCGGCGGTGGTGGCCCTGGCCCTGGCGGCGGTGGCGTCCCGGCGGACTCCTCTTCCAGTCATCACAAGCGTCACCACAAGAGCAGCTCATCAGCAGCGGCAGCAGCGGCGGCAGCAGCAGCTGCCTTGGCCCACGATGATGACAATAACAGTGCGGCGCATTCGTCGGATAGCAAGAGTCCCAGTCAGCGGTAAGTTTTGCCACGAATACCAATACCAATACACACACCCACACACACACACATACCTCACACCCACAAACACGCACAGCCACATTCACGTTCACACCCATAAAGACACATGTGCCGGGGGCATTTACCTCAAGTTCCAAGTGGAGCATTGATGGTTCAACCAAGTTAAGAGCTTGGCAAATAATAACGTTAACAGCAGAGACAACTAAACTAACACAACTGTACATAAACATGAGAAACAATGAAATACATTTGCAGACCCCACTGAGATCCCACTGGGATTATCAGCATCAGACACAAGTGATTATTGATATAGTTGCAGTTGTCTCTCTTGCTATTTAATCTGCTTAGTTCCATATGGAACGTATGTATATTAAACTATTACTGCCATCAAATCTTACTTCTGTCTGTCCTGTACATTTATGTATATAAAATTATTTGTCATTTAATGTGAAAATCAGATTGACTTTTCCAGGATTATCGAGAGAGTTTTGGTTAATCAATTCGAGAGAGATTTCCTCACGTGCATGGCCACACACATAATTCCGCCTTGTGCCTGTGAATGTGTGTGTGTGTGTATGCTACCTCCTGAGGGGAATCAGTGAATTGTAAACCCTAATTGAAATGCGCTCATAATGCACAATTCACACCAGTTCAGCCATAAGCCATAAACATAACCTGCCGTTAAGCCCGAGCAATGTAACAATCCATTCACGCACACCCACACATGCATACACACTCATACACACATACACTCATACACACATACATGTACTTGTACGTAAAGCAGTAAGCGCATAATTGATTGCTAACGGTAAAAATGTGTACCTTACTTTGTTGGGCTTCGCAGCTGCTTTTGGTTTTCTTTCGTTATTCTTTGATTTCCGTTTCGTTTCGTTGTTGGTGCTCGCTGTCGCTGTCGCTGTCGATGTCGATGTCAGTGCAGCCCACATTGAAGTATTGCCGTATTGACTTACGTATGTACACACTCGTGTACTTGTGCCCATATATCTGTAACATATATCACGTATACGTAAGCGTATTCGTACTCGTACTCGTATTGCCCCCCGTAATATTTGTATAACATTTTTTGATGCTTTTCGTTTTTGCTTTGGTTTTGTCTCTGTGCGATATGCGCATCGTTTGTGTGCATTTCTCCCCCTGGCCCCCCGGTCCCCGGCCCATGGCCCTGGCACTGACCCACCCCACTGCCGCATATTACGAATATCGGAGAGGGAAGTACTGAAATCTGTCATAAACAAATTGAATCAACAACAATTAGCGAGCCATTAAGTTGTCACTACGGCTCCATTGGGGCCAGTTAAGTGACGCTGGGTGGGGGTAACTGGGATAAAAGCCGTTAACTGCATCTTTTATGGCCATTTGTATAAAACGACACCACAGTTAAGAGCAGCTTTGGGTATATGCATGATGAAGCTCAGTAAAGAAGTGATTGATCGCACTAATCTCCTCATATTAATAGTCAATCCGATTCCAGTCAGCACTATGTTCAATTTCAGCAAACTACACAATGGACAGACAGTAAGATACAGCTGTAGATCAAGAATATATATAATATATACATGTATATAAATATATATATATATATATGTATAAGACAGGCTGTTGCCCTGTTTAAAGGAAATCAAGTTTAGATTTAAATTGCACTAGAACAAAGAGTGAAGTACAATGATGTCTCGACTTGGCTGCTTATATAGATCAAGAATATATATACATATATAGAACACTTACCCCATAAGACAAGATGTTGCCTTGCTAAGGGAAATTTGAGCTTGAATTTAAATTGAACAAGAATATAGAGAGAGGGATACAGCGATGCGTCGACTTAGTTGCTTATGCAGATCAAGAATATATATACATATATAGAAGACTTACCCCATAAGACAAGATGTTGCCTTGTTAAAGGAAATTTGACCTTAAATTTCAATTGAAAAATATTATAGAGCGGAATACAGCGATGTGTCGACTTGGCTGCTTATACAGATCAAGAAAATATATTCATATATATTGTAGAAGACTTATCCCATAAGACAGTTGCCTTGTAAAGGGAAATTTGAGCTTAAATTTAAATTGAACAAGTTTATAGAGTGTGGTATACAGCAATGCGTCGACTTGGCTGCTTATACAGATCAAGAATATATATACATATGTAGAAAGCTTATCTTAAAGGATCTATGCTAAGGGAATTGAAGCTCAGAACAAGTTACACCGGGCGTAAATTGACTTTGAGAGGAATCAGTGAAGCTGTAATGGAGCGTAATGCGCAGTAGAACTTCAACAAAGCTCTCTGTGTGTGTTCAACGTAACTAGGTGAAAGTCTGCCTCTAATTTGCCGCGACATAGGAATAATTCAGTTCTAACGACCATTAGCTGGAACAGAACTAAGTAGTGTGTGTTGTGTGCTGAGAGTTTGTTCAGTGATTTCATTAATTAACCAAGTTGCAGAGCCTCTTATGGATGGCGCCGTGGCTTGGCAACGCGACAACTTCCCTCAGTGTGTCCCCAGAGACTCATTTGCGCCCCCCTCCCCCGCTTACCCCGTTCCTCCCTCGCTGCCCAGTTGCCCAGTTGCAAGTGGCAGTTGGCTGAGTGTCTCCAGCGTTTTAGGTGGCAATTGTGGCCCAGCTTTATGAGTCTGTGCAATCCTGCACACTGGCAGCACGAATCCAAGTGGACTTTAGCTAAATGAATTGTGTATGTCCTGCTGGCTTACCAGGAGGGGGATTGGCTGAAGGACTCTTATTTGCGTTATGTTTGATTTTTTTGTGGATTTACCAATTTCATTTTGGGTTATTGCAGCGACGCATGTGCGCTCAATAATCTCACTCTGTATATCGAATAGCTATGCAGGAAATGGTCCGATTGTTTATTTTGATAGCATCAATTGCTGTTCGCATGGAGGTTAAAGGGTGGTGCCAAAGAACGATTATAGTACTAGCTATAGGTAGTTCGATAGTTTTTGAGTTCAGTTCGATAACTTGTTACACACATAAATAATTGGATTGCAAGCGATAGTTGTATCGCTATTTCGTTAGTTCCTTTCAATAGGTCATCAGGTTTATATTAGGATAGCAATCGATAGTAGTATCGATAGTTAGATTGTTTACTTCGATAACTTGTTAAGTAAATATTTGGATTGCAAGCGATAGTAGTATCACTATTTCGATAGCTCCTTTCAATAAATATATATAATATATAATATTAGGATGGCGATCGATATTAGTATCAATAGTTTAATAGTTTAATTCGATAACTCGTCAAGAATACATTTGGATATATCGATTGTAGTATCGATAGTATGATAGTTCAATTCAATAACTTGTAAAGTATATATTTTGAGCGCAGGCGAAAGTATCGATAAATCGATAGTTAAATCGATAGGTCGTCAAGTATCGTCAAGCAATCGATAGTTAACTTTGATAACTTTTCAAGTATATATTTGGAAGAAAATCGATAGCAGTATCGATAGTTCACTTCGATTACACGTCAAATATATATTTGGTTGACAATCGATAGTGATATCGATAGTCTTACAGTTCTTTGTATTATATTTTGTGCATTGATCGGTTGACTATCGCAAGCTTAACATGACTTTTACTACCCCACATTGGAAGATCGGCGAACTCATCACTAACCAGTGGGCAGAGTAACTGCATCTGCACAAATAGTTTAAGATTGTACACAGAGAGGGATAGACTTATATTAACAACGGCGCAGCAGCAGAAGCAACTGAGGCAGGAGGAGCAACAGCTGAAAGCACCCCAGAGGCGCCAGGTGCGATTGCATCTCAATAGTCCCGCCTCCGATTGCAGTGCGTACTCCCTGAGCGGAGGTAGGATCATCAATTCAGCTAGCTGCACTCAGGTGAAGACGCTGTCGTCGTTCATCAGTGAGCATCCCGAGGAGCTGGTGAGCATTAGCAGCATTAGAAACGATGATGATGGAAGCCACAGCAATAACAGCAACAGCAATAGCAACAGCAACAGGGACAACAACAATCCCAACATGAACAACAACAGCAATGGCAACAACAACAACAACAATCAACAGACAACCAAATGGAAGAGCCTGAGAGCTGTCATGGCGTACTACTGCTCATTGCGACGCATTAAGAGGAACGGTGCTTTAAAGTCTTATGAGTAAAACCCAGCTAACAAATCTCTAATCCAGTCTAAACTAATCTATGATAATCTTATCTAAACTAATCTAAACTAACTAACTAATCAAAGCAAGAAACTATCTACATATATAATATAATATTAAGATTGCTGTTAGTGCTACTACTACTTTCTTGCATTGTGTGTGTGCGTGTGTCTGTCTGTCAGTGTGTGCGTGTGTAATGAACCACAATGAATTAATATCCCTATTAAATATATAACATACATATACCCCACCAATCCAGTCCAATCCACAACCGAACCAAACTAAATCGAACCCGATTCTCTACGCGAAAAAAGAACGAATAACCTTTCTCTCGAATCTGTAAGCAACCAAAAACAATTTGTAGTGTGTGTACTCCCTCTCTCTCTCTCTCTCTCACTCCCACTCTGTCTCTCTTTCTTTGTCTCTGTGCCTACTTCCTCCGTTCACATATGTATGTATGTATATGTGTTACCCACTCTCCTGTATGTCATGCCACACATAAAATATTTGTGATCATGTCTATCAATTGATGTGTATATCGAATGCAGATCTCTCTCTCTCTCTCTCTCTCTCTCTCTCTTTTTTCTTTTGTGTCAAACACTCTCTCTCTCTCTCTCTGTCTGTCTTTTACATACACACTCTCTTTCTCTCACTCGCTCGCTAGACTGATCACAGTCTACTCTTAAGTGTTACGTCTCTCTCTCTCTCTCGTTCTGTATCTTGCTCTGCCGTCTATCTCTCTCACGCTCTATGCTTTCTCTCTCGCTTACTTGAAATTATTCACAGAGTGCTGTCACAGGGTGTCCTTCGTGAAGGTGTCACCATGAGAAACATCGTCGACTTCCCTACTGCATATTGCGCTCTCTGTGCTAGTTTTCATTTTTGGCAATGGGGCAACTTAAAAAGTTTGCAAAACTGAGGCCAAAGTGCTGCACACACACAGAGAGAGACACTTACAAGCACACACACACATAGCCACACACACACACACATACAAAACTCGAGACGAAATGAAAAATCTCCGCAAAGAGTAAAAGTTAAAGTGGTATCTTTGTGTGTGTGTGTGTGTGGAGAATCGATATGTTTAAGCTGCCTGCCTGTACAGTGCATTGCATTCTAGGCGAACTTTTGACACACTAATATACACACACACATACACACACACACATACACATAGCACCACAATGCGCCTATGCATATGTAGCAATACTTTGGCATTGTACATGCCAAATAAGAAATTGCCTTCTGAATGACAACTTACAAAGAATTTGAATTTAGAAAATTGCAAATTTATGTAGAAACCAACAGCAACACACACACACATACACACACAGATACACCCATCGAGCCATCCACACCAAGGGGTAGAGGCAGCAGCGGGGGCTGGCAGGTGATGACTTAACCTAGAAACGCAGCAGTCGCCCCTCGCTCAGCCTCTCTGTCCCCCTCCACTCATTGAATTTATGCATTGTCAACACTGCCAACTGCCAAAAGGGCTGAGGCACAAATGCATATGCATGTTATGCTCCCCCCCTCTCTCTCTCTGTCTCCCTGTCTATCTCTTTTCATGCCCTTTGTATGCCTATCTTGCTCAATGCCGCATTGCTGTAACAAGTGTCTTCTGCCCGCAGTCGCAGTCGCAATCGAAATTCATCGTTTGATCCTCTGCTGCATCCCAATTGAATTTCAATTCCACTTGAGCCACGCCCACACAAACAATTACAGGCTAGCATAGCTGTCAGCACAAAGCTAGCAGCGACCTAATGACACCCGCATATACCACACATCGTAAACACAAAACTGGCCTGTAGAAATATTTGAATTAATTTCATAGTGAGTGTGCGATAACATAATACAGCTTCAACCAAGCCTGATATATGTGGGTCAATTATATATGCATTCATGTTATTCAGCAGTTTTCTTGATCGGTATTCACTGGAACATATACAACATTATGAAAGGGTTTTTATCGATATTGAGCCTTTGAATTTACCTTAATTGAGGTTGATCAGTCACAATATATCTCTGTAATAGATTATTAATCGCTATAACGTTGTTAACTATCGATAGTGGAATCAGCAAGGTCATCGATAGTAAAAGACTGCAAAGATAATCGATTTTTTTCATTACTTCCTGTTGAAACGGGCCTTATAGTAATGAACAAAGTTATCGATAGTAAAAGCGTCCGCAAGATAATCTTGTTGATTTCATTATTTTTGATTAAGTTGTTAATTATCGATAGTTTAATCAACAAGTACATTGATAGTAACAGACTAAATAGAGAATTTTTGGGATTTAATTATTCTTTATTGTTATTTATCGATAGTCGTATCAGTAAGTTTATCGACAGTAAAAGATAAATTGTTAGTTTTAATTTCTCTTTATTATGTTAATATTTATAATTTCTCCCTGTGATGTTAAGATACTATATTACGATGTACGGATTCTTCACCTATAATAATATATAAAAAAAAAAAAAATATTTATCGATAGTTTAATCAGCAGAACGATAGTCAAATAGTATTGATAGCAAGATAATCTTTTTTTATTATTCCTTATTAAGTTGTTTTATATTGAGAGTCCAATCAGCAAGGGTATCGATATTTACAGACTCAGTAGATAATCTATTAGTTTTTATTATTAATAATTAAGTTATTTACTTATCGATAGTCGTATCGGCGGGGTTATCGATAGTTAAAGACTAAGCAAATTATCTATTCGTTTACATAATGTCATGATAAGTTGCTATCTATCGATGGTCGAATCGACAAGGCTATCGATAGTTGCATCCGCAAAAAATTCTTTTTGTTTTTATTATTTCTTATTGAGTTTGTATGTATCGATAGTCCAATCAGGAAAGTTATCGATAGTAAAAGACTGAGCAGATAATCTATTCGCATTCATTATAACTTGTTAAGTTGTTATCTATCGATGGTCGAATCGACAAGGTCAGCAATAGTTTGTCATTTCACTCTTGTTAAGAAGTTTAAATACAATAACAATATTTAATGATATTTGAAAAGTTTATTTTGGCTACCAGATTTGCAGTTGAAAAATGTAAGCGTAGCCTAACCTCAAAATGTGGTAACTCTCTAAAGTATGCTAGACTTTAGTGTGTAATTGCTTCGCAAACAGTCTGGCCATTAATGTGCCCATGTGTGTGTGTGTTTGTGTGTTTGTGTGTGTGTTTGTTGTTTGTCTGACTGCCGCTTTAAGATTGGCAAGAGCAATTAGCAGGCAGCTGGCAAGAATGGCCGTCAAATGACTGGACAGTTATCGCTGGTGGAGTCAAGTGGAGTCAAGTGGCTCTCGGCCAGATCGGGCCAGGAAGCTGGCAGTATACTAGAGGGGGAAATGTGTTTGGTCATGTCGCCCCGTGACAGTTGCGAAGTGCCAGACCGGCAAAGCAACAGAGCAGCAGCAGCAGCAGCAGCAGAGCGGCTCAAGCGGCAACGTGGTGGCTATGTGGCAATGTAGCAATGCGGCAAAGTCGACCAATGAGTCACACGTGTGCAGCACAGCTCGATGGGACACAGCTGCGGTGTCGAGGCGTTAATTGAAATCTGAAGCTTAGGAGCAGACGCAGACGCAGCCACAGCCGCAGGCAAAGCCCAAACCGACATCATGCAGCCATTAGGCAACTCGAGCGTGTGTTTGCTTCTCTGTGTGTGTGTGTGTGTGTGCATGCGTGTGTAAATGGGTTCAGGGGAGGGTGCTGGGTGTATCGATGATTTGTGGTGCAATAAAAAATGGTATTTAAGAGCCGAAGCAACCGCAAAGGCTTTAAAGCCCGCTTGGCTCCAGCGTTAAGGGCAAACAAAACTAACAAGCTCATTTTCATTTTCAATTTACAACAATTCGAATCAGCTGAAACTGTATATTGTGTGTGTGTGTGTGTGTGTGTGTGTGTGTGTGTGTGAATGTAATCTTATCGTACAGCAAGCCTTTTTTACGCTTGACGGCACGCAGCCCGCATGGGTCCAAAAATAAAAGAAGGCCAAGCCAAAAAGCCAAGTCAACGAGCTGACCGTTAAACGAATCGCCTCGGCTTCTAGGTGTGCGTGAAGGCCTTTGCTTGTGGGTCTGTGTATGTGTGTGTGAGTGGTGTCTGCTTGTTTGAGCCTGTAAGGAACGTAATGGCCCATTGTGCTGGTCATAACGGTGAAAGGAAACACACAAAACGGTCCCTTGAGCACTGCGTGAAGCGAACAGCGCAAGAAAACACAAAAAACAGATTCGAAAAAAAAAAAAGAAAATAGAAAATAATGCGAGTAACTAGATATCTAAAGAAATCTGTTTAGCAGAATAACAACAGATATAGGAATAATAGATGTGTAGCCTGTTGTTTTGAAATTGGCAATATATTGTACAATAGAAGTGTTTTTCAAGAAGATTTTTATTTCAAAATTATATTTGTGATTTTTGTCAAACTCAACACATATGGAAGAACATAATATAGAAATGATTTGAGGTTAAGTGATTGATATAATATGATATATATATAATATATAAGTTATATAACCATGATATGATTACATCTCATGCTCAGAGTCTCGAAACCTTTTTGAATACTAGAATATTTCCATTCTAGTCTCTTGTGTTGCCAGTTCTTTGGCATTCTCTCTTTCTCTCAACTTCTCTTGAACACAACATCATCTATCTATCTACGTCTCTATCTCTCTCTCTCGCTCTCACACACAAACACACACACACATTTTCGATCTTTGACCATATATATAAATGTATCTTTGTCAGTCTTTGTGTGATCAAGTTAGTCATACCAAAGAAACAACATTCATTAACAACAAACTACAACAATAGTATAGTAACAAAGTCAATAACAACAACAACAATAACAACAAATGATGTTCTGAAAAATAAAACAAACAATTCAAAAATTCGTTTAGGAAATCGCGTATCGGAGATGGAGCTTCAGATCCAGATTCCGATTGGTAAGTCTCTTGCGTTGCTTGCGTTTTGGTTACTCTGTCACTCTCTGCACAGCATACACACACACACACACACAAACGAATAGACAAATACAAAATACACACACACACACTTAGATACACACACACTCTAGTATTTAGAGAGCTACGCTTATCGATTATGTTGCGAAATTCATTTGAATAATAATGATGATAGTGCTGATGATGAAGCTTTTAATGCTGATTGTGATGATGATAATGATGCGGATGATGATCATAATAATGATGAGGTTGATAGTGATGACAGCTGAAGTGCATCTAATTGGCATGCGTGAGGTGCTTTTTCATTTGCTTTGGCCCACAAAGAAACCAATACAGACAACAATAAGCCTAAGAACACATAGAACTAGTTTGTTTGGCGGGTTGGTAGTAAGACTAACTCATTCACACATACAAACACACACACTCACGTGCAGTTCCGCTCACACTTGTAGACCAAAATAGCCCACAAAAATTGAGTAGATTCCATTATCAAATGCTTTCCAATGCCAGCAACCACAACAACAAACACACACACACACCTACACCCACACACACACCTACACCCACACACACACACAGAGACTAAACTGTGTAAATACCCATACATAGAAGACATGTATAAAAACCAAGTCACGCCTAGTTTTCGTTTTCATTTTCTTTTTTTTCTTTTTTTTCTATTTTTCTTTTTCGTTTTTGTTTCTGTTTTCGTTTTCTTTTCCTTTCTTAAAGCTAGCCGCATTGCAAGCTGCGCTCTTCTTTAGTTCCACATGGCGTATGCGTTATATTTGGTAGCGTCAACTGAATTGCGAACAATAAAACTCAATGCAAACGCTGTAAATAGTACGCAAAATGCGAAATGCTAAAGCAATTAAACTGTTGTACTTAGTTTGGCATACATTTTTTGAATAACCAACAACAAAATAGAAGTCGCTTTTTGTGCCTGTGCAACCAGAACCAGAAAACCAAAAAATACTAAAAATACAAAAAAAAAAAAAAAATACCAAAAACCAATAATAACAAATAAAAGTACTTAAGAAATGCGTTGTAAATAAATGAAAAGCATAAATTGTCATGTGAAATGCGCAAACAGTTTAAAAAAAACACGATACACCGTTGCTAGTATGAATCGGATAACTATATACCATTATATATCATGATTCGTATGTACATATTCTTTATACCTTCGTATGTAACATATATATATATTTATTGCAGTTCTTCATTCTTAGAAAGGCAGTTCAACTTTTACTAGCGATTTGAGCAATACCCCCTCCCCCGCAAAAACCACTACTACATCAGTCTAAACAGATAGAATATCCTATTTTCCTATTTCCACTATCCGGGTTTCTCTTTCATTTTCCTTACACCCCCCGCCTACTAACATGAGCACACAAAAGCTTTATTGTATTAACACTTAAGTATACTCTGTACTGTACTAAAGGGTATTCTCAATCATTGCATGGCGTTGCAGTACAGAGTATCGTTTCGGTCGATCAGTCTCGACTTTAATGCATTATTCATTTCTGCTGATATCATATTATTTATCATATTATTTGCCTTGTGCAGTTTATTTTTGGCTTAAGAAGAAAACTTACAGATGTTTATACCCTTGCAGGAGGTATACGAGTATTAGGAGACATCTCCGAATACTCTATAAATAATTTATTCTGAATTAGCATCAAGAGAGGAATAAAACTAACCCTGTCTGTCCGTGTGTCTGTCCGTCTGTCCGTCTGTTGCAACGCAAACTAGTCTGTGAGTTTTGGAGCTATCATTATAAAACTTTGCATACATGCTTCTTATTGCTGCACGCTATAAATAAGTCGTAATGAGCCGGTTCGGACCGATATATCGTATAACTGCCATACAAACTATCGGCCGATATTGGTTGTTTGTTAAGATGTTGTAACCAAATTTACCATATCGGACTTTTACTATATATATAAAGTGCATATAAAGTTTCATAAGAATCGGAGCACTATAACATATAGCTGCCATAGGAATAATCGGCTTGAATGCAGATTTTTATATGAAAATCTATTCTGATTTTAGAAAATACTGAACTTTTCAGTGACAATCAAAGTGAACCCTAATATTGAATTTACACAATTCCATACCATTCTGCACCATTATATATAACTAGTATTGGAACGATCCGAGTATATAATAATCTGCAAGGATGTACAACCTTCGGCATGCCGAAGCTAGCATTTCTTTCTGGTTTCTCATATTCACTTGATACTGATGACTTCGCGCACTCGAACCGAGCTTTAACTGATACTTATGGTTTATTCTTGCTTCACTTCTATATACTCACACTGCATGGCCTACGAATTAAAGCAAACTATTTAAATTAATGTCTACTCTCCGCACTACTATGTTACATATGTATAAAACTATTTTTAATTAGTAGAAACAGATGAATATAACTTGGTAAAAATAAAACCACATTCACAACCTTTGACATTTTTGCATGCCTGATTGCCTGTAGAGTGAGTTACCGTTAAAGTGTCGGATGGAGACGCCAAGAGAGAAAGCCAACCGGAGATGGAGCCACAAAGGCAACTTCCCCTGGGCTACCAGTTGGGGGCTGATAGCGGTGGTTGTCAACCAGATGTCATTGGTCTCCGACAGCTTCGTCCTGCTCGCCCCGAACTAGAACACCACCTGAACCACCTGAACCACCTGACCACTTTACTTACATGTTTTTAGTGCGTGCTTTTCTATGTGTCTGTGTGTGTGTGTGTCTGTAGCATTACTCGTTACCCGCTAACCGCTACCCCGTTACCCGTTACCCGTTAAGCGTTACCCGTTAAGCGTTAAGCGTTACTCGTTGCCCGTTAGACGTTAGCGTTGCCATATCGTTGCGTGCCATTAAAGTGCGTTTGCGTTACGGGTTTTTGGGTTTACCGTTAAATGAATGTTTATTGCTACCGCCACGCATTGCGTAAGTGTTTCGTGTTGCGTAAGTTACGACCTTATAGCAAATAGCAATAGAGCACTCCCTAGAGCACCTTGTAGATTAAGACGTAGCCGTAGGCCTAGAGATAAAACCCAACCCAACCAAGAATCAAATGAACATATGTACGTTATGCGCACGCTTCACATTATTGCCATTCAGTTGCATTTACTCTCGATATCTTTAAACGTATTAGTGTATACTATATCTATATATATATATGTCTAGCTATGTAGCTATGTTTCTGTTTCTTTTCTCAATTTTCCTGATGAAATTTTCAACCCGTAGTCGCTTAATATTTTAAGTTCCAACCTGCTGTAGCTGGTAGAGATATGTAGCTTAGTTTAGCTTAGTAACGGAAGATTCGCTGTGCTTGGCTCAGAGACGTGTGATCTTTAAACGTATATATCCTCGTACAGGACACGGTCGAACCAGCGCTGGATGAAACTGCGCACCACCGTACAGATATCGTCGGCAATACAGAAGAAACCACCGCTCAAGCGCGAAGACTCATTCCTCAAACGTTTCTCAACGAGACAGATACCCGAAACACAGGTGAGTCCAACATTTGAATATGAAATCTTTCAACTGTATTATTTACTATATATTATATATAGGAAACTGTTGAAGACACCGGTTCAGAAAGTGCCTCTGGTGACGTCGACAAAACTGTTAAGCGTAGACGACGCTATCTGCAGAAGCGACGCTCCGTTGTTAATCCAGATGAGAATTTTTACTTCTATTGGTTAATGATGTTAACTATATGTGTTCTATATAATCTATGGACCCTAATTGTGAGGCAGAGCTTTCCTGAACTGCAGGTGAGTTATTCCGCCCACTTGGGCAACAAAGCTCATCGCCGCGACGGTCTACCATAAAAGATGAACAATTCCTTGTGCCTTCTCTCATAATGCCAGAAGTTTGTAAGACGAGTTGACTGCTGGCCCCCCATAATAATGCCTAACAACCATAAATTTTGTCAAACAATGAAGTTTATTATGTACGTGTATTTGTGCGCACTCTTCCCCAAAAAAGGAAAGCAAATGTGAGCTGAGAGTAGTCCTTGGCGTTTCTTAGGCCTTCTCACAGTTTCTTTCTTTATGACTTACTCAGCTGAGAGGAGCAGCAACTTTGCCATCAAGCTGTATTATAAAGGTTACGTAGGTTATAAAGATCTCGTTCTACTGAATTCTCAATTAATTAGATTGCATCTTAGTTTGCGTAGCATGTCGTGGGTAGATAAGTATTCTGAAACATCTTACACTCTTTGCTTATATAAAGCTGTCATGTGCTTAGCCCTCTTGAGAGTTGTGGATAATTTGAAAGCGTTCGAAGAGGTTTGTAGAGGTTATTTCATTGTTGACAGATTTGTTTTGTGAGGTACTTCATGACAGTGGATTACTGTCAACAGGGTAGCAGCTAGTCTTCATTGTTCAGACTCGTTTTCTTACCTTTTTGGGCCACACTTCGTAATGACTCAATTAAAAGACACGCAGCCATCTCATCAGGCAAATGGTCGGTTATGTTAGTCGGTTGCTTGTGTTTGCTTGGTGTTGGTTGGACCTGAGTCAATGATTGTACACTGTCCAGTTAGCTGGTGTTTGTCATCAGATTCGAGCCGGCTAAGGGTTGCCAGCAGCAGCAGATAACATTGGGTTTGGCATGGCATGTGATACACTCGTCATCATCATCATCATCATCATCATTATCGTTGTTGACCTTTAGCGCCGTAATGTGGTTCAGTTGTTGGTGTTGCCGTTGCTAGCCAGCCTTTTTGTCAGCCTGCCATTTTTAGAGAAGGCCTCTAACCCATACCCCACTCGCCTTTTCCCGTTTGTTTCGTTTCATTTCGTTTCCTTTCCCTGTCATCCCCATTCCCAGCCATATCCTGTTCATTGTCATTGTCATGCCCACCTCCAATTTATTTTCATCTGCAATTGTAATACTATGCATTGCCAAAATAATTGCCCTTGACCTGAGCCAGTTAAATGTGAGCAAAGACACACTAAAATAATTGAAAATTCCAACTAATTTCGACATTTTTTTTTCACTTTTTTATTCAGCAATCTGTGCCTACCTTTTGGCTCATCTGCGATTCAATGACAGATGTTGTATTTATCTTAGATATAATAGTTCAATTACGCACAGGCTATCTGGAGCAGGGCCTTATGGTAAGTAGACTGGAGACAAAAGAGAAACTACTCAAACTCAAATCAAACAAACAGAACTTTTCTACTATTTATTTACCTCATTCGGACGTGGAGTAAACAAAGTTACAAAGTTCACTGCAGCTTCAAATATTAAATTAATAAAATATTTGAAAACTTCTGAGAAGCGCAGTAAGCAGAAGAATATTTACAATGGGAATTCAAAGACTCTGATGATGTATAAGATACAATTGTCAATTTGATTAAGCAAATATTTTCTCATTTAGCATGAAAGGCGGACTGAGCAATGGGGTAGGCAAACATCCGATAGTTTGCCAAGCAGAATTCTATTTTTAAAGAAGTGCGCTAAATTAGAAAGTGCAATTAAAACTTTACCATTAGCTTAAAGTCATGCAATCTAAGTGCAAACTTTTACAGCCCCACGAGAATAGTTAAGAAAGTAGGGCGAATATATTGTATATTCAGAGAACAAAACCGCAATGGTTTCAAATGGTTATAGATCGACTAAAACTGGTTCCCAGACCAGAGTCAGTAGTATTAAAGTGTGTTTACCCGATTTGAGCTCTAAACATAACCTAAAAAGTAGTTGCAACACAATATATATTATATATATTCAGTTTCTGTTGGTTAACAATTTTTAATTTGTGTTTCCCCAGGTATATGATGACAGGAAGCTGGCCTGTCATTATGTGCACTCGCGTGAGTTCATCTTCGATATGATAGCGCTGATACCGTTGGATCTGCTGCAGTTGAAGATGGGCACACATCCGCTTTTGCGTTTTACGCGCTTTTTTAAAGTAAGTGACCGATGCAACGATGCTTTACCCCAAGACTATATAGTTTGATTCTCTTTTATCAATGCAGGTATATCGATCTGTGAGATTTTATTACATTGTAGAGAGTAGAACAGTTTGGCCAAATTTATGGCGCGTTGTTAATCTAATTCATATCCTGTTAATATTGGCCCATTGGTTTGGTTGTTTCTATTTTTTACTCTCCGAAGCGGAGGGCTTTCAGGTAAGTTCCCATATATAATGTATATACAAATCTTGAGTATTGAAAACCTAACGTTGTACGATTACAGGGCGATTGGGTGTATCCGTATAGACCGGGTGACTATGCCACATTGACGCGCAAGTATCTGGGCAGTCTGTATTGGTCAACGCTAACACTGACCACAATTGGGGATCTGCCCACGCCGGAAACGAATGCAGAGTGAGTATTGAATGTGAGCCAAATAGGGCGATGGAGTTAGCAGCCAAAAGGATAAGGGTCTAAAGGGGTTGTTGTTTTGCTTTCCATTTGCATTAATCACTTGAATCCAAATCGAACAACAGACCGAACTTTTCGGTGGACGGCCCAAGATCAATACCAAGACGTGGTATCAAATCACGACTGCTACAATTTGGCTCTAGTTATGGGTATGCTGATAAGATCAATATTTCCTAACTATTCATTATTGAACGAAATTGAACGAATATCATGCGATTTGTTGCGGCTGTCCACCAGTTCGATAATTTCTACTAAATAAATATCTTTTTGGGTGAATTCTTATTATCATCAAAGTCTTTGGCTCTTATCCTAAAAAAACAATTATGAAAATTCTAAAGTTTTCGAAAGCGTGCGACAGCCTTCAACAGCTCCAATGATATTTTTCAATTCAAATGTTCGTAACTTATTTGAAATACAGTAAAGTCAAGCAATCAAAAATTCATTCAAATATGCTTTCGAAAACTTTGATTTGGAGTGTTGTAAAGCGAGCGAAAGGTTAGATATAAATAGGTCAAATTTGAATAGGTTAAATATCGATCACTTTGGAAAATCGCGACCTTCGCTTGCATTACAATATCTCCTTTTCTCTTTTATCATTTATATAGTACTTCAATTAATCCTTGACTTCTTTTCTTCGCCTTAGATATATTTTTACGATCGTTAGCTACCTGATTGGCGTTTTTATCTTTGCAACAATTGTGGGCCAAGTGGGCAATGTGATAACCAATCGTAATGCCAATCGTCTGGAATTTGAGAGGCTATTGGATGGCGCCAAGACCTATATGAGGCATCACAAGGTGAGTTCTTCCATCCAGCACCACCTCTACCACTTGTGCAAGTGATTATTTGTGTGTTTTTAAGGTGCCTGGCGGTATGAAGCGTCGAGTGTTGCGTTGGTACGACTACAGTTGGTCTCGAGGTCGCATACAGGGTGGCGGTGATATCAACACTGCATTGGGCCTGCTACCTGATAAACTGAAAACCGAATTAGCCTTACATGTCAACCTAAGCGTACTTAAAAAGGTGACCATATTCCAAGAGTGCCAGCCAGAGTTTCTGCACGATTTGGTGCTGAAAATGAAGGCATACATCTTCACGCCAGGAGATTCGATATGTCGCAAAGGCGAGGTGGCTCGCGAGATGTTCATCATAGCCGACGGCATATTGGAAGTGCTGAGCGAGACGGGCAAGGTGCTGACCACCATGAAGGCAGGTGACTTCTTCGGTGAAATTGGCATCCTAAATCTGGACGGGCTTAATAAGTGAGTAGCAGTTGCTAGACGGCAGTTCAAGGTACCTTCTAATGTGGCACCTTCCCTTCTCTACACACAGACGTACTGCGGATGTGCGATCTGTTGGTTACTCAGAGCTGTTTTCGCTGTCACGCGAGGATGTGCTGGCTGCCATGAAGGACTATCCAGATGCACAGGAGATCCTGCAGACGCTCGGACGCAAGCGACTGATGGAGGTGCGCTGTGTGAACAAGAAATATGCTAAGGCGCAGAGCGACAAAGAGAATGCAGCCTATGCAGCTGCCCATCCCCATCATCCACATCCACATCCACACGCACATGGGCAACACCATCATCAGGTGCACCAGAGCGACAGCAGCGAGAACAGTGCCTCCAAAAAGATTGTCGACAAGCTGAAGCACGATGTCAAAGGCTTTCGCAATGTGCTCAAGAAGACTAGGCAAGTGCAGCTGAGATACCGCACAGATACTTCATCTAACTGGTTCTATTTATTCCAGGACCTCACGCAAGAGCGACGAGTCACTCGAAATGCAACCGTTGCACAATAGCTCGCCTCGTGGCAGCAAGATCATGCTGAAACGCATGTCGCGTGTAAGATCAGATGAGAAGGACACGGAAGAGGCCAAGGATGAGCTGCACGACAAGACACCCAGTCCCATTGGGGCGGGGCTACCTCTGTTGCAGCGCCTTCGTTTGCTCAAGGAGAAACAGGTAAGTTGGACTCCATCATGACACCCCATGCCGAGAAGGGCAACCACCACTTCCACACATACCACCACCCTGCTATGTTTTTCTTACACTTATTTTCAATCGAAATTCGCAATCGCAATTAACATTTCTATAGCAATTCGTATGTTTCGTATATCGCCTCATTGAGATACTTCACGAGCTTTAAATGGTGTCACTCGCAACAGAAACAGAAACAAGATACAGTGTACAAGATTCATTTGATCACACAACGACCATTGCACGGCCTGAGTACTTGGGCATAGCTATCGTACGGGGGTAGGCGATCCTACGACACTTATGAAACATACTTACTCTACCCGTACAGTCAGTCTTTACTCGTAACTCGTTCATTGGTATATTTGTTTCGCTTCATTTGGTTTGCCAGAACATTTAAGTGATTTTCTAGTAACAGTTCGATTTACTCACTTAACTTTAATTCAATAGTTCATCTTGCTTGAAGCACGTTCCTGCCAATCGATAATAAAACACAGATAAAGTTTAGGAAATAAAAGAGAAAGGATTGGGCCTTAAGCTGTTGATCTTTGATTAGGTTTAACTGTATCTATATATTATACAATATATTTGAAAGTGATATATGGTATTCGCTAGGTAAACTTAGGTGTAAGTTTTATCAAGAAGAATTCATTTCTTTGGAGGTGGAACTGAAGGGAATCTAGAATAAAGGATATAGAATAAGCTTTATTATCAATTTACTCGTAATATTACATCATGATTTTCAAATAATAAATTTGAGCGGGGCTTTAGGAAAGTCTTTTTATACCCTCTTTCTATACTAGCCCTGTCTGTCTGTCCGTTTGTCCGTCTGTCCGTGTGTCCATCTGTTCCAACGCAAACAAGTCTCTCAGTTTTGGAGCTATCTTAATGAAACTTGGCACACATGCTTCTTATTGCTGCACGCTATAAATAAGTCAGACCGAGCCGGATCAGACCGATATATCGTATAGCTGTCATACAAACTATCGGCTGATTTTGGTTGTTTGTTAAGATATTGTAACGAAATTGACTACATCGGACTTTTTCTATATATATGTATAAAGTGCATATAAACATTCACAAGAATCTGAGCACTATAATATATAGCTACCATTGGAACAATCAGTTGAAATTCAGTTTTTTGTATAAACATCTGTTCTGATTTTAGAAAATACTGAACTTATCAGTGCCAGTCATGGTAAGACATAATATTGAATATACAAATTAAATTCCGCATCATTATGTATAATAAGTATAGGAACAATCGGAGGATATCAGAACCTGCAAGGGTTTGGAACCCTCCGCATGTCCAAGGTAGCCTTTCTTTCTGGTTTCTCATTTTGAGGCATACGGAGTATCCTCGGAATCCCCTTTTGACCTGGGCGACTACTTAGCCATCTAACTTCAGTTGTATATAAGAAAGTGTTAAATTGTATTTCTAAATTTTAACACATATTTAATTAAAGGACAGCAAATATATAGTATACCTGTCTTCATAGACTCTAAACTTTCGTGTTAGAACAACCTATTTTAATCTATTTTTGACTTTGAAGAGCGCGTTACGTTTTTTTTCCTTTGGAGGGATATACTTATTATATTAAGAGCGAATAAAGACTCCACGTAATATATTTAAAACGAATGAAGACTCCTCGTGCAATGAAGCTTGTTGGCTGTCGCTCTAAATGAATGATTCGTAGGCTTTGTGTGTGTCTTGTCTGGCTTTCTTCGGACACTGAAAAAAGAATGAAGAATTGCTTGGCTGCTGCTGTTAGAACCCTCCGTAGCTGCCTGCCTGTGCGTGTTAATTTATTTTGTTTTGCCACACAGATGGAACAACAGAAACAACAATAGACTGACAAGGGAAACAGAGATGGGAACACCTTGCACTCTGCACCTGGCACCCGACACCTGACACCTGAAACCTTAGACCAGTTGATGACTCGACCGTACGACAATGATTACACTCTCGAACAAACTCAGGGACATCCACTACAGTACACAACACATACATACACCGCATTTCGTCCACTCAATTGAGTGCATTCTTTGGTTTGGTTTTTCTTTCGTATCTCTTACCATTTATTTACTGATTTCCCGATTTACTGATTTCCTGATTTCCTGATTTGAGTTTGGCTTAACTCCAGTATATATATGTATATATATATGAGAAAATCCAGCAATTTTGTCGTGTTGTATGTAATTAATCCCCGGCTCCTAAATAGTAGTTTTGTATGTGTCTTTATGTGTCTTGCACTAGGATCGCGAAGAGCGAGCTGTTAAGTCCACACCACCACAGAAATCTCCACCTCACTCACATGTAACGTGTACGTTATCGCCGCAGGAATCGATACAGGAAGAGCCCGAACGCGAGTTCAACGAAGGCTTTCCCCTCATACAGAGATTGCAACAGTTGAAAATAAAAAACGAGCCGCAAACGAACGCCACCAGCGAAGCTGGCGTCGTCATGGTAAAGCCAAATCCAGTTAACCCCCAGTTAACCCCATCAAATCAGCCACACTGAGATTTCAACTCCATTTGCCTGTGTTTGTTCTACTGCATCTGCTTTAATCACTCTCTTTCTCTTTCTCTCTCTGTCTCTTCTTGCCCCTACTAGGTGAACACGCCAGCGAACATCAGCAGCAAAGTGGACTTGGCTGCAGGTTCTAGTGGTGCGGGCAGCACAGGACAGTCACTCACCGTGGCCCAAATCAAGCCCATCATGAAGGTCTCCTTCAAGCAGAAGATTCAACAGTTGCAGGGAATAGCTCCGGCTGTTGCATCGGCGCCCAGCAGCAGCATCAGTCCGATCACTGAAGTGAGCACTGGCGCCATAGCCAAGAAGGAGCCACCGAAGTCGTTGGCTGTGATTGCTAGGCACGCCACAGAGGCAGCTGGAGGAGATGCAGCAGCGAGTGCCGCCGTCTCCAGCCTCATATCGAAGAAGCTGATGAAGCCGTCCCATGCAAAGCTGAGCACACCTATGCAATCGGATACGGATACGGACGGCACGCCCATTAAGCCCTGGTCCAAGCTGAAACTGGCCACACTTATGTCCTCCAGCTACACCAGCCTCAACAACTGCTCACCCGACGCGGAGCTTGAGTCTGCGATGGAGCTGAAGAACTGCTCGTTGAGCAACATCCCTCAGCACATGGAGGGTGGTGCCGGGATAGTTGGCCGGCACAGGCATCACAGTGCGCGCAGCTCACGCTCGCCTCGTCATGGCCACGGACATGGACATGGTCGCGGACATGGCTATGGACACGTGTGCAGCTCAAGCACAGGCTCATCCAGCACGCGCAGCACGCTGAGCACGACCCGTGAATGCCTTCGCCTGCAGAAGCCGGAACAGAAACTGCCCGAGGAGCTTGGCGGCGAGGTGGCCGACAGTGGACGCAAGCTCTATCAGAGCGTATTCGATCTATCGCCGGAATATTGCGGCCTGCCATTTGTCAAGCGCCTGAAGATACTCAACGAGCGACAGAAGCTGGCCGAGCTGGAGAAGGCGCTGCAGACGCGCAGCTTCAGTCTGGATTGCTCCAAGTCAACGGGAAACAGCAACGAAGTGCCCATCACAGAGTCCTTGTACCGCTGCTATAGCGACACCTCCGGCATATATTCGCAGTTTCTGAGCACCTACGAGTCGACCACCAGTTCCACATCCATCTCGACCAATACATCTGCTTCGGCATCAGCATCGGCATCCGCATCCGCCTCGGATAGCAACTGCAACAAGCAGCATGCTGGACAGCTGCAGCAGCTGGAGTACATGCCACTTAGTCCCGAATCGAATGAGACCGTCGAGCGGCGCAAGCTGAAAAGTATTCTCAAGAAGCTACACAAGGGGGGAGGAGGAGGAGGAGGAGGAGGAGCAGGTGACAGCGATGTTGTTGGTATCGGTAAAGACGAGTCAAGCCGAGCTAAGGCCGGTGCACTGTCGCGGGGGCTGCTCACGGAGCCTACCTTGGAAGGGTACGTGGCTAGGCACAGTAAGCTCTTGAAGAGTGTAACCTTCCATTCAACTCTTTCTAGCCCGCCCGCCAGTGCCAAAGAGGATGGTCAGTTCACTGCCCTCCTCGCCTCGAATAGCAACAACTACGCGATCGCGCACGGTACGGGTAACGCTAATGATAACACACCTACGCCAACACCAACGTCAACATCAATGCCAATGCCAACGGCATCGGGATCGGTATCGGGGTCGGCAACGGCATCGGCATCGTATCAATCACAGGCACCAGGCTTGATGAGTGCAGATCCGTCAGCCTGGTCGCCGACGTTAGCATTGGTAACGCCAACGAATTCGCCGCAAGAGAGTTTTGCCTTTGAGCCAGAACTGGGCGGCGTAATTGCTGGCGTTGGCACCGCCTCAACGTCATCCCCATTAGCAACTGCATCCGCATCGGCCTCTGCTACGGCATCGTATATAGTCGAGTGCTCGTCAATGTCGTCGTCGAACAAGATACTCTCGCAGAACACTGAGTTCCACACTCAGTCCACAACATCCACAGATTTGAATTTGAATTTGCAGCTCCGACAGAACACGACGAACGCGGCGGCGACTGTCAGTGCTAGTCAAGTGCCCAAACTGGAAGGTAAATAGCAAAGACACCATCATGCGAGTGATCTCTTGAATGTTGGGTCTCTCTTAGACCCTTATTAAGCAACCTAACACCAGAAAATACTTGAAAATACCTGCAAAATACCAAAGTAATTTAACCAGTAATGTACAAATAGCTCTAGCTAAACTGCTTGCCGCGTCCCCAAGTTGTCAAAGTGACTTGTCCCCCCCCTCTCCCCAGTCACCTTGTCGATAACATCACGGTTATTCCATGCATCGTTTTATTTGCATCTGCAATGGAGTACCCCTAATGTTGGCCTGTACAACTCTTTGCATGCATTTTCAGAGTTTTTCAGGGTTTATTCGTCTTATCTCACCCGCTTCATTGTGCCTTGCTATGACTCTCTCTCTCTATCTCTCTCTATATCTGTCTCTCTCTATATTTTTCGCTCTATCTATATCGCTCTCTCTACCACTGTCTGTATCTCTGTCTCTTTTCTGTGAATATTCTTAAGGTATTCATAACTATCTTTTGCGATAAGCTCACTACATTCAACCATCTCGCATGTCAGCTTCAAGTTTGATCAGTCTTCTTTTAGGTTAAGTATTGCTAGATCTTGAAAAATAAACTCTTACTGTCATGATTTTGATTTCTTCAGTCTCTTGATTTGATTTTCCCCACCATATCTATATGATTTGCCACATTTGTTTCATTATATTCACCAACAACATTCAACATAACGAAATTGTAAATATAAAAATACCAAGAAACACTCACACACTCACAGTCACACGTATTTAGCGCGTAAGTACACACTGTGCACAGTGAAATCAAGCATTTTCAGCCAGTTCGATAACTGCAATCGATCTGCATCATCGATAACGAAGCACGCGAAGCACGCGCACGCAAGCAAAGCTTTTGGAACGCAATGGAATGAAACAGCGGCAACAAAAAGGGGCACCCGTTCTGCCTGAGCATGCGACTGACACAGATTACAGATCACAATTATCGATAAACGATAACTCACGTAGCCAACTCTTTTGTAAATAATTGAAAACAAGAAACAAAAAAAAACCAAACGAGAGTCGCAAACTCCGCATAGAATTTGTGTTTTGGTTCGTTTTTTGGGTTGATTTTTGGATTCTCTGGTTGGTCGATCGATTCATCGATCCATCGATCAGTCGAGCCGCAAGGAAACGCTGTATTGTGTATTGGGAATGTGTGTAAATAACATATAACTGTAATAACTGCGTATGTATGCATTATTATTTCATTTACTTACCAAGAAAAGAACTTACAACCACTTCAATATAATTATAATAACAACAACAATCACACAACAACAGCAGATAGTGTTTTGCAGCAACAACAACAACAACAAGCAAAAGTAACCGTAGTTGTGGCTGTCACACTCGTACGCTATCTGTCTCTGTCTCACACACACACACACTTGCCACTCGAGACTGCACACAACTGTACCGATGAGCGCACAGGGTGTTTCTAGTTCACTCACTCAACAAACTAACAAGGTGTTACTCGTCTCTCGTTTGCATTGCATACTTCAAGGATTCCCCGAGCCACAGGACTACTTCAATCAGATACTGAGCGGCATCAATCAGGTGATCAAGACGCACATGAACGAGATGCACTCCAAGTTCGAGTCGCAGTTCTCCAGCATGGCCGGCGAGGTGCGTCGCAGGGATGCGATCATTGCGCAGCTGCAACTGAAGCTGCGCGCCATCGAGCAGAAGTCGACGGTAGCCGCCCTCCAGACGCGGCGACTGAAGCGCGAGAAGATGTCCCAGCTATCGGTGGACGACGACGAGCCTGGCGAGCAGGACAACAGCAGTTCGGGCTCCTCGGCCGAGTTGCTCTTCATGGTAAGCGAGTGCGGATCTGCTATAAGCATTACAGCTTCTATGTTTCTCTATCTCTTTCTCTTTTCCTCTCTCTCCATCTTACCTCTCCATGTCTACTTCTTCCTCTCTTTACCTCTACTTCAACCTCAACCTCCACCTCTTTATCCACCTCTACTTCTACCTCTACCTCCATCTCTACCCCCAATTCTCGCTTTCTACCTCTACCTCCACCACTATCTCCAATATTACCTCCGCATCTACCTCTACATCTACCTCCATCATTACCGTCACCTCCACTACTACCTTAACCACTACCTCCACCTCTTCTTCCATCACCACCTCTCCTTCTACCTCTCTCCACCTCCACATCCACCTCTCCCTTTCCACATCCACCTCTACCTCCACATCCACCTCTACCTCCACTCTACCTCTACCTCTACCTCTACCTCTACCTCTACCTCTACCTCTACCTCTACCTCTACCTCTACCTCTACCTCTACCTCTACCTCTACCTCTACCTCTACCTCTACCTCTACCTCTACCTCTACCTCTACCTTTACCTCTACCTATACCTGTATCTCCACATTCAACTTTACCTCACTTTCTTTTCCTCGTACAGCGCGGTGACTCGCTAGACACAGTGTTCACCTCGTCGCCACCTGTGCAGGGCGGACGGCGCAGCATTTCACCCGGTCCAAGCCGACACCACGCCGCCTCCGCCAACGCACTCAACTGCCCGAGCAGCTACTACAGTGGACCGGGCACACTGACGACGCGGCACGCCCAGAGCCATCCTAGCTTCTATGCATCGCACGGCAATGGGCGACTGAGCAGCAGAAGCGGCTACCGTGACTGGGATGAGCGTGGAGCGTTCTCAAGCAGCAGCAGAGCGGAAGGTGTGAGCAGCAGCCAGGGGCAGGAGGGCTCCATGATGATCTCCGATGTGGCAGGCAACTTGACCCGACTCTCGGATAGCGTCATACTGGACATCGGGGAGAGCTCCAGCTCCAGTTCGTCATCGAGCAAAATGAATATTGCCGGAGAGCAGGACGATGACGACGAGGCCGAGGACGAGCTGAGCGGCGCCGCGTTAGTCGCAACGGGCAGCGGCGGCTCCACTCTGGTCGGGCCCAATGACTGGGAGGTGCAGATGCTGGCCGCCGAAATGGAGCGGCAGGAACGCAAGCGGGGCCACTCGCTCTCGGACAATCTGGGCGAGCTGCGACATTGCAGCACGTTCCTGCGACGTCGCCGCAAGTTTAGCGACACCGAAACGGAATACAGCGAAACTGACATGGATGAGCGACTGGCTGGAACTGTTGCCGGTCCTGGTGGCGTTGGTGGTGCCACAGTGGATGCCACAGATGCTGCAACACAGAGTGGCAGCAGTCGACCCCGCGCCTCGAGTCTGGATCAGTTTAACCTGCGATATGGCATCGGTCGTGGCATCTTTAAAGCAATGAGCATCGATCGTGATAAAGATAAGCTTTGAGAACTATAATCTCAGCTCGATTCACCCATTACAACAACAACAACAACAGCAACACGAGACACGACTCCAACTGAACAAGACAAGGACTAACGAGATAAGCTAAGCTATTCCAACCGGACAGTATTACAAAAGGTACAACTACAACTGCAACAACAAAGACATGTGTATATGTATGTACTGTTATGTACATGTACTACGCCAAAACACTTACACAGAGACACATACTTTGATATACAACAGACTTACCATATAGAGAGCATATATATTCAGTTGATATTAAGCCACAAAATCCTCGAATTCCCATAAAGAAAAAACCAAAAAAATATATATATACATATATTTAAAATAAGTAAGCATAAAACTAAAAGATGGAATGGAATCGTACATAGTTTTAAAGTCGAAAGGGGAAGATAACCCTGATGACAGCAGTAACAGCAACAATCCACTGTTATTCCTTTGTGTCCGCTGCGATCCTTGTTTGCACTTCAGTTTGGAATAGGTAGAAAATATGAATAGGTACAAAACATGAATAGGTACTATTATGAAACAGTGTTGCCATACTTTCGAAATGCATTCAAAGAGAAAACAAACAAGTTGATTTTTATCAATCATTATTAAATATTTAATATTAAGTCATTTGTTCTTACGTATTCAGTTTGATTATCTACATATATCTTCATTCTATAATCAATTTGGCAACACTGGCGTATATAGTTTTCACACCTTCGATACCATAATATGCGATTCTTCAAGTTATCGTTAATTTTTTACCACCCATAGTCCAGTGTAGACCTGCTACAAGCCCTAGACTAGCTTTACATTTGATATACGAATATGATAAACGCGTTTTAGTATGTGTGTGTGTGTGTGCCTGAGTGTGAGTGAGTGTGTGTGCGTGTGATTGAAAGTCAGTTGAAAGAACGTACCCACATTATACCGTCCTAAATATAGCGTCCATGCCACTGGCGCACATATGATTTTTTAACATAGTATTGTATGTGTGTGTGTGTCTGTGTGTGTGTGCAAGGAGTCCCATCTCAATCCTTCCATTTGATTTGCCTTGGTTACTGGAATATGGTGGATATGCTGTCTTCGATAACGAAACGTGAAACACAAACAAATTGTATATACCTCTTATCCTCGTATAGAGACTATTAAGAACAAAGCTATATACACACACAACTCTATATATATATATATACATGTATATATACATACATAAATGTAAATGTGTGCATCTACACATGCATGCAAGTATATGATATGTCATTATATGATATGATATTAAATAGTTTAATGAAAACCGAAAGCTTTAATAACTTATATAGAGAACTATTTAAGAACCGTTTTAAGTACTAATCAATCCAACCAACAACAACAACAATATGAAAGCACAATGAGAGTAATATTTAGGAAGAAAGTCATTATTGATGTATGGTAAAGATAAAATATATATACATATGTATATATATACAAATGCATACAGGGAGATATGCATTCTTATGAGAACTTTAAAGAACTCACAACGGTTCACCCGCTCTATAGTCTATAGTCTTTAGAATAGAGGATCTTTTCCACGTACATAACTAACTAACACATTACGCGCAAGCCTCTTTGTAACTTAGCGTTCTTAGCCTAGCACCCAAGGATCTATATTAAAATTCTGACTCAAATTTATAACCATACATTTATCCCTAATGCATTCCCGATATGGTTAAAGGCTTTTAAACACAGTTGGCTGCATGCAAAGATCATCATATTATTTTTTGTTATCGGCATTTGTAAATCCATTTGCATCCCTCCCATCAATCAGAACCCTCTCATGTACTTTTCGAGCTAGTTCTTTAAATCTTGCCCCAGCTATCTTCAGGTACTCCTGAGCTTCTAAAAACGCCAAGCTAGAGGTCGCTATCCTCAACTTTAGCAAATGCAAACGGATATTATGCTTACTGAAAAACCCCAAATCTAATATTTCGTCTATAAGCCTAGCGCTAAATAATGTAACCCTTTGACAAAAAAAAAAACCCAAAGAAACCCGCATGAGATAGTTTAAGAAGAAGATGAAGAAATGGACGCGTAGAAAAACAAAGTCGGAAGTATTGTGTTAAAAAAACTGTTTTAAATATAACAATTTTACCAAAAGCGAAAACAAAATTGATTGTTACAAATAGGCTTAACAACTTAACGAAGAACAACAACTACACTACACTACAAAAGTATTCGAACACTATATAAAACAATGTTGAGCTACTCACACCTCAAACCTCTGCTCTGCGCCCTAGTTGAGTTCCTGATAGTCAGTTGTAGTTTTACAAGAAGCGAGTTGAATAGAGACACAGACCACAAGTTAGATATGCTCATGTCCTTGCCTACGTCGACTGCGTCTACCCACAACCCTTCCTGTGGCCCCACTATAGAGTTTTGTAGCGCCTAGCTTGAAAACCTTTACTGTACTTATGCAACTACATACTTACTCAATGCAACCGCTAATGCTCTACTTAAATCGTAACTATCGTACTGTCGTGTAGCATGTACCGTAGTCGAGACACTATTCAGATACTATATATACAATATTCGTTCTATATACTCGTACAAACTAATTACCAACATGTACTAATATCTTACTACTACGTGTACTAACTACTAACTAGCCGGCGATTAAGTTCTGCGCCGTTTGCATTGTACAAACCACCATGATAACGATAACGATAACGATATCGCCGTCGATAGCGATACTGATATTGATAACGATACAAAGACAAACTCGAAGGAACAATTCAATGGGTTCAACACACAGGCCACAGCCAGCTATGCTAAGCAGTCCAACTAAATTTAGTAAGCGAACCAAAAAACCAAAGCCACAACAAGCACAACTTAATGCGATTTCTTAATCATCTATATAGTTAAGCGAATATCTACATATACGTGTATACTGTATATTATATATACATTTATAGATTCTTTATTTGTCTCACATTAAGTTCTCGATTTGTCTTGCGTTCCTCATTGTTGGAGGCAATTGAATTACAAACATACGCCAGGGACCACAAACATATTTTTTTTTTTCCTTTTTATAAAGTGTGACAAAGTTTAGACACGAACCTAGCAATTATAATATGACTAACAACTGAAATCGAGACATTGACACATCGACAATTACGATAAACCACAAACAGTTCTAGACCATCGTCTGATTTCCAAGCTGAAACGAGCGTATATATTATAGAAGGAAATGGGCCAATCTTGGTGACAAGGTTATTGATGAATGCTATAGGAATTGAAGGCCCATATACGAGTATATTAAATTGATGAAGATTTACCAGTTATTGCACTTCCCTCGTTACTTTCACAAACACACACACACACACACACATGCGCACACACACAGAAATTGTACGATACTCTGTGAGTCTGTGAGTCAATTATGCATGATATGAATACTTCTAATGATTTTAGACCGACCAACCCGCCCGACCTGCCCAGTCGCAATCGCCCAACCTAACCCACTTATCCACTTATCCTCCCCGTCTCCAGGACTCTGTACTTATTATGTATGTATATGGTAGTAAATACATTAATATGTTGTAAGTGTGCCACTGCAACAAGTCAATGTCGTTGTTGTTGTTTTTACATTTAACTTAATCGCTCTTAAGTTATCAATATTTTTGTACACTAGTTTAAGGTAGCCGATTAAGAGCCCCATAAGTCTAGACTAAAATACCTTCCTGTGTTGTTCTTCCCTCATCACTATCTCCCCCTAACCCCCCCAGTCCTCCCAACACTGTCAGTCCCCCTAGAACTGATTTCGTGAATGTCAAGAAACATGGATGAGTTCTATATACATACACATAATATGCGAATTGTAAGAAGTTCATGTACATCATGAATCGAATTGAGATTAGCACATGTTAAAGAACCGCAAATAAAGAAACGAATGAAACCTGAAAATAAAGTTCAATCGAACCTTCAGTGTGCTTAAGTTCTGCATCATATCAATTGAACTTACCATTGGGTATGATGTTGCAAGAGACAAATGGAAGAGAGAGCTCACAAATAAACAGATATTTAACTAAAGAATAACAAAAGAAATGCGAAAACAAATGCAACTAAGGTGAAACATGAAAATAAAAAAGAAATGAATAAACAAATCTTAAGTAAAATACCAGAGTATACGAGAGTAATTACAAAGTGGGGCCTTCGGATAGGATTGACTATTCGACATAGTTAAAGTTTAGATGTTTGCAGCATCTGAAGCCAGCTAGGTCTAGGTAAGCTTGGAATGACAGTGCACAATAGTAGAATATCTAGGGTTGCCCCCACTCTATTTCCAATAAATTCCCACTCTCATTGCCACGCCCTTTTTGAGTCTATCTGCTGAGCCGTTTCTTTAAAGCATTTTCAACGCTGGATAGGGGTATAAAAAGGAAGAAGAAATACGTTGAAGCGCCCTCTACAGGGCGAGGTGAACAACAGCTCAGCTGCTCGCTCAGCTGGGCAAATGCAACACTGAAATTGCCGTTATGCGCGTAGAACAACGCATCTGGCAACGCTGTGCAGTGACGGAGCTTTTGAACGCTTTCGCAAATCGCTTTCGCCTTCAGCTTTCATCCCCCCAAACGCGATGCTGGCCCGCCGCCGAGCACATCGTCGACCAGTCGGGGCGCAGTTAACGTTCAGCGCAGCGGACCGCAAACATCAAACGGCGAACGGTGAACGTCGAACGTCGCACGTTGAACGGCAAACGGCAAACTGCAAGCGAAAAGGAGAAGGAGAAAAGCAAACGGAAAACAGCAAATAGCAAAAAGCGCAGCGAGAATTCACATTGTTTCTATATCTCATATGATTCTCGATATATGCATATATATACCATATAATCGAGAAGTGCAGAAACGCGCAAAATGCTTTGTTAATGCGGGCGGCGCGGGGTGGTTTCGCATCTGTTTAGGGATTCTGTGCCGTGGCATGTAATTGTGATACTTCTCGCGTTGTGTGTTGTCTTCATCTCTCTCTCTCTCTCTCTCCCCCACTCTCCTTCCTCTCTTTCTCTCTGTCACTCTTTATCTGCGGGTGTGTGTGCGTGGAGAGGAGAGAGGCACAATCGGAATCGGTAAGTGAAATCGCACAAACAGAACAGACATCACACCAAACATTTTTGTTTACATTTGACGAACGCGAGTGTGCGTGTATGTGTGTGTGTGCGTGTATGTGTGTGTGTGCGTGTATGTGTGTGAGTGTGCTTATGGGAAAATGTTAAATGTGTAAATATTGAAAAGATTTTCTGGGTCGCAGGGCAGAAGTAGGGCGAAATTTCTAGCTGCTCATATCATTTGTTGTCCGCCATCTGCGTCTCACCCAACAAACGTGATTTTTATATAAAAATTTCCATTTTTATGCGACATGTGACAATGTTAACGTAACCCCCCACCCTTCCCTTGCCTCTTCATTATGTAAATATCAAAGTAATTGCACATGTCGGAACTGCAGCCACAGTCGGTCAGCTTGGGCGTTAGCATCCCATCAGCATCAGCGTCACCATTCACCACATCCCAAGGCCCATTTCCATCCGAGTTGCTTCACCTGCACTGATGAGCACCGAGATACTGTCTACGTTGGCAGAGGGAAGTGGGTAGCGGGTAGCGGGGCGTATGGCGTAGGAAATAGGGGAAAAACAGGGAAAACAGGCGTCAGTGCTTTTGCATTGGGGGGGTCGCTAATGTGCGTGGTCAATCTGATTTATGCCGCTAAACAATCAAATTATTGTATTGTTTGCCCCTCTTTGGCGCTTTTGTCTTTAGGCTTTTCTGCTTTGTTGTTACTATTCTCCCCGATGTTGTTGTTATTGTTGCTGTTGTTGCTGGGTTATGTTTGTTACTGCTGCTGCTGCCGAGTTTTTTATTTGTCTCTTTTTAGTGCCAGTCATTTCATTATATTGCCAGTTGGGTTTGGCCGTCAGTTCCGTCTTGTTTCATCATGAACTAGTTTTGAAGAAGAACTAAGGGTAGCTCCCATCGTTGCGCTGAAGATTTCTTCAACAGTTTGACCAGGTGACAACTTATCGAAGGTACATCTAGAGATCATATGCAAATAAGTTTCAAAGAGTTGAATGAAATGTGTAAGATAATCATAAAAGGCTTTCATGATGCACCAGTGTTGTAAAACGTAGCAGATAACAAGTGAAAATTTATAGATTTTTATGTGGAATCGCTTGTACAACCCTCGTTGAATACTATAGTTACATATGCCCAGCTGTTGCATAAATTTTGTCTTGCTGTCATATATACAAGAGCGATAGTGTGTGTGTGTGTGTGAGTGTGGGTTTTTTGCGAATTTCATGCGCATTTTATACAGCTTTCAAGGAATTTCATAGCTCGCAACAAGACATGACGAGGCGCTTAGCCTTTTCAACAACTTTGTGTACCCTGCAAGCAGTGAAAGTGCTTGAATGGGGTGGATAAGATGCTCGAGAGGGATGGGATGGGTTGATCTGTAGTGACGTATCTAGAGAGTGCTTGGTGGCAGGTTGTAGGGGGAACTATAGCTCATGTAGCACATGAACGTGGGGTATTCTTAGTAATTGCCGGTTTCAGATTGTATAGGGAACTGTAGCTCATATTGCAAATAGACGTAGGGTATCCCTAGTTATTCCTGGTAGAATATCCTCAGTTAACCGAAGTTCTAATCGCTCTTTAATGTAGAATTTCGCAAGTTATTTCTAATTTCAGATTCATTAGGGAACTATAACTCATATTGCACATGTAGAGTATCCCTAGTTATCCCTAGTAGAGTATCCCCAGTAGAGAGTATCCCCAGTAGAGTATCCCCAGTAGAGTATCCCTCATAGAGTATACCCTTAATTATCACAAGTTCCTACTTGTAGTTTCAGAATGTATAGGAAACAATAACTCATATTACTCTTGCATGTAGGGTATCCTAGAGTCTGCTAGAACTGCTGCTGGCAGACGGATTCTTTTCTATTTTGTTGCGGTTCAAGTGCGACCCTATTCCGGGCGCAGTCGTTGTCCGGGTTACCAAGGCGAGGCTCGGGCTCGGGTTAGCTGGTAGTGGGTAACGACTGCGGCGGTTTCGAGGCGGAGTCCTTGCCGAGTCCTTGCGCATTTCTGTATCGTCGTCATGGCAAAATCAACAAAATCAGCCGCACGGCATTCAGTTTGGCTAAGCTTGCCTTCTTGGCCCAGCCCTACCCAACCCTACCCTACCCTACCCTAGCCAGCCCTGTTCTGTTCTGTTGTGTTCTGTGCTGTCTTGGTCTGGCTCACTTTGAGTTCTTAGCTCACTTTGGGTTGAGTTTTTCCGGTTTTGTTTCCCAGAAACCCCGCCAGACTGCCTACTTAATTGGTTTCATCAATGAATTGTGCGAATTTCCATTAACAGTGAGCTCCTGTCATCCGCAGTTCGGCATAATGAATATGTATTAATCTATCTGCTATTATAATGCAGACATTGTTATATTCTATCTATATCTATCGAAGACAACTTGCATAAATGTTTAATAATCCAGATATACTTGTGGCGACATGATTTCTGATTTCAGTAATGCAAAGGTGGCGTTATGGCACTGCAAGGCTGGCGCTTTTTCGGTGTATCGGCAACAATCATCATCTACATAGGTGGTGTGCTCTTTCTATCCATGAACAATATACCCGGCTCGCATCCAAAACGCACACGCATCGAGCGATTCGCGGAGGTAAGTACGCTATGCCCTCTTCAAGGACTTTAGTCTATTCTTCAAACTTCTTTCGGGTCTAATTCCCCCAAGTCTTGTTTAGTTGAGTCTAAAAGTGAATCAAGTGTTTATTCCTCTTCTTCTTCTTTCTTTTGTTGCCAGTTTTCCAGCTTTCATAGTCCCCGTTTTCCCATGCCCAGCCGTAAGATGAGCATACGCTGGTGTCGCGATCTCAAGTACCTAAATCGCGATCTTCCGACTTACAGTGACTACAAGGCCGGCGATTTCTACAGTAAGTACCAAAACAAGCAGACCTTAGCTCAATCTACAGAGAATTTCTTCATCTTCCTCTTGCAGCTTCTTCACCCAGTGATTCCAGCCCCAGCATGCAAATACAGGGTGTGCCCACCGCGCCATTGCTGACTGCCCTGGCCAGTTTTCCGGGTAGCGGAAACACCTGGCTGCGATACCTGCTGCAGCAGGCAACGGGAATACTTACTGGCAGCATTTATAAGGATTACGGACTATTGAAGACCGGCTTTCCGGCGGAGAATGTCTGCAATAGCTCAGTGCTACTGGTGAAGACACACGAATGGGGCGGCAAGGCGTGGGCGCCCTTCTCGAAGGCAATACTTCTGGTGCGTGATCCCGAGAAGGCCATCATTGCAGAGTTCAATCGGCAAAGCGGTGGTCACATCGGCTTCGCCTCACCCGATCGCTACAAACGTACAAAAGGCAAATGTAAGAGATGTTCAAGGGAGTGTCCTTGATATGCTAATGAACTCTCCCTCACTCTCTCTCTCTCTCCTGCAGATTGGCAACAGTTTGTCAGCAATAAGCTCAAGGGCTGGGAGCTAATGAATCTCAGCTGGGCACGCAATTTTACTGGCAGTATTAAGGTTGTCTTCTACGACGACCTGGTGCAACACACGGAGCGCGAGCTGCGCAGCATACTGGACTTCCTTGAGTTCCCGGTGAACGAGCAACTCATGCGCTGTGCCCTGATGCGCAAGGAGGGGATCTTCCGGCGCAAGAAGCGACTGCTCTCCTTCGATCCCTATACGGATGCCATGCGAGCCGAGCTGTTGGCGCGCAGGCGCATTGTTTACGGTTTGCTGGGCAGGTTGAAGGAGGATGACGATGACTAGATTAGTCCACTTGTGGACTAGACCAGTCACGAGTGGGAAACAATGACTCTTAAGGATATTGACGACGAATCAAGCAACGAGCAGAGAGAATACAAATGCTAAGCCACCTAACCACATTGGATCTGCACCCTGTACACCACAACCTATCGCACCACAAAGGACTGCAAAACACATCCAAGTTATACAGGACCATAGCTGATCTCAATGTTAACTGAGAAGTCGCACAATTATTATACAACTCTAATCGCAAGTTAATTGAAGCAAAAGAGAGAACACACTAGACAAAGAGAGAGGGAAAGACGGAAAGACGGAAAGAGAAAGAGAAGAGAGAGAACTAGAAAGTATTCAAAAGGAAGAGAAAAACGAACCCTGCCCAATCCTCTGCCATGCGCATCGTTTCGTATCGTTTGCCGCTTTAGCCTGTTACTTAGTTCAAATGTTCATCAGATTTAAGTTCAATATATTGTAGTAGGATAGACATAAGATAGAGGCAAGTGCAAGTATAGTGCAATTGAGGGTCAACAGTGCGGCAAGGTATTATGATTCCTGAACGAATTTATGAAATTCATTATACGCCATGTTGTGCTTCATCGCTCATATCCTCGTATTCCATTGATATAACTCTGTTTATATTTATAATATTACAACTCCAATGTTAGAATATCCTTGTAAAAAGTTTTATACACGACTCTACAATAACTTATTGATGTAATGCAATTATAATGCGAGTATTAGTAAATTGTACAAAACAACAAATAACAGAAACAACAACAAACATGCTAATTACCGTATTTTTCTTAGAAGGGTTCTTACTTGCAGTTGGTTCCTGAACTAGCTCATTCCCGCATGGTTCGAAACACGACTAAAAGCTTTTGCTCGTTGCGCTTTAAAGCTCATGGGTAGGTCCTAGCTAAAAGGTCCTGGAAACTCGAATGTTTATCATCAAACATAGATGGCGCCACTAGTTGCAAAATGATGATATTGTGGAAGCAATGATGAAACTAAAGTTAAAAGAGGCATCGTTGTTATTTAAACTTTAATTTATTGTTAGTTTGTTAAGTTTTATTACTGAGATTGGTTAAAACTAGAATTCATTCATTGTTTTTATTTAGAATTGTATTTTAATTTAATTAAAATCAAGTTTCAATTTAATGCTCTCAATGAACTTTTTAAATTATTCTTTATAGTTCTGTGCTTTTGTTTCCTTATCAAATGTAAACTCGAGTTCAATAGAAACTAAATTATATAATGTGCTTCAGAGAGTTCATAAGCGAGAGTGTTCAGGAAACTGGTTTGATTACAAAAACATTTTGATTTTCTTATATTTTATTTTTAATTTTTTTAGGGGGTATACTAGTTTTATTTATTTATGTTACATCATTAGCTTCTAATGAAATATTTAATTTATCAATTAAATTAACACTATTTTCTTTTATTTTATTAACTATTTTAGTTTTGATTTTCGAAATAACTTAATTAAAGTTTGATATTTATCGACGTATTATTATTCTATTCTGCACTATTAAATAGAATTAATATAGAAATGATCGAAGGAGATAAGGACCTGAAAGAGTATAAAACTTTCGGCATGCTTTTCTTTCTGATTTTATAAGTATCATTATAAAATTCAGTGAAGCGATTTAGATTATGATTTGCATAATGACAAATATATGGTGGCAAATATCATTCGATATATCACTTTGTATTAAATCTTCTGCTGTGTAGTAACTGAAATTATCCTTTTATAAATGTATATACAACTTGCAGACAAACAGAAGCTGCAGAAAGCTAAATCGGTTTGCCAGTTGATGCTGAGCAAGAATATATATAGTTATAGCGACATATACATTCAACTCTCCTACTTTCTCTCGTCTGTGTGTTACAAGCTGCTGCTGAAAGTGAATACTCCCCGCAAGGGTACGTGCATGTAGAGCACCTGTTTTCAAAGAGGTGAGGCTGAGGTGTGTGTGCTGCAATGTCACCCTGTATGCATTTATCAGGCAGGCAGGCAGGCAGGCAGGCAGGCAGGCAGGCAACAATGCCTCCCACCAGCCACCTTGGCAGAGCCCCCCCTCCCACGCAACCCCTTAGGCAGTGACCATTCCAACGGGCGGCTGGTGAGCAGAGCCTGTTTTGTGCGGCATTGTCGGTCCGTGCTGCCGTTTTGTGCCTTTTGTTAACTCGCTCTTGTCGCGTTCTCTGCCTGCCAAAAAATTGTGCCATATGCCGGACACAGACACGGACACGGATACGGGCACGAACGGCAGACGGCAGTGGGCATTGCGATGCTCCGAGCTGCGTGCTGCGACAAGCAAGACAGACAGAGAGCCGGAGAAAGAGAGAGAGAGAGAGAGATAGTCACACAGAGAGCGGGCGGGTGGGTAAGCTAACCAGCAAGTGAGCAAGAGTAAGCGAGAGAAAGTGAGAGAGAGAGGGATAGCGCACATGGAGTCTAAAGGCGAGAGAGAGGGCGGCGGGCAGGCAGGTCCGCATTGAGCAGGGTTCGGCCTGGACTGGATGGCTGGGCGAGTGCGCAGACGCTGCTGGGAATAGTCGCCACCGGCAGCACATTGGCTTCGTCAAGTTTGTCGTGTGGTGCCCAGATACACACCGTGCTCAGCTCACCAATTCCAGCTGAACGAAGACGTCGGCGTCGACGTCGACGCTGATTGTGCGGCCAATCAGAGTGTAGACGCATGCATTATATAAGGCGCAGTGCTGCCATTTTGTAGGGGTGGCTGCCAGCGGCCACGCCCACACCTGATAAATAATGAAAACATGTCCTCCCCAATTGAAAATAAACTCCGAAGTTAGCGAAACTCATCATAGAATTCTTTATCACAACACAACGCGCGCTTGTCTAGTTGTGAAATCTGTTCGCTTGCGTTTAGTTTTCAGTTTTCGACAATAGTTAAGCGCAGCGGCGACGAAGCGACACACGGCGGCACCGACACACAGACAGACAGACAGACAAGCAGACAGACATACAGGCAGACACGCGGCCATACACGCATACACGTGCACACGTCAACACACACACACACACACACGCACACGCATTCACAACAGCTGTGCAAGCGACGGGACTAGCACGGCCGCACACCTACACCAATACACCCATACACCTATACCCACACACACACTCACACACACACACACACATTGAAAGGCCAACACGTGCACATACTGATATTAACGGTATTAGCGAGCAACAACAAACTTAAAGCGCGACTTAGCCACGGCTGAAGCTCGACTCGGAATCGAGCTTAGGGCTCAGGGCTCAGGGCGCGAAAGCTCGTTGCGCGCGCTCGGCGTGGCAAACAGTTTGGTGGCAACAAGAACAAGACCGTACACGGCGCACGGCACACGGTGCACGGTGAACGGTGAACGGTAAACAGTCCTCACTTAGCATTCAACCCAGACCCAAAACGTATCGTCGCGCCGCGTTGTCTCTCGACCGCAGTGCAGCGTGCAACGACTATCGGTCATTTGGTTATCGGCAATCAGCAATCGGCAATCGGTTATCGGGCATCTAATTACATTGAATTGGAGTCAGTGCAGCAGCTTGATACCCACACGTACTTGCTAAACGTGCGACTTGTGACGTGTTGTTGTGCCTGTGTTTAGTGCATCTGCTTCTCCCCCTGCGCTCATCCTCCCGTAACACACGCACACCCGCGCACACACACATACAGACACACACACACACACACGGGCGCGCACACACACACACGGGCGCACACACAGTAACACTGAACAACAACAGCGACAAGACTCGCTGCATTTGTTGTATTTTGGCAATTGCTTCTATCGGAGCATCGCTTCCGGAAAACGCATTCGTAAACAATATATTTTTTTCCTGTGATTTTTTTCTCAGTTTTGTTGCGCGTCGTACACAAAACTCCACGCAGAATATATTGATAAAGTGTTTAAATGAAACAGTGAATAAAGTTCATAAATATCAAAAGAAATAAAAGAGAAATAATAAAAAGATAAAGATAAAGATAAAGAAAGAAAGAAAACAAATCTACAGCGCAAAGGGATCAAAAGAGCGCAAATCATACGGAAATCGCTCGCTGACACCTTTTCATTTGGGTATCCCGATCCCCAAAATTATATTTAGTGTCCTGCACGGCAGGACAGTTGTTAAAGTTGTCAAAGTAAGTGCTTCAAAATTTACTCGCCAACGACTTTCGACGCCTCAAGGGCGTTCAAGCTGGAGGAGGATTTCGTCGGCGGCTGCATGACAATGTCGATGTACTCGACGACGGATAAAATGAAAATGTCAGCGCCCAGTTGTTTTCCAGGACGCTACAGTCCATCCTATCGAAGTTCAGAACAAATGCGACGCTGCATGCCAAATCCATCTGTAAGTAATACTCAATTTAACAAACAACCAACACAATGCACAATGACTAACACCTTATGTAATGGATAATTCTTACAAGTACTGCATATGCTATATGTCTGCGTATCCAAGTGTCCAGAAATAGCGCCATCTTGAGAGAAATTCGTTCTACTAATTTGCCGTCGGTATTTCCTCTTCCACTTCTTTCTCAACAAACCCTTCTTCTTATACGAGTACAAGTTTCATATGTGTAATACGACATAACAATAATCTACCATTACTTTTTAGTCTTGGTACTGGATTCAGATATATAACTATTATAATACAACTTAAACAGCATTTTATAAAAAAGGAAATAAAATATTATGAGGTTCGACCAACTGTAGGTTGGTTACAGTTTGCAATTAATGGAAAATATTTTATTGATTAATAATATTACATTTTTAACAAAACCAAAACTATTTAAGTTTATCTTTAAACTTAAACAGTATATTCAAAAGTGAAATACCTGAAGTTTCTTCAAATAGAAGCACTTCCATTTCAAGCCATCCTTGCCAATGCAGAAATCTATTTCCAAGTTCGGTTTCAATACAATTTCGACTGCAAATGAGAGGTTCACGGGTTGATTTCCTTATCTTATCATGAAATGAAAACCCAGTCAATAGTTTATTTATCAGCAATACGATATATAGGTTCAATTCAACTTATTTGGACCAATAAATCGTGTTATAAAAGCAAGAATAGGTTCCAAATGTCAGCAAGATAGCAAGAAATAGGTTGTTTTTCTTTTGATGAAATAGGTTGTTTTGGAACAATCAGAATTCATTCAGAAATGTTAAAGAATACATATATTTTATAGGTCTGCGCGGCTCCTTCTGCTTGCTAAGTACATTTACACAAGCCCCTTTGATAATTTTCAATAATTTGAAGTGTTTTAACGATTGTTCGATATTCTTATTAAGCCTGTATTTGCTTAGTTTACAATTGCGTGCACCGCCAGCAGTCTCATTTCCATAATATTCTCGGGCTTTGAACTTTCAACTGTTGAGGCATTTATTGACTCTTCCTCCATTCTGAACTATTACCAACTTGAAGCATTTGCCTTATTATAAAGTCTGAGTCAAGGAACGCACAGACACGCAGACGATATGGTTATTACTTGGACAAGTTTATTTATAAATATGGTATATGAAAGAGCTTAAATGCCGACGAACTAACACACGCACACTAACTAAAAACAATAACAAAGTTAACGGAATATTCAAAGCAGAAAGAGTACAATAGAAACGTCTATCAAGGTGATATAATACATATCAATATCAAATAAACAGAAATTATCAAAGATATAAAGAGTATACAAGTATTAAAGGCGGGCATAGGGTTGTTATATATGCTACAGATTTTCTACAAGTTATTTGTATGCTTATGTTTCTTAGTTTATTAGGCCATGCATTTCCTGCCTGTCTGTCTGTATGAACGCCTATATCTCAAAAACAATAAGAGCTAGAGCTACCAAATTTGGTGACAACACTCATTATTAATTGCAGTAACTAAACTTTTTTTTGAGAATTTAGCCACGCCTCTTTCATCCCCGTAAATTTATATGTACATAGCATCGAATGCGTTATGTTAAAACTGTATTTTGTATTTTGATCCAAGCAATTTCCTTACTGTGCGTACTGAACTTGGAAGTGATTAAAGGTATAGATGAAAAGGGTAACGGGTATATTACAGTCGAGCACTGTCAACCGTATCTTGTATGAATGTTGTGTGTGTGTTGTATTAAATATAATAGCTAGGCAGATACGATACTTACATTGAATGATTGTTGGCCTAATGAACTCGTCCTTTAGTCCTTGTTTAGTCAGTGTTCCACTTAAAATAAACAGCAGACAAATATTTGTCTCAATTATTGCATAAATGTCAGCGACGGATTGTTGTTGCTGCTGGTTTAGATGGTTTGGCATTTGGGGCCTGGTTGGTTGGGTGGCTTACGATAGATTAATGGGAGCTGCTTTTGGGTGGCCTTAATAGGGAAAAAGTGGAAAACGACGTAACCTTGAAAAGCGTTTTGTAATTTATTTACATTAAATATTTATTTGCTATTGTTGGGCTCTGACCAGCGAGACAAATAAAAAATAGCAGAAGTAAGCACGACGCACACAACATACACACAAACACACACACACACGCGCGCGTGTACAGACAAAGCGAGACAGCATGCGGGAGGAAGGGAGACAGAGAAATGTGCATGAATAAATGAGTGAAGGAAACGGCCAAAAGGCAGACAGAAAGTTCTGCAAATGGAAAATTGCCAGTCAGAAAAAAAGTTGATTGCACGCGACACACAGGTGAATACGGTGTGAGTGAGTGAGAAACAGAGACAGAGAGAGAGAGAAAGAGAAGGAGAGCAAAAGCAAGAACAGTGAAAGAGGGATGTATAGAGAACAGATGAGAGTGGATGGGTGGGTGTATGGAACATTCCACCTGCTGCGCTGAACCTGCTGCAACCGCCTCCCCCTCAGTCATGGAACTGAAAGTACTCGCAGGACCTGCTCGTTTTAATCTGGCAGAGGGCACTTTAAAAACACTTACTGTAAATAAAAACAAGAAGCGCGTCGTCTTCTTTAAGAGACTACAACTACATTTGCTTATCGGATTTACACACAGCAACCCCCGCCATCCCCGTTCACCCCCTTATCAGGGCAAGACCCTCAGCCTCAGCTCGCAGTTAGAGCAACTTTTCGGCTTAGAGTCGTCGAGAGAGCAAAAGGCGAATGATCAAAGCGGCGGATTTATAGGATTTATGCGCTACCCTTGGCTGGCTGAGCGCATTAGGCACCAGAAGGTAGAGCAACCGGGCTGGGGCAGGGGTCACGGGCCACGGGCCACGGCCAGCGGATAATGCTCAGGCACTGAGAGGGTGGTGCTGGCGCCGGGGAGTGCGCGCTCTTTAGCTGGTTACAACAAACACTTAACGCCTTGCAGTCCATTAAACGGAAATTTGTCACAGGCCCGGGCTGACAAATGGACAAACGGCTGGACACAGAACCGGTAATGTCGCCCACTTGAGTTGTTTGAATGGAACGTTAAATGGACGGCAGTATCCTTAATTTGATTTAAATATGCATAAACTGCATTAAACGGCCGCAACAAATGTGCCAATTAAACGCGCCACTAACCAATCAAAAGGCGATCAGTGCATAAGGCAGCTAATTAGACCATCCTTATGCAATGTCTTATGCACTCAAAGAACAGAAATTATAAGAATTACTATACCATATAGGATGTAAAGAGTAGACGAGTTACTATATTTTAGACTATTGTTGACTTGTGCTTTTTAATTCAGAACGAGAACGAACGCAACTACGGAATGCCAAAGGTTCTTTACCCTTGCAAGTTTATATAACATCCGATTGTTCTTATATTAGTGATATATAATGGTTTAGAATAATATTTCTTGCTTTGATTGTCACAAATAAATTCAGTTATTTCTACAATAGAAACAGAATAGGTCTTTATACAAAAACCTTCGGCCGATTGTTCCTATGGCAGCTATATGTTATAGTTATCAGATTTTGATGAAATTTTATATACATATTCTATATATTATAAAAGCCCGACGTAGTGAATTTGGTTGCAATTTATTGACAAATAACAAAAATAGGCCGATAGTTTGTATGGCATCTAAACGATATATCGGTCCGGCTCTGACTTATTTACAGCGTGAAGCATTAAAAAACATATATCATAAGTTTCATCAAGCTAGCTCCAAAACTGAGAGACAAGTTTGCATTGCAACAGACGGACAGACGGACATACGGAAAAACGGACACAGACAGACGGACATACGGACAGACAGACAGGGCTAGTTCGATTCCTCTGCTGATGGACTGATTTCAGGCGATAAATTCTTGCAGTTTTATGATATAGTAGTCTGATTAGTCTACGCTCATATGTAGATACATATATTCAATTGTATCTTAAAAATAACAAGAACATTTTATGGAACGTTGTATACAAGCAGTCTACAACACTAAAGATATAGTTTTAACTGAGCCATCTCATGTTTTATAGAACTTTAATAACAGCTGCTTGGTCAAGTGATTGTTTTGAAAATGGTTTCGCGAAGTTTATGCTAATTTACATTAATTTACAATCAATTTACAATTTAATCGTGAATATTTTATTATGAATATTGAAAATACAACAAGTAAGGGATACTTTCGACATACATCATGTACAAACAATATATGGCAAACAGAATTAGAAGTAATGTCTTAGAAAATGGTTCTTTGACTATTATAAAGAAATAGCTAAACTATGAAATCTTGATAAAGTATGTCCAGCTGTTCCTATGGCAGTTACTATATGTACAATATATAACCAAGAATTCTTATTTATATGTTCCAAGTATTTTATTTTATTTTATTTATTTAAATTGTAACTTAGAATTAAATTCTATATTACAATAATATAGCCAGAGCAACGAAGGCCTTCAGGCTGTGTTCCAAGTATTAATTTTATATAATTTATGGTTCTGTAGATATTTTTTGTGCTCTGCAAACGCCTGGAAAAACTTAAATGTGATCTTAAAGCCAACAGCTGATTAGCTGTGGCACATTTTGCATTAGTTTTTTGCTGCACAAATCGATAAAGTTCAACATTCATTTAACATTCAACATTCATTCAGTGCGTATCTGCTTACACACGTCATAAATATTAAATGCCTGACAACCAGAATAAAAATAAAAAAAGGGAAAAATGTAACCCGACACACACACACACACACACACAGAAAGAGACATGAACAACAAGCGAAGACGACGAGAAACAACAGAAAAGAAAGAAAGAGAGGATAGCGACGGGCAACGGGGGAGAGACAAGGCAGGCAGCAGTTCAGTTGATTAATTTATAACACTAATAAAGAATTTATGTGCAAGTGTCAACCTGCAGTGCGGCCTTAAAGCGCCGCACCACATCGCACCGCAGTGTTCCTCCAGCCACCTCCCTCCCCCTCACATACACACAGACAAACACCGTACACCTGTCTGCACTCCGCACCCCGCACACCGCACCCTGCATGCGCCACCAAGAGGCGCACTTCGAGCAGGTCAAGACACACAAAAATAACAAACTCGCTTTGGCCAACTCCGTTCAGGCTGTGCGCGGGACGGAGAGAGGTGAGGGGAGGGTTTGCGGAGTGGCTGCTCTGCTCTGGCCTGGCCTGGGCTGGCCTGGGCGATAATTTGATGAATGACTGCGCATATTAATTCATAAATTAATTTGTTGTTATGTTGCGGCTGTTGTTTTTATTGCCCACTCTGTTCGCGTTCTAGTTAAAGAGCTCGGCAATAAACTGTTGCCTACTTTTCAGCGCAATGCCCCAAAACGAATCATTTGTCATTTTGGGCCCCCCCCACACTCGCAGACAGCTAATTAGAACAGCCTGTGCGGTACTTCAGGTTAACAGCCCACATTCTTCAATGTTGTTTCCCACGGTTTCCGTAGGACTACGAACTGACTGTAGTCCACATCTTTGCATCGAATCTCATTCTTACGAATATTCTCTCAATCTTATGAATATAAGTTGGACGGATCCAAGATCTCCACATAATTCAGTCTCTTATTTTATTTTATTTTAATTATATTATCTTAAGTATATTCAAGGCAAAAAAACTGTAGTGGAAATTACTCGATTTATTTTTTTTTTTGCAAAACAATTTTTTTTTTTTTTTTTGAATTGAAAAATATAATATGTACTTACTTCACTTATTTTGTTATAGTGTTTGGTAATTCTTAAGATTATTTCTCCGCTCTGTGATGTTAAGATACAATATTATGATGTACGGATTCTTCACTTCAAAAAAATAAAAAAAAAAAAAAAAAAAAAAAAAAAAATATGTACTCAGCATCGGTTGCATTGGACGTACAACAAGAGTTCTACTCATTCATTAATGCTGTTCACTTTTTATAAAGTTTGTCTTATTGATGCCAAGAGGTCTTTCTCTCTGGTACAAATAATTAAACCCTCTTCAAGGCACCCTCATTTTGAAATCTGTTGTATTGTATATATTGTATATTCTTTTTAAACCAACTCTAATTATCAACGGCTCATATTTAAACAAAATTTGACTGATCAGCGTGTGTTTAAGTTTACTAATTATTTACTTAGTAATAAAGAAGCCAAAAAGAAGTGCAACTTTGCATGCAATTTAAAGACTTGTTGCTCTAAAATGTGTAAGCTGTTGTGCTTAATTATTTGATTTGATAATATTTCTACCATAAAGTTGACAGCTGCTGTGAAAGAAAGATGGCAACAGCAAAACACTGAAACGGCTAAAAAACTAAAGAGAAAAGCTATACATTTGTAGGGGGATGCAGAGGGTGTCCAGGTGGTGGTAGCGCTGCTTTAAACACACGGACATGTGTGTAAATACCGCATACCCTGCGTATTTATTTGGGTCTTGTCTGCGCGCTGTGTGTGTGTGTGTGTCCTGTCAGCGTCTGGAGGGGAAGCGTGGCCATTAACTTGTCCGCAGTCCGCAGTCTGCTGTCCACGTCTGCTGTTCATCCGTTTTCTTCTAATGGGGCAAGCAGGGCATGCAAACAGTCGCCACGCCCGACGACCAACTTTCGTGGGGACAATAATGGTCAGGGCCAGCGGGGCAGCGGGAAGGGAGAGGGATGGGGTTAGGTTGCATTAAAAATGCGCAACATTTTGATTTCCAGAATGGTCGCCATCCTGCCCGGCAATTGTGGTTGACGCCGAAGCGCGCTGGTTGTGTCTGCCTGGGGCACAGCCTCAGGTCGTAGCAGGAACTGGAACTAAAGTCTGACAGTCCTTGTCTGCCACCGACCAACGGTTAATAGCGGCTTTCGGTCGTTTTCCTTTCGCTTGGCAAACTTTCGCCAGCCATATGAGCGATGGCCGCTTGAACGACGCTATCTCCAGCCACCTCATGATGGCTTCTGCATCCTGATTGCTGTGTCTCTGCCTCTGTCTCCGTCTCCGTCTTCGTCGTCATCGCATTTTGAAGTTTTGTGCGCATCTAAATAGTTGATTAGCTGTAAAATTCGTGAGCATTACACACATATACAGACATTTTCAAGTCGTATAAAATCGATAATACTGGAATAATAAGAACCTCGAACACGACATAAGAACTTCACCCAGAACCAGCAGCAAAAGTTGTAATATCATTTATTTAAAACCCCCTAACATGGCAGCCAAGGGGGGATGCTGGGGAATGTGCGCGAAGGGGAGAGACAAACGAACAACTGGAAAATCAATATTAAGTACGGAATGAGCAAATGATGTGACAACTTCTAAGCGCGAGCTTAGTTGCCTTTAAGATGATTTAAAACATGTAAATTGCAACAATCTACTGTCAGTAATTTGAATATAGACCTATATTATTGACATTGAGTATATGATCTTAATGCCAACTGTCGTATAGCTTGATTGTTAAGTTAACTGCAGCATAAAGTTCATCTATTTCGCATTCCCAATGGGTTCTAATTGCGAGACCTCATCTTTGTTCTATTTGGGATTGTATTATACAACTATATGTATGGTATGCTTGCCCGATTTTGATTTGAGTCTTCTCTATCCTGTTTTCCCTTACATTTAACTGATGCTTCGGCCTGAATAAACCCATACATACATATACTATCGTTATTTGTCTCGTCTTTTCAGAGTCGTTTATTAGAAGATGCTTCCCTATTATGCAATTCGTGGTCAGCACGTCAGAATGTAAGTTAAATCCGCAGACAAACCAAACTCGCTCTTTCTTCCCTCCCCCTCTGCTAAACACTCACACACACGCACACAAACACACTATTATATCATGTGTTGATTTTGTTAATCTAAAATAAAAAAGAAATTACGATTGATTTGATAATTGCTAAACTGTTAAGCTGATATTCTATGGTGGGTTTCCCTCAGAACTTGGCCCCTCAGACGGGGGGCAAGCTACGCCAAATTATGAAAATTGGGATGAATCCTTCTCATATTACGACAACTTATACAACATGTACTATTTAGTTTTCTATAAACTCGTATATTTTGCCGTTTGTTCTGGTTTCTACTACTAGTTCTTATTGATCTAGCCTGTAATTTCGAATTGAGTCCATACACAATTATTCAAGCATCTATTTGGCTCTGTTTCTTCTCTCTTCCATAACAGGGTGATATTTTCGCGGGTATCAACGACGGCATACTCAGTAGAGCAGAAGCTCTGGCCGCCGTTGACATTCAGAAGCACCAAGCCCAGCATGTACATAGCCAAATGCCCTCCCAAATCAAGCATGATGTGATGTACCACCATCACACAATGAGTGGCCCCCCGCAACGTCCATTACAGGTGAGTGCTACAAATTTTAATTGATCATTTTGTAAATCAAAGCAAACATACGTGGGGGAAGAATATGAAACTAGAGGTTATGCTTAAAGTTCTTATGAACCTTCTTATCAATCGATGGTACCTATGCTAATGATGCACATACAGTTGTATGTATAGATATGTATGTGTACATATGTTAGATGTATAATCTTACTCAGATGTATTAACTTCTCCCTATCCTTATTACTGGTTGATTGAAAGAAAGGCCACTTTCGGCATGCCGATGGTGCTATACCCTTCCAGGTTCTTATATCTTTCGATCGTTCCAATACTTGTTATACATAATGTTTCAGTATTTTATGGAATTGTGTATAATCTGCCTAGATGAACCTGAATTCCGTCCGATTATTCCTATGACAGCTATATGTTATAGTGTTTAGATTTAGATGAAATTTTGTATACATATTATATATATTATAAAAATCCGATGTAGTAAATTTGGTTGCAAAATCTTAACAAATAAAAAAAATCGACCGATAGTTTGTATGACAACCATACGATATATCGGTCTCATCCGGCTAGTTCTGACTTATTTACAGTGTGCAGCAATAAAAAGCATGTGTTCCAAGTTTCATTATGATAGCTCCATAGCTAAGAGACTAGTTAGCGTTGCAACAGACGGACATACGGACAGATGGACACACAAACAAAAGGACCGACGGACAGGGCTATTTCCATTCCATTCCATTGATGCTGATTCAGACCCTTTATGGGGTCGGAGATGTTTCCTAAGCTGCGTTGCAAACTCCTGGCTAAAACTAATATACCCTATGCAAGGATATATTGTAATAATATAGGTCCAACATACATATTATATAGTGGTCCGATTTAAATTAAACTATGACAGCATGTTAATGACATATCTAAAGAATGATATGATGAGTTTGATTGCGTTATCTTGAGAAATAAATACAATTAATGGATAGTTCTTTTTCTGCTATACGATGTATGTAAATCTTCCGCTGAGAGACTAATTTGCATTGCATTTCATGGACAGACATAGTTCGTGTCTGTGTTAGTGTCATCTCTAAGGGACATATATGGAATATTATCCGTTAAGCCGTCGATGCAAAAGTGTCCTGTGTGCAACGTTTTATGACTGTCATTTTGACCAGAGCAACAACAATCACAACGACAAGTTCAATATTCGCTTCTGCTAGACTCGTATATGTGCGTGTGTGTATGCGTGTGTGTGTGTGTGTGGGCGTGCGTGTCTTTGTGACTGTATGTGGTTAATTTGAAATGTTTCTTTAATAAAATTAAAATTGTGACGTGTAAGCCTGCTGGGAACGGGCCACGTGACGGTCGTTTGCCAGGTAAGCACATCATGATTCGTGTCGTTAATTGTATTGTACCGCTACTTCAGCTCGAGGCGGACCGCGGACCAGCATTGCAGCGGGGGGTGGCAGTAGTGCTGCCCTATGCCCTACACGGGGCGGGGCAGCGCGACTCACAAGTGCCACATAGTGGCCTGGCAAGTGCTCGTCTCTGCCTGTCGCGCTGTTTTGTCGTTCTTCCTGCGGCTGTTTGCTGTACGACCCACTACCCACTGGTGGTTGGAACTCTATTAGAAGTTGATTGTAATCAAATTACACAAGCAACCTGTTTCGATAAATACGTATACATGTTGTTGCACATACGAGTACGAGCTGCTACTGCATACTGCGTACCGTGTATGTCCGTATGAACGTGTATATCTCTTGGCTAGTTTAGTTTCACCTGATTCCTGCTGTTGTTCGAGCATGACGAAAGTGCGCTCTGTCCACGCGCCGTCGACGCCAGCGGTGGTTGTTGTGGTTCCCATCCCACACCATCCTTCCCATACATATGTATGCATATACCCCCCCCTTCCAGCAGCACCGCTTGAAGTGTGCAGCGTCGCGACGCGTCGGTGGCTCGTGCCAGCTTTAATTTTCGGCAAACACTTGCAGCACACTTGAGAGTTTCCCCCCTCCTCTCGTGTTCTTCATTCCTCGTTCATCGTCGATTGCTTTTTCCCCCCTTTCGGTTCGAGTTTCGCTCCTGGTCTCAGGTGCAAAGCGCTGCTACACTTAGCGCTGCGCTGAGCTGTCCAGGGAGTTGAGCATCACCCCCAGCGAGTTTAGTTCTCCCTCCCTTTGTTATCAAATTAGTTGATCGACCCTTGGACTGAGCTAACGAGGTTCTTGAGCATATGTATGGTATATCTGGGTGGGTAAGGCACCTGCAGAGCTTGCCTAAGATAATCAAAGAAGCTCGTTTAGGCTTCATTATGAATTAATGGTACTGCAAGAGCACCTTTCATTAGCTCTATTCTCGTTGGGTTCTCTAGAGGAAGGCCTTGTCTTGAAGAAGACTATGCATCATATAAAGCGTGCGAGCAAAGCATACATGGTACTGCTAGAGTACCTATCACTAACTATTCTTTGGTTAGATTGTTTAGTGAAAGACTTTGTCTTGAGGAAGACTATGCATCATATAATATAAGGTCTGCGAACAATGAATAAATGGTACTGCAAGAACATCTTTCATTATTGTCTAGAGGAAGTCTGTACATCATATATTCATCATACTGCTAGAGTACCTTTCATTAGCACCAATATTGTTAGGTTGTCTGCAGAAAGACCTTGCCTAAAAGGAGACTATACATCATATGAAGCGTGCAAACAATGTATTCATGATACTGCAAGAGCACCTATCTCTAGCTCTTCTCTCATTAGGTTACCTAGAGAACGACCTTGTCTAGAAGGAGATTATACATCATATGAAGCGTGCGAGCAAAGAATTCATGGTACTGCAAGAGTACCTATCACTAACTTTTGTCTCATTAGGTTTTCTATAGAACAACCGTGTCTAAAAGGAGACTATATATCACATGAAGCTTGTGAACAATGAACTCATGGTACTGCTAGAGTACCTTTCATTAGCTGTATTCTCGTTAGATTGTCTAGGAAGACTATACATCATATAAAGCTTCAGAACAATAAATTCATGCTACTGCAAGAACACCTATCACTAGCAATTCTCTCGTTTGGTTGTCTAGAGGAAGACTTAATCTATAGAAAGAAGCATGCGAGCAAAGCATTCATGGTACTGCTAGAGTACCTATCACTAGCTATTCTCTGATTAGGTTGTCTAGAGAAAGACCTTGTCTTGATGGAGACTATACATCATATTAAGTGTGCGAACAATGAATTCATGGTACTGCAAGAGCACTTTTCATTAGCTACAATCTTGTTAGGTTGTCGAGAGGAAGACCTTGTCTTGAGGAGTTACATCATACAAAGCGAGGGCACTTTAAATTCATGATAATGCTAAAGTACTTTTCATTAGCTTCAATCTTGTTTGATTGTCTGAAGAAAGACCTTAAAATCTGTACACTGTACATATATCATATAAAGCTTCCGGACAATAAATTCATGGTACTGCAAGAGCACCTTTTATTAGCTCTATTCTCGATGGGTTGTCTAGAGGAAGACCTTAAAATCTATGCACTATACATATATTAATAAAGCTTCCGAACAATTAATTCATGGTACTGCAAGGGTACCTATTACTAGCTCTTCTATCGCTAGGTTGTCTGCAGAAAGACCTTGTCTAGAAGGAGACTAACCTCATATGAAGCGTGCGAACAACAAATTCATGGTACTGCAAGGGTACCTATTATTAGCTCCAACTTTGTTAACTTGTTTACAGAAAAACCGTGAGTATAGGAAGACTCCACATCATACAAAGCGAGCGCACTTTTAATTCATGGTACTGCAAGTAAACCTTTCATTAGCCCCAATCTATTTTGGTTGTCTGTAGAAAGACCTTAATATCTTTGTCATATGTCATATAAAGCGTGCGAATAATAAAATATTCGTCCTTTGAAACCTGATAATTTTTTTATTTGCTTGCTTGAACTACACCGGACGTGGAATCTCACGTCAAATATTTAAACCGCGATTAAAAAACTTCGACAATTTGTAAAATTTAGTGCTAAGTGGGCTATGGTAAATGGTACTGAGAATGACCTAGTCGCTAGCAGCTGTTTTCACCCATTTTTGGCGAATACAGAGGTCTGAGTTAGGGTTGCCTTATGGTCGCCTTCGATTGGGAGCTTGCCACCATTTGGGGCAGGTACCTTGCACAAGACCACGCCCAGTGAGTTATGTACAGCATTTAGGGTACTAGCCGCCGCCTTTAAGGTGCTCTGAATATACAGCTGCTGTATTTCCTGGCCGAAAACACTAGCGTCCACATCGTACAGTATATCGTCATGACCGCAACAAAACCCGGCGCACTTCAGACGTAGGCGCTCAAAATTGGCCAAAGTGAGACGCCATTGGCGTTCGAACTGTGCGATAGTGAACTCATCGTCCTCATCTTTTAGCTCCATATCGCCCATTGAACAAAAAAAGATTGTCAAATTCTGCGGGCCTGTAAATGAATTCCTTGCGAATCGATTTGTCTCCTACACACACACACGCAATGTGTTTGAATCTTTAAAATATAATTTGATCAGGCTGATGTCGCCCTACCAAATTTGTTTTTCAGAATTACAAATTTCCCATGTGTAATAAGACGAGAAAACTATTCATATTTTCAAAGCATACCAAACATAAGATTTTAATGCATATTTTAATTTGTTCTTGTACTGGTTTATGAAGGTTATGACTGGGTATAACTATCCTAACTTTTATATTAATCATGACACTTCTAATTTCTTTACAACTGGGTGTCTTTATACCTTTTTTTTCAGTTCCACTTTCAGTTTGCCTTTTTTTTTTGGTCTTAGGTTCAATAACGCACTCTGTAAAAAGACCTTCTGAATTAAACATCTCATAAGGTCTTTTTACAGTGTAAACATCGTCAACTTGGTATTGCATATAAAGATTAAAATATATATATCTGATTTCATTTTGTTAAACTTCAAGTAATACTTGATATTTATTTCATACTCGCAAGAAAGAAGCTAGAGAAATGGGGTACCTATGAACAATTATCAGTGTTGGTTAACACTCAAGAAAAGCAGAATCAAAATCGCAGTCAGACAATTTTCAAAGTATTCTCAAACAGCCCTTGAACTGACTGGAACTGGAGATGGATCCAAGATACTTCCCCACACCCCCCTCCCCTTCCTTGAAAAGTATTCTTTGAATTTTCCACTTGATTTGATGGCTGCTGTCTATCAATTCTGGTAACATGTGTCATAAGCATTATGCGAGTGATGTCACTCCCCACGTACCCCCTCTGCTGCCACGTCCCAGGGCACAACATTACAAAACTCATTAAATTAAAGTAATTTACGCCCCAGACCCCCCTCCCAACCCCTGCCCCTGCCCCTGCACCTATCTTGCGCAGGCGTGGCACGCAAAGCAGAAGTTTTGCGAGCATATGAAAAGGCAATTACGAGCATACGAAAGGGTAAATACGAGAGAGAGCGAATATAATGCTAATTAAAATAATCATATCCATCATAAAACACAATGAACGCTACTGCCTGCGCCTGAGCCAGGGGTAAGGGGTAAGGGGTGTTGTTGGTTGCGATTTTATGGACTTCTTCGAATGCTTGAGGGGAGGCTGGTCTGTGTAGGGTGCGGATCGCATTTGTAACAATTACCGACAACAGCAACAACAACAACAAGGGGAAAACAAAATATTATCAATTTTTCCAACTGTGCAAATGCGCAAGAGGCGCTTTAATGAGGCAACGGGGCAGGGGGAGTGGCTGGCCACTTTGCAGGCATTTATCAGAGATTTTACACCAGCAGCAGTAGCATGAACAACAACAGCAACAACAACAGCAACAACAATGGCAAAGTTTTGAAACTGCCAACTACCTCGGAGTCGGTAGAGTCGATGCGAGTCCGGGTGGTTTAGCAGGTTCAGAGCCCGTTCGATCCCTCGAGGGCCCGAGGGTCGCGCGAGGCGGACATATGTATACCAATGCTAACCGAAAAAGTACACTTAATTCAATTTAAATTACACTTTCATATTTCCGGTAGCGCCCGCCCACCTCCGTCCGGCCAGTTCCTGCCCGAGAGACCTGCACGGCGTATCCATTAGTATTCGCAACATATGGCTCAATTTCCCTCAAATCATTTTCCACACACACACACACACACACAGATAAACATAAGCACGCCCTAAGCTAACTACAACCCTGCACTAGAGCACCCTCTCCCCTCCCGTACCGTGCTGCACCCCACCTGACAGTTATGTTACTTGAACTTACAAGCGGCAACCACAAGTGGTTTATCGTATTGAAATTCATTTAGTGCACCTGTTTGATTTTCCTGTCCACTGTCGTGACTGGTAGACCTACAAAAAAAAAAAAAAAAAAGAAAAAAAGCCCAACCCAACCCGAGGCTAACCATACCGTACCGTACCGAACTGAACAAGAACCAACAGAACTGGCATATTATTTGGTAAATATCGTTAACCTACCTACCTGCCATGGCACACGCAATCAAATTCCACTTAGTTCCCACTAGTTTCTCTCTTCTGTCTCTTTTAGCCAGCGCTGTGGGCGGGTTTCGTCAACATTTGCTACGGGGAATTTGTACTACACATTCTGTTTGGATACATAACCTCAATAGTTGGACAGTTCCAAATGAATGTAGTTGAACAAAGTTTCTTTCGTCTTTCTATAATATACGAGTACTCAGAAAAGTTTTCACTGCTTGCAATTTTCGCACTTGCATAATTCATCGATTAACTGTGCCAGTTATCGATTGTTATGATATATATCACCGCTGGATTGACACGCTTAAATATGTAACCATATTAAATATTGCAACATAACTAAATGACAGGGCATACAGAAGTGTGTCACAATTTTCGGATTAATAATGCATTAACTTTGTTTAGTTGTACCCTGTATGCGCCCACAAAGGGGTGTCATCAAACCTAATGCTTCCCTATTTACTGCTTCAGTTCGATAAGTCCGTGTACAAGTGGAGAATTCTCTATTGGAATTATGAATTTCTCTGACATCGAATGTGTGCCTTGATGAAGATTATGAAACTCTGACATCAATTGTATCTATCGATCTCATAGTCAAATAGGGATACTGCAGATTAGAAATGAATAGGTATCTATTGAGACAGCATGCCTGTTTTTCTCTTATATTTTTTTCGTTAGTCTTGCGATTGGTTAGCGGTTTGCCAATATGTGTGAGTGTGTGTGTTTGTTTTTCTGTATTGTGTGCAGAAAGCTTTCTGTCATCCAGTGACAATTTACGGCCGGGTCTTCGCATGGCCCCTTTCTCCTCCCCCATCACGAAAGTCCCTGTTGCGAGTCTTTCAAGTCGCAAGTCGCAAGTGCCATGTTTCACGTCAGTTCACCGCAGTTTGCCCGGTTCCTTCTGTATCGCTTTGTTTCGTTTCGCCGTATTCCGTTCGGTTCAGTTCCGTTGATTCATTTATTTAGTTTTCCTTTCTTCATCAATTATTAAGCTGCGTCTGTGTGCTGTGCGTTGTTTTTTTTTATTGCAAGACAATCAGAGGAGGCAGTGAGGATGAGAACGTGCTTCAAGGAGTCGAGCATGACGATGACGACATGGACACTTTGCGACTCTGACAGTGACTCTGACTGTTCCCCCGGTGCAGGCGAACGAGCTCAGTGCGAGCTCACAGTGAGGTACAGTGAGAGAGAGAGAGAGAGGGGGAGGAGAAGGGGTAACTAATACTGCCATAGCGTGTCAATGCAGCTACAATCTACAATACCTTCTACGTGGCCAACACTCATACGCCACGGCGACCGTCGCGACGACGATTAAAAACAGTTTTGAAATTTTACAATTACAGGTGAAGCGAAGACAAAAGTGCAACTTGCTACAATACTTGCTACCTCCAGTTGCACTTCTGCTCTTTCTCATCTATTTTTCAACTACATGCAAAGTGCATTTAACGGTAATTTGATTTGAGCACGGGCCAAAAGTCGATTTAAGCTCATACAACTTTGAGTGTGCATTTGAGCCTTGATTGCCCCAAATTGGGGCTTACAATAGACAACGGTGCTTAGTACTTAAATATCCAGCTACCTTCCACTGTCAGCGACACGTCACTTTGCAGAAACTTGCGCGCACACAGTGGCAACGCTACGACGCTGCTATTTGCCTCTCTTTCTAATACGGACTTATCAGAAAATAAAATATTTACTTCCGAAATACTTCCTAGCAATAAGGTTAGATAACAATTAGGATTTATCTCATCAAGTACAACAGATTTTACACAGATTCAACCTAACCTCACTTTTCTTCTATCATAATTTTGCTTAAGATCAAGCGATTTTCAATCGAAATGTTTATATTTATTTTTCTTTATGTTTTGACATGCTTTGTTATCCTTTATTTTAATAAAGACAATCTATTTGGAAGAAGATATGAGATTTTTCCATTTTTATACCTTGGGAGACATCTCCGACTCGATAAAGTACATACATATATTCTCAATCGGCATCAACAGAGGAATCGAGCTAGTCCGGATTGGACCGATATATCATATAGCTGCCATACATACTATCGGCCGATTTTTTTTATTTGTTAAGATATTGTAATCAAATTAACTTCATCGTACTTTTTCTATATTTATAACATATATATAAAATTTGATCAAAATCCGACCACTATAACATATAGCTGTCATAGGAACAATTGGCCGAAATGCCGAAATAACTTATCGGAGCCGATCAAAGTGAGACATTATATTGAATATAAACAATATCATTAAATTTTGAACCATTATATATAACTAGTATTGGAACGTGCGAAGGATATAAGAACCTGCAAGCCTTTCTTTCTGGTTAATTATCTTTATGTGTTTATATGAATGATTTGAGTGAATCGATCTACTCGTTCTTCTCATTAATCGATCTTTATTGCTGGTTTCATATTCCATATGTAATCATATGTATTCGTATTCCGTTTGTCCATCCATTCGTTAGGTAATCTAATTCATGCAGAGAAGTTTCGAGGTTTCGTTAGATTCCGCTTTCAAATAAATTCCTTTCTTTATCGACTTAGTTTAGTATATGCCCTGTAAATCGTACCTGCTGATTATTTCATTTGATTCCATTTGAAATGTGAAGGTAAACTTGGTAAGGATTCTTCCTTAACAGAATTAACATTTTGAGAGGATAGGGAAAAGGGGAACGAAACGATGTACCCTTTTTGCGATGACACTTAGCAGGTTAACCTGCTTAAAATGCACATCAAGGCATCACTTGACCCACAGTGGACGAGGAACTGAGGAACCCCTGCTCGAGAACAACAACCGAAACAGTCTGGAAAAACTGAGCATATGTAAAACATAAAACTGAAAATGGGAACAGGGTAGGGGATTGGGAAGGTTGTTGATAGGGGTGGGGGGGATAACTTGCAACTAGCTGGCAACAACTTTGCAATTATCAGTCGGAAATATTCGACCAAAAGGCGGGTAACAAACACCATTAGGCATGCCCTGTAGAGCAGGGGCAGGTACAAGGGTTGGGTAAGGGCTGGTGGCAGAGGGTTGCAGTTTGTGTTGCTGTTGTTGTTTTTTGTTGTTATTTTTTTTCCGTGTTGGCAAATATGTTTTCAACATTTTCAATAAGGTTGTTATTTACTTTCACCGAAGTGAGCATCAAATTGATCGTATTAATGGCCATAACTAGTTTATCCCGCCCATCTTATCAATTCACGGGGATTATACGCAGATTTCCATTACCAGAGGGTGGCTTTGCCTCTCTCCCTCCCTCTGCCCCTTTACGAATGCGTAGCATTAATGCAATTTCAATGGTCAATGCTAAAAACACTCTTTTTCGATTTGCCATTGTTGCTGTCACTCTTGTTGTTGTTGCTGTTTGATCCGCTTGTTTTTTATGCCCATGCCGGGCATACAATTTGTTTTAGCTTTGGCCGAGGGCGGACCGAGCCAAATCTGAAACCGAGGGGAGGCAGGGGAGAGGGGGGAGCAGAAAGAGACCTGCTGCGGAGGCTGGCACTCGACTCCCACAGGAATTGTCGGGCAATATAACTGAAAGCAAAAATGAAGATAACAGTCAGCGCGGCAAGTGCAAATCCACCCGTCCATTTAACAACTTCCGTCCACTCCCCCCCTCGCCACCTTCTTCACAAGCACGCCCACTGCCACCTGACAAGCCCATCCGCCTCCACGCTCACATCTCGTGTGTTCCGCGTACCTTTTGCTAACCAGCTAACTGCTTTTCTGCCCGGCGAGTCTGTGGGCGCGTGGCGGGGGTGGCATTGTGAGTGTTTGTCTGTGTCTGTGTGTGTTTGAGAGTTGGTGAGGAGGGGAGAGGGGGTGCACGGGAAGCCTGTTACGCCTCTGTTTGATGCTTGTAAAGACCACTTTACCCGCTATAATAAAAATAAATCATAATATTTTGCGCCCCTTGTCGAGTGCGACAGAGATCGACAGGCACAGGCTGTGCGAACCCTTGCACAGTGGGGCAAATACACGAATGCAGGCAATTAATTTTGTATGCAACTAGTTGAATTATTTAGCAAATATATAATTCTCGTTTTTACTTGCTTACTTCACTACCTAATAAAGCTAAGGCCCAGCAGCAGCTCTATATATATTTTATGCCTGTCTGTATGAGCGCACAGATCTCAGCTATTATAAAAGCTAGAGAGACCAAACTTGGCATGCAGATTCTTGTAGGTCATACGCAGATTAAGTACATTTTAAGTCTTGGCTGCCACGCCCACCGCTCACGCAAAGCAAGAATTTCTTTTTTTAATAACGAAGTATGAAATATAAAACTTACTGACTTTCACATATACTAAACTGGCTATAATAGCTAACTCTCCTACAAGTTCCAATGCGATAAACGCAGTAGGTATTCAATTAATCTTTAATATATATCATGACTTAAACGTTATTCCAGCGCAGAACATAGTTTAAACAATTCCATACAGATAATTCGAATGATTCCTGAATTTAAACCTTAGCTCTCTCTCTCTCTTTCTATCTATCTGGCCATCTCTACTCTCTCCCTGTCTCTCCACTCTCTAGCTAAGCGCAAAGTAAATATTGTTTCTACACTTCAGGCATAATTATATTTTTGGGCTGTATTCGACATATCTGACACCACTGTAGCAGACACACTGGCTACTGCGACACAGAGCGACACACTTCGGCATTTACCTTGTTTGCCGCTACACAGCACACGGTGCACGGTGCACGGTACTCGAAGGCCGTCGCTGCTGCTGCTACTGTTGCTGTCGCCATCCATGTTGCAAGGTTGTAACCCCGGATAATGTACTTAATGCATCTACATATTAATGTCGCCCGAAAAACCTGTGCAATCCACCCCCAGTCATCCTCGACGTCCTGCCCATCTAGCAACCTTCCTGCCGTCGGAAATCCTTACCGGATAGAACTACATGAATAGTATTTTCTATTACCGGGCGCTGTTGTAGTCCCCCTGGTACCCTGCCCTGCCCTGCCCTGCTCTGGTCTTCGCCCTCGTCCTTGTCTGCTCGTTGTGCTTTTTGCTTTTTGTTGTTTTTATTACACAGACAACTTGAGAGCAGCACGAGGGTCGCCCTCCCCCCTTGGCACAATGCCTATAGCCGTGTGATTGCTGCCCCGCACCTGCACCCGATTACACTTGTTCCATCACCGTCGCAGTGCGTGCCGTGAGCCAGCAGCAGACGTTGCACGGCAGACGTTGCACGGTGAACGGTGCGGCGTGTGTATGCGGCCCGGTTATATTGATATGTCTCCCAGTAGAGCAGGAAAACAGGCGGCAGCACAGTTAAGCTGGGACCGCAATGTGTAAAAAATTACGAGCTACATTGAAAATAAAAAAGAGAAAAAAATGCGAAGGGTCTGGTGGGAGTTCGTGGGCTGCTGTGGATGCTGCTACTACTGCTGCTGCTGGTACTGGAGGTACTGTTGCCGTGTGGCACGCCTGATGAAGCAGCAACAATATGTTAACCCTGAAACTTATTTCCGAGTTTGTCTTGCACTCCCCCTCGGTTCCTCCCTCTCTCTCTCCCTCCCCATTTCTCTCACTTCTTCTTTGTCTCCCTTTTACTCTGTCTCTCGTACCTTTCCCGTTAATAACTACACTAAATTATTGTTTGTTGTTTGAGCTACTTTATGAGTCGCTCGACAGCTACCGATACACTGCAACAATTTTCTGTTAAATATTCCTTTTTTTTAATGCAGAAATTAGGTAAGAGTAGCAAGCATATTTAGACTCGAATTATGTATATATAACATATATAAACCCATACATATATATAAGGCATAAGTATAAACATAGAGTAGAGGGTATACCCATAGAAGAAGGTAGCCCAGTATTGTTAGTTTATGCTAACTGTGAGTAGAAGGCATCTCCAACTCCCCAGATTTTATATACATTCTTGTTCAGTGTTAACAGTCGAGTCTATATAGCTATGTCGCTGTGATAGCTAGATCTGGGAGACTATTAGAACTAGGACTAGCAAAATTAGTGGAATATCGTATGATTTATTACTGCCTTCAGATGAAGTTTGTTTTGGAATATGCTATGCTACCTATGCAATAATATATATATAATATACCCTATATTCATTTTGGCCAGAAGATTACAACGCACCTAGGGAGACATCTGCGACTCCATAAAGTATATATTCTGCATCAACAGAGGAATCGAATAAGCCCTGTCCGTCTGTCCGTGTGTCCGTCTGTCCGTGTGTCCGTCTGTCCGTGTGTCCGTCTGTCCGTGTGTCCGTCTGTCCATGTGTCCGTCTGTTGCAACGCAAACTAGTCTCTCAGTTTTGAAGCTATCTTAATGAATGTCATACATGCTTCTTATTGCTGCACGCTGTAAATAAGTCTGAACGAGCCAGTTCAGACCGATATATCGTATAGCTGCCATACAAACTATCGGCCGATTTTTTTTATTTGTTAAGATATTGTAACCAAATTTACTACATCGGACTTTTTCTATATATGTATATGATATGCATATAATATTTCATTTAAATCAGACCACTAAAATATATAACTGTCATAGGAACAATAGGTCGAAATGCCGAAAAAACTTATCAGTGTCGATCAATTTTAGACATTCAACTCTGCACCACTATATACATATGTATAACTAGTATTAAAATGATCGGGGTATATAAAAACCTGCTAGGGTATAGAACCTTTCTTTTTCTTTTTGTTTTAGTGTTTTATCAGCAACGAAATGATCCCATAATAGGGTTGAAGTCGTACACGTATAATGAATATAAAAGTTCTTTAAAAATTACATTACTTGTTGATTTATAATCCACACCTCTGATATGCAGTAATATTGTATATTTTGTGTATAAAAACCGATACTAAGCTTGAAGTATAGTACAAATGATCCTCAGTATATATGATATCGTAGCTATGAACATGAAGTGTAGCCTTAAACTAGTCAGTTAATTAGTTAGATTGTACCTATACAAGGAGAGTGCTTAATCAAGAGGAAACTCAAGATATATATAAAGTAAACCAAGCTAAGTATCGAAAAAGAAGTTCAGAAACGATTCCCCATACCCCGTATTGAATTTCCATCTTGTTCTCAGCAAAGACGTAGACAGAGCGGCGTCAGCGGCGTGTGCAGGTGCAATTGCGATGGGGGTTTTTGCGCCGTGTATCTACGTAAATCTACTGGGAATTCCCTTGGCAAAAATTTTGCTCACGGCTGCGGTGGCTGCTGCTGCTGCTGATGCTGCTGCTGCTGCAGAAGGTGGAAATAAAAAGTAAAAGTAAGTAAGGACACGTCCCCGTGTAGCATGCAGGGGCGTGCATGGAGAGGGGGCAGGGGTGGCAAGCTACGAAGTCGGTGTATGCGTGCCGCGTCCTTCGCCCGTGTGCGTTGTGCGTTATAAAAATAAAATAAAATCTATTACGTGGCAAACCACCCCACATTTATGTGGCAATTTGTTGTTTCTTGATTGTGTGTGCAGCAGGCGATGTCAGAGTCAACGTTCACGTTGCAAAGTAAAGTGTATCATTTTCCCATTTGGCGGCGAGTTCGACCCCTTTTTGAAGGGCCGAGCCATGCCACGCCGAACGGGCACTTCTCGCACTTTGTCTCAATTCCCAACTGTCGTCCCTGCCCCTCTGTTCCTGCCCGCCCCTGTAGCAGTTGCAATTTATGAAGATTTGTGTGGCCGGTGCGGCCTCTGCTGCCACATGAAGAGAGAGAACAGCCATTTGAGGGTGTGGCCCCGCCCCTGGCAGCCACGCCCAGCCAGTTAGCCGTGCCACTGCACTTGTTTTGATTTGTTTGGAATAATAACAGATGCTTACCGTTCATATTATTCATTGTTCAAATTATTAACGCTTGACAATAAAAATTGTGTTTGAACAGCTCTCGAAACGGGCACAGAATGGCAACGGTAACGGTAACGGTAACGGTAATGCTAAAGGGAGGGCACGAGGGAAGGCGGGGAGGGGAGGGGAGGGGAGGGGAGGGGAGGACCTGTGGCATGGCCTGTGGGCGCATTGCCGACAAATTGCAATTTGTGCAAATATTTATGTACATTGAAAATTACTCATTTGTGTAACACCAATTAATTTCAACAAACAGCAACAGCAACGGCAACGGCAACAACAACAGCAACAACAATGAGGGGAACTGGGTCTGGGTGCCGAGCAATGTATCCATTTGTATAAAGCTGCCGCCTTTGTTGCTGTTTGTCCTTTACTTCTCGAGTTAAACAAATGGAAAATGAGGTCTTTTGTTTCCCGAAAATAAACGACGATGTTTTGTTTGCACTCGCTCTCTGCACCCAAAGTTTGCCAACTCTCTTGTGCAGGTGGTGCTCCATGCTCAAGCATAGTGTGGGTTATTGCCCTATGCCCCCCCATATCACTCTTCTGCCGCTCTTACTGATGATTATTAGTGCAAATGCATTTGATTTTCGATTTCCTGTTGAGCTCGCAAATTGCTACTTCAACTTCTTGTTTACCTTGCAATTTTTCAACACTCACCCTCGACCCAACACTGTCACTTACAAATTGCAACTAATTAGAGCCAACCAGGGGTAGTCCAAGACCCAACTTGCGCACTGTATGCTTTAACCTTTGTCCAGCTTGAAGAGGGTATTGGAAATGGCAGCACAAACTTGAATTAGCCATAGATATGTATTTCGAGTTACTACTGAACTATTCTTAACTACATGCATTATTGAGAGAAATTAAACAGACAGACCTACAACAATAACAATTATTAGGAGTACATATAATGTCTCACTTGTTATATCTCTATACTTCTGTGCCTTCCTGATTTCCGACTACATTTGCCTACTCAATTTCCTGATTTTGTCAATATGAAATTAGCTAGCCGAAAATGTATGTTACAGACAAAAGGAGGCGTGGCAGACCCCAGTAACTATATATATTCTTAATCAGCATCAACAGACGAGTCAATATAGCAATGTCCATCTGCTCAACGTCCATCTGAAAATCTTCAGAGCATTGCTGTCAATATGTAATCAATAAGATTTTTAATTTTGTTCACGCCCTCCTCCGCCTCCTTTAATTCATAAAACTCCAATTAAAAGCTTAATTTTAATGCTGTTTAACTCATTTTTAGTGAACACGATAAGTATAAAAGCTCAAATGATTTCTAGAAATTTGCTTGCGGTCGCATCATTAACATAACACAAAATAGGCATAGGTCGTTTTGGTCAAATGAGTACCGGGTTTATCACACTTAACGGTAGGTAACGTGTTTGTTATTCATTCCAAAGGTGTATAAACAATATGCAAACAGTTTAAGAGAAAATTCTTAATTTTAAGAAACAATCTTATCCAAATCGGCTGCAAGTCGTGTTCTGGCACATAGAATTTGACATAAACGCTAGTAAGAGAAACTAAAATGCTCAGAACGAGTAAGGTCCAATAAATAATTGAGGTAATTAACTTCCATATGGCACAGAAGACTTTTCGAAAGCGTGAGCACTTTGAGACATAGTCCGGCCATTCAAGATAACAATTAAAGTCAGAATTATAAATCTGTTCTCTGGTCTTCTTGTCGATGAAATAAAGAAATTCAACCGATGTCGGGAAATGCTCTAGATTCAGTTTAATCAAATGTGCAGCTGGTGGCAATGGCTTGTCTGGCCAGGACTCGGAAGGGGTCCGCAACTCCAGACGAACATAACCAAATTGCAGTTGACACACCAAGGGCTGTGTACCATATCGAATTTTGAGATAGGCACATCTCACTTTTTCCATGAAGTCACTATCACTTTCACAATAGGTCACTTGGCCAGCCATCGCGCTCTGTAGGGGCAGATCCAGCGATCTCTGTAGTTATCGAAAACAATTTTCGCATCTTACTTACGTCAGTTTCAGCTCGGGTCCAGAGCAACGATATTTCTTTCACTGGCTCTTGATACCCGTCTTCAACATAGACTTTAGTTTGTGATGCAAGTGATTTCGTAAGTGATTTCTTACTTTCGACAATATATGTTTCTGGTTTACCCTTTCGGGGTTTTGGTTTGAATCTCACAGCAGGTAATTTTGTCGGCGCAATCTTCTTCGTAGCTTTGTTAATATGCTTAAATTTACTTTTAAGTGTTGTCAAACTCACTGAAGTGAGTTTTTTCTTTGACGGCATCTTCGCACCTACGGCGACATGTTCTTCTGGCTTATATGTTGGGGATTTCATTGCTTTCTTATGCATTTCATATTTTTATCAAATATGTTTTTCGTTTCTATTTCTTTTTTAGCTTTGATATTAATTGAAGCTTGTGCTGTAAACGAAAGTGCTTAAAAGGAATTTAAATTGACTTTCTATAAGACTTTACAACACTTGACTTTCTTCTCAATGTGATTTCGATTGGGAATAATACGATATTAAGATTTTATTGTGCTCTGGTAGTAGAAGAAAGCCTGTTCGTTATACACCTTTAATTGGTATTGCTTAGAACGGACCTTGAACGGGCATATATGACCTGACAGAAGGTAACGGCAATGATGGTTTGCATAAGACCTTGTTCTCCCGCAAGGTGCTAAGGACCTTTAAAAAGTTAACACATACATAAGTAATTTGTAAGAATATATAAACGTTTCTTATGTGGTAGGTGCTTTTTGGAAGGTGCTTCATTGATCGATATTCGATACTCGACTATTCTTTTGCCTTTCGAACTGAACAACCCCTGTTTTTTTGGTCGACCTTTTGGTGTTTAGTACTTCGGCACTAACATCATGTTTGACAGTAGGAATCATTTATGTTAAGTGAAAATAAACAGATTAACTCATTCATTCTCGAGAACAGATATAATAACACAAAAAAAAAAAGAAGCCAATTTCATCTCGATTTCCATAAAATTCTAAATTCTTGCATTCACATTCATCAGTTTGGGGAACCCCGTTGGCATTACAGGAAGTTGGCAACCGTTGAATATTATCGGAATATAGATTATCGGGAAGAGCAGCTCGCAGAACAGCATTGATTTCCTAGAAACACACACTCTCCCACACGAACATACATATATATATAGAGCGTCAGAGTTGGTACTTCTTGAGATCTTGAGAGCTGTTTTATTCACGGACCCTTCTCGTCCCAACGGCGTCCCAAGCGTTACCCCGTCCGGAATCCACCGGCCAGTCCGGCCACAATCCTGCTGTCATGGCCGATGTGCTAAACTTGGACAGCATTATTTCCCGATTGCTCGAAGTGCGTACGGCTAGACCCGGTAAGAATGTGCAACTGAATGAATCGGAGATACGCGGCCTGTGCCTCAAGTCACGGGAAATCTTCTTGGCTCAACCCATACTGCTGGAACTGGAGGCGCCACTGAAAATCTGTGGCGATATACACGGACAATACTATGATCTCTTGCGGATGTTCGAGTCCGGCGGCTATCCGCCGGAAGCCAATTACCTTTTCCTCGGCGATTACGTTGATCGCGGCAAACAGTCGCTGGAGACAATCTGCCTGCTGCTCGCGTACAAGATCAAATACTCGGAGAATTTCTTTCTCTTGCGTGGCAATCACGAGTGCGCGAGTATCAATCGCATCTACGGATTCTATGACGAGTGCAAGCGTCGCTACAGCATCAAATTGTGGAAAACCTTCACGGACTGCTTCAACTGCCTGCCCGTGGTGGCGATTGTGGACGAGAAGATCTTCTGCTGCCACGGCGGATTGAGTCCCGATCTCACCTCGATGGAGCAAATCAAACGGATAATGCGGCCCACAGATGTGCCCGATCAGGGACTGCTATGCGATCTGCTGTGGTCTGATCCCGATAAGGACACTATCGGTTGGGGTGAAAACGATCGGGGCGTTAGCTTTACCTTTGGGGCCGAAGTTGTTGGCAAATTCCTGCAGAAGCACGATCTGGATCTGATCTGTCGTGCCCATCAGGTGGTCGAGGATGGCTATGAGTTTTTCGCCAAACGTCAGCTGGTCACACTGTTCTCGGCGCCAAACTATTGCGGCGAATTCGATAATGCCGGTGCCATGATGACTGTCGACGAGACCCTAATGTGCTCCTTTCAAATACTAAAGCCCGTGGAGAAGCGAAAGAAATAGAGCCCCATTGTACCACACGTAGCATGTACCCAGAGTGTACTCTGTACCCTGTACCATGTACCCTCCTTAGTATTCCTGTTGCATCTCTGCATTGTCTGCTTGTATCTTCAGGTTTTTGATACGCATAACAACCAAATTATTTCTAGGAGTGCAATACATTTTAACTCGAATTGAATATGCGTGTTTGTTCTTGCACCACACACACACACACGCACGCACAGCACGTGGGGCAAGGCGTCTTCTTATCAGTCTGTCTGTCTGTCTGGCCATAACATATTAACAAATTGTTGAAAAATTAATGAACAACAAAGCGCGCGAGGCAACGAATGAGCGTAACAAAACAAAATGCAAAGTGCGATGGAGATGCGAGAGAGAGAGAGAGAGGGGAGCAGGCAAATGCGTGCGGCAAAAATGCCGGTTAAGCAACGCGCCAAAAACGCTTTATTATGCCGAAAGCGGGTAATAACAAATAACCGGGTATAAAAATAAAACAAACACGGCACTGCAAAGCAACAAAAAACAGCAACAACAACAACACACAACGCAGGGCGACAACAACAAATTACGTTATATGTAATGAGGTCATTTGCGCGTAAACAATCGCACAGACAGTCAGACAAGGCGGCAAAGAGGGTGCCAGGGAGTAGGAGGGGGAGGTGGGGGGAGGGGAGCGAGAAAGGGCTATAGGCATTTCTCACATGTTTATCAACAAACTGGCAAATAAATAAATTATGTTTGCAAAGTTTTTAATAAATAATGAAGCGAAGCTAGCAACAATGCGAGGAGCGAACAACGAAGCAACGGCGCAAAATGCAGAGCCCAAAACAAAAGCAAAATGGCGGCGCGCACTCAACGAAAGAGAGCAAGAGCGTGGGGGAAGTGCTGAGTGGGGGAGAGAGGGAGATGGAGAGAGAGCGAGAGCGAGAGATGGTGAAAGAGAGAGAGAGGGAGAGAGAGAGAGAGTGTGACAGTGACAGTGTTAGAGAGCGCGCGTGCTCGCACGTGTGCGTGTGTCCCTCTCTCTCTCTCTCTCTCTCACTCTCTCTCTGTATAGGTATGTGTGTGTGTGTGCAAGCTTAAATTCGGCACTGCGCTTAGGCCTTGCAACTGCAGCAGCAGCAGCAGCAACGTCAGCAATTTTTTTGCCCAAAATGCATTTGATTTGCCTTTTTGATAATGCATTCCTCACACACACACTCACACACACGCATGCCACACCCACTTGCCTGCCATCTCGCTCTGGCCAAGGGCGCCTATTGTCCATTGTTGCCTGCTTCTGTCATTGTCAAACGTCGCCGTCGCCGTCACTGTTGCCGTCGCTCTTCGCTGCGATTTCGCGGCAGTTTTGCTTTCTCCTCCTCTGCTTCTCTTCTGCTGCTGCTGCTGCTGCTTCTACTGGCATCATTTACATTTGTTGTTGTATAATTTTATTAATTACAAATTATGCGCCTAATGAAATGGCACAGCACAGAGTGTCCTCAGCAGCAGCAGCAGCAGCAACGGCAACGACGACGACGACGACGTCAGCGTCGGCGATGGCAAACGAAGTCGCATCGGCTGCTTTTGTGGGCACTGCCCAAATGAATTTTGCATAAGCCTCAGCCAACCACAATGCAGCAACGGCAAAAGAGGCAGCAGTAGCAGCAGCAGCAGAGGAGGCAGCAACAGCAACAGCAGCGGCAGCTGTCATAGTAGCGCTGTCCCCGACCCATGAACCACAGGCCAAACGCTGCTGCCTCTGCCTCTGCTGCTGCTGCTGCTGCTGCTCTCATGCTCTCTCGGCGCAGGGTGGTTGCGCAGTGCGCACAAAAGAGACAGCAACATTGGCAGCAGCAGCAGTCAGGGCAAGTGAGAGCGAGAGAGCGAGAGCGAGAGAGAGAGAGCGCCAAGGGTGCAAACCAATAACAGTCAGACTAATTTTGGGATTGGTTTATAATTGAAGAGTTTGCCATTGTGTTTGCTCCGCCAGCAGAGGCACTGACAGAGGCAGTGGCAGTGGCAGAGGCACTGGCACTGGCAGCAGACAGTAGCCAGCACTTGTAGTTTTTGTACTAGCCCCCCCCCTTGCCTGCCCCCTTAACTGCCGCTGCTACTGCCACACTGACTCTAGTTCTCTCTTATGTACAGCTGTCTTATTGTTTTTCATAGGCCTCCCCACCCCCCCAATGCGCCTGCTTATCATTTTAGAGTTTTACATAATTGGCACAAAGCCCTGGCTCGATATTCCTATGTGTGTGTGTGTGTGTGTGTGTGTATCTACGCATATCTATGTACATGTTGAGCTGTGTACGTGCGATCACGTTTTATGTCCATTTCTAAGCGTCGCATGAGAGGGCGTGGTATGTTTTCTATATATATATATATATACACACAAACACACACACACACACAGGCAGACACACACACATACACACGCAGACACAGACAGCACTTATACATATGTATGCTAGTTTTGGACTGCGCCACATTCAAAAAGATAAATAAATATGAGTGCCCCCACCCGCACTAGCCATGCCCAGTGGGCAGGCAAAGGGGCGAGCAGGGGGCGTAGAGTGGGTGTTGCTGCCTGGCTGTGCCTGTGTGGGTCTGGGCTGGATGGTTTGCTTGGCTATTGGCGCTGCGCTTGGTAACTGTAGCATACTTTTCAGCTGTAATCAGTTTAAATGCTTAACAAAGAGAGATACAGAGAGAGAGAGAGAGAGGGAGAGCGCGCACATGCTTTCGTGGGAGAGTCAAAGCAACGATGGCTGCTGCTGCTGCTGCTGGCCCCTGCTTTTTAGTTGCTATTCATATTTGTTTTAATAATTGAACAATTCTATAAATTTTTGATGCATAGACAAAAGAGTTGTGCTACACACGCCCCCAGCCACCCGCCCCCCAACTCCGCCCACGCCCACGCTCGCAGGCTGCAGCCTGCAGCCTCTGTTCGCCTGTGTCTCCATGCTTCCGCCTTTTGTTGTATGTTGTATGTGTCTCATTCGGTTAAGACCCTTTCAGAGTTGCCACCTTCTCCACCTCCACCTTCACCTGCACCTGCACCTGCACCTCCTCATCCTCAGACTAGCACACGTTTGTGTCTCGTTCTCGTCTCTCGTTCAATTAAAGCAACATGACACAAAAGATTTCGTAACAAGTGCCTGTACCCACCCTCCCTCTACCTACCCCTCTCCCTCTACCACTCCCCCTGCTTCTGTTATGCACTGTAAAGAGTTGCGCCAGTTTCTCAACTTGAGTTTCTCTCAAATTTTAAGACGTTCTCATTGTTTTTGTTTGTTGTTTTCTCGCCGAGTAAAGGCTTCAACTTGGGGACTGGACTTTAATTAGGATGCAGCTGTTGTTGTTGTTGTTCTTCTTCTTACTACTGTTGTTGTTGCTGTTGTCGTTCGCATTTCTCATTTCACGTTTTTATTCCCGACTTTAAATGCCGTTTGTGTGTCTAGAAGGGCAGCATGCTGAATTATTTAAACACAGTTATGCATAAGATTAGATTTATGCTAGCATAGTATAAGCCATTTACAATAATGGACCACAGACAGTACAGGACAGGCTGCCATAGCCCTGTACCTTGCGTATACTACTGGAACATGGCAAATCCTGTGCAGTTTATGAGGAACTTGTTAATGATTTATTATGCATGGAATCGACTTCTTGAATCTGTCTCAACTCCTACTTGTTACACCTGCAAAGGAACTTAAGATATTATATGACAACAACATATATGATTCAATAAGAGAACTAAGCATAGCATGAAGTTCAAAATAACTAATAACGATGCCCCACAAAACGATTTCTTAAATAATCATTTTTCTTTTTTTTTTTTTTTTTTTGTATTATTATTATTATTTATTTTTTTTTTTCTTTCAATATTTGTATTATTTTTATTAATCTTAAATATTAATTTTTCAATTTTCTGCGTATTTTGTGTTGCATACTTCGCAAGGGGCGCCTATTTCTTAAATAAGTTCTATGTTAATTGTCCGTTCGAAATTGAAAAAAAAAAAAAAATTTAAATTATCTGTCCCCAAATAACAGTCAGAAATCATTCGGACGAAGGTAATTATTGTGTTTACCAAAAAATACCGATCTTGCATTATTATAACGCTTTTTATCGTTATAATGGGGCGAAAGGGGGCGTGGACAAATTCTGAAATAAAATTTATCTGCATGCAATAGTAAGACATACTGCCACTAACTCTGGTAGACCTAGCTTTAATAGTCTCTCAGATATAGATGTTCACACGGACGCGCAGACAGACAGACAGAAGTGGTTCAAACGACTTAAGAATATATATACTTTAAGGGGTCTGTCACGCCTCTTTCGGTCTGTTACATACATTTGCACAAAGTTAGTTGACATTTTACTGGTTAAAGGGCATGAAAAAAAGAAAAGTTAAGATTTTGCAAATGTTATATAAATTAAAGAACTGAAACCTAACCTAATTAACATTCATTGACTACTTATTATGACGTTATGTTTATCTAGCTTGGTCTAATAACAATAATAACCGTTCTCTTAACAGTAAACGCAAATAACAAATCGACTCAGCCTTGAATATTGATCAGGAAAATATTCCTAAAAGACATATTATGTGTCCTATAAAGGAATTTTTAGTCTGTTAAGAGTATTGCAGAAACCTAACCTAACCCTCTTCCGTAAATACTAACTGGTTAGGGGCAATCAATAATTAATCAAGATGCTTGCAAGCTCCTTATTTCCACTACCTAATTCGAATTCAAATCACAGACTACTGATTCAAAGAGTAAGCTTTGAAAAATGTTGAATTTATAATTACTTTTTGTACTGTACGATAGTTAGGAAATATAAATTCATTATATAAGAAAAAAAACGATAAGTTTTTGCAACCTCAAAGAGGGGGTGTGACTCATACATACCCTCACAAATGAGTCTTCGCTTAGCCCATTGTTTCATTCCCGTTTTCGTATACTTCTTTTTCTGCCCCACAGATGCACCATTCAATGGATCAACTGGACATGCTGGATCCGACGGGCTCGATGACAACGTTAGCCCCCATATCGGAGTCGCCATTAACGCCCACACACCAACACCTGCACGGTTCCTATCACAGTATGAATCACATGATGAGCCACCACCATCCGGGCACGTTAAGTGGTCACACGGCGGGTAAATATCAGTTCAACCAGCAGCAACCACATCCCAACCACTGTGCTGATTACCAAGCATTTAATGCAGGGCACCATGGGCACTCAGCGGTACATCATCCTGTCATAACGGCGGCTGTTGCAGCCGCTGGCCTGCATCCCGACACCGATACAGATCCGCGCGAGCTGGAAGCGTTCGCGGAGCGCTTCAAGCAGCGTCGCATCAAACTGGGTAAGCCTAATGACCAACATTAGACTCGCTAAAGATAAAGATATAAACCCTAGAAGAGCTAACACTTATCGATAACGACTCGATTATCCAATAAGCATATTCAATCTGTAACTTTACTAAAGCTTTTAGTATCTAGAAAGCGCTTGGATTGAATTTCGTTTCGAATTCTCAACCTGTTAAAGCTTAGATTGGCTTAAGTCCTTAGGGCTCCTTCTCCTTGTCTTGCCCGATATTCATACTCACTTTCGATATTTTTGAAGGAGACTCCACACTTAAGTATCCAAGAATCGCTTGTATTAAATTTCATTTAGAATTCCTAACTTGTTTAGGTCTAGGCTGGCTTAAGTCCTTATGACTCATTCAACTTTGTTTTCTCCTATATATTATACTTACTTTAGAGATTTCTTAGAGATACACCACACTAAAACATTGAGTATCCAAGAAGCGCTTTGACTAGATTTCGTTTAGAATTCTCAACATGTTTAATCTTAGGATGTCATAAGTCCTTACTCATCTTTTGTCCGATCTCTAACTTACTTTAGATATTTCAGAAGGAGACACCACACTTAAGTATCAAAATCTATATTTTGTTTAGAATTCTCAATCTGTTTAAGCGTAGAGTGACTTAAGTCTTTGCCCCTATGCGACATACACCTCCAGCACCCATTTAAAAGTCATTTTATTCTCATGAATCTATGTATTTCATTAACTGAGTATTATTGTGATAGAACAATGAAGAGATAATGCAAGGATAGTCGCATCCAATGAATCCTTATACGATCAATACCTTGTTTGTTGTTGCAGGTGTCACACAAGCCGATGTGGGCAAGGCTCTGGCCAATCTCAAGTTACCTGGCGTCGGTGCACTGTCGCAGAGCACAATCTGTAGATTCGAGAGTCTGACGCTGTCGCACAACAACATGATCGCACTGAAACCGATACTGCAGGCGTGGCTGGAGGAGGCTGAGGCGCAGGCGAAAAACAAACGACGTGATCCCGATGCTCCCAGTGTGCTGCCGGCGGGCGAAAAGAAAAGGTAGAAACTGTTTTGATTAGAACGGTAACAGAACCAAAAAAAAAAACCAAAACCAAGACTCCCCTGTTCCCCCCACCCTCCCAACATACACCCGCCTTCCCCTCATTCCCAACCAACTCCTGCAAATACTGAACCCAATCATGCAACCCATTCACGTTATGTAAGTCACCAGCCCCTTTCAATTGGCAGCGTATTAATTTGACAACAAGCAGAAATCCGGCTAGCAAAAATGGCTAAACCCGCCAAACCACAGCCACCACAGAACAGTACAGAACAAATACATTCCACTGCGTTAGGGCCCTTTTCTAAAGTAATCTATATCGAGTCTTTTTTCAAGAAAAAGGACTTCCATTGCGGCACCTGAAAAGCGTTCTCTGGAAGCCTACTTCGCCGTCCAGCCGAGGCCATCTGGGGAGAAAATCGCTGCCATAGCCGAAAAACTGGATTTGAAGAAAAACGTGGTTCGCGTCTGGTTCTGCAATCAACGCCAAAAACAAAAACGTATGAAATTTGCTGCACAACAACACTGACAATCAAATAATACAGCCACACAATTAGGTATAGTTAGTAGTGTAACACCATCAATGACTGGACACGGTTCGGCGGGATTCGGATACTGATAGTCGTTTATGACGGCAGCAGCAGCAGCAGCGGCGGCGGCGGCAGCAGCAGCAGCAGCGATGGCAGCAGCCACGGCTGTGGCAACAACAACTATAACAACAATTGCAACGACAACGTCTACGACAGCAGCAGCAGCAGCAGAAGCAGCGTCAGCGGCGATGGCAACAGCGGCAACGACGCAAGCAGCAACAGCAGCAGCAGCAGCAGCGGCGGCGGCGGCTTCAACTTCTTCTTCTCCTTCTCTGCCCATAACGGGCGACTATTATCTTTAGTGATTCGATTTGGATACCGATTCGGATTAGGATTAGGATTCAATTCGATTGGATGATGTTTGGCCGCCAAATCAGCAACTATCACAACACCCACCACACCAACAACAACAACAACAGCAATCTCACTTCTCATTAACAGCCTAACACAGACACACTCACACACACTCACACACACTGACACACACTCACACAGATATGTTAATCATATTAAAGTAAAAAAAAATACGAAAACCAAGAAAAACTACAAGAATTTTTTAGGAACGAATAACGAAACAATGGACCAACATATCAAATGCAATAATTTATTGAATTGTATAGGAGAAAAAGGTGGGTAAAATCCAAAACAGAAACAAAAACAAATAAAAAAAAAACCAAATACAAGAATCAAAGATCTACACAACTCATTAATATAAACGAAATCGAATAGGCAGAAAACTATTTAAAGACAAGCCTTCTCCCTCTTGCTTTCGCTCTCACACTCCCCTTTTCTCTTTGTCTCTCTCTCGCTCATTGTCTTTTACAAGTTTGGCCCCAAAAAGAAATAGTATTCGATTGCATTGTCGATCCTTGGACTTTACCGAAAGTCTTTTGGCAACCAAGAGCCTTAACGATTTAAACCGATTTCAATTTTTAATCTCCGTAGTTTTTGTATGATGTCTATATCTCTGAACCGTAACAACTAAGTTAATGCCAATGTCCTTTGATGTGCCCTACTAATCAATTTCTTTGAAATCTCATTTATTTTTTTCAGATTTTAAAATATAACAAAACCCCAAAAAAAAAAAAAAAAAAAAAAAAACACAAATGCCAAAATGAGAAAACTTGAAAATGATACTACATACGACAGCTGAATACAGGGCGAAATCCCCTATAGATCTGAATTAGCCACTGTGCACACACACATATACAGACACACACACATACAGACACACACAGAGACACACTCCAACATAGGCAGACAGGACAAAAAACACAGAGATAAGCGACCAAAAGAACTCCATGAAATTGCTTCAAGTGATCCGATAATAAGAATTGCGCTCTTTTAAAACTATTACTAAGCTAAACTGGGTAAACTAACTAACACATACACAGACACACTCACAGAGAGAGACACACACACACATACATAGAGACACTCAGCGACACTTAAGAGTCACATTAGCCTCTCTATATGTATATATATACAATATTATAGAGTTTGATTCGATTGTAAATACCACAGCTGTTTCTAATCACACAATCTTATAGGGAAAACGGTTTTTGGTAGCTTTAAAAGACAAAAACAACAACGACGAACAGAAATAGTAGATGCAATAGCAATATGTTTAGAGAGCCAAATCACCAAATCATCAACCACGAATCCTCAAACCAAACATGAGCCCCGAGCCCGAGCCCGAACCGGATCCAATCCCAACCTAACCCTAGCAGCAATATTTCTTGATGCTTCCTTCAGTGCGTTATAGTGCTTAGTTTGTTTGTTTGTTTGGTTCAATATGCTTTGTTTCGTTTCTGTTATTATTGCATCCCGTTTATCACATACTACCTAACCTTAGTACATACACAAGACACACACACACAGATATACACATACTAACAGGAGGAAGAACAAGCTAAAATGAATATTTTTTTCCTAATCTTAAGTAAACTAATGCAAAAATGTTAGCAGCAACTGAGGAAATTGCAACGAATTTAAACTGTTGCCAAACTAAACTAACGACAAAATAAAAACCCAAAGAAGAAAACGAAACGATAAAAAAAAAACAAAAACCAAAAAATGGTAACAAAGAACAATTGATTAAAGTAAAGAACCTACAACTAATTATAATATTACATATATTATAAAGAATTTTAATAAAAATATTATATATATACAAATATATATAACATTTTTTTGTTTTTTTTTTTTTAATTTAGCACATTTCGTATTTTAAATTAGACTTGTACATATGCAGAATGAGAACGATGTAGTATACATATATATATGCGATTATCTGTATGCAGATACACATGTACCGATGTGTGTGTGTGTATGTGTGCATACGTAGATATATGTATAGCTCGCGTGTGATTGATTTTGAATGTCTAGCAGCCATAAAAATCGAGAGCAGAAAGCGCAAAAATTCAATAATAATTTTAATATAAAAATAGTTTTGTATCAAAAAAGAAACCAAAAAAAAAAAAAAAAAAAAAAAAAAAACAAAAATGATATCAAAAAGAAACAAAAAATAAAGGAAAACCAAGAACATTGCCGACAAATTAGTGCATAAACAAACCAACAATTTTTTTCAAGCGCATAATAATATAATTATAATTGAAACAACAATGATATAATGATAATTAATAAAACAAAGCTCATAACTACATTTAAATTTAATTTTAGTAGTTTCTAGACACGAAATATTGTAGCATGAAAATCAATTGATAAGCGCAACGGGCGATAAGTAAATAAAATGCGGCAAAATAAGCTAAAACTCAAAAATATACAAAAAAAAAAAAAAACTTAAGTTTTTATCTTTGACGAAGGAACCTCACCTAACAGAGACCTGCATACGATGGTACCCATTTCGGGTACCACATTTGGTGCCTATTATACGCGTCTCATCTACCTAAACCTATTGTTTGCATGATATAACTTAGTTATCAAACCAACCATACTTACTTAAAGGAACCCTTTAATCGCTTTTCATTATCAATTACCCTGCGAATTATTGATAATCAAAACATAGGCTAGCTGTGTATTTATTGTTGTAACCCTCAATTGTCACCTAAACGACATTCAAAGGTATTTCGGGTGGGACTCTGTACAAAAAATATTCAGGAAACACACATTTGCTTTGGTTATAAGATGGTATTTCAGCTAGTACACACTTGAGAAACAATTCTCTTACGCTTAATTGCTTAACAACAAGTGTGTGTAGATCTCTTGAGAGATTGTTCAGTCTGTTAGGAGGGACCAGAGACCAGATATCAATGAGTCGACAAAGGTTTGCTTGTGGTAACTTAGCTTTATGACTGCCATACCGAATGCGCGCTTACTGATATTGGCACACTTACACATGTACATATTGTATATTGATTTATATATATATATGTAGAACCGTTTGTTACATTCAATTCTATACAACTTTGTAGCGTCCCTTGTTGAAGACATGATGCGCCGAACTGAGCTTCAGCAGTTCCTCCTTGATGAGTCGTGTTATCTCCCGCTTGGCCTTCTGCACGGCCAACTCACTGCAGCTCTCGATGGCCAGATAGAGTTTGCGCTCACCCTCGGGAGGACTCTTGCCCTGGGGCACATAGGTGCCACGCACTGTTAGGCCTGCCTCCGAGTACTCGGAGATTTGCGCGAGTGCCTCCTTTGATGTGACTTTCCAGCGTGCTTGCTGTGGAAAGTCATTAATCTCAAGCTCCTCCTCATACTTGGTAAATGAGTTGCTGTTGGTGCCCATGAGTGCCACCAGACTGTCCTCATCCTCCTTGGGCTGGTAGTTGAGCTTGTTGTTCAGCTTTGCGGCCAACTGCTCGACCACAGTGCGGGCAGTTAGCATTGGCTGTGCGGGACCAGCAGCACCAGTCTGTCCCTTCATTATCGATTCGGTGGCCACCTGAGTGGCCTTGGTATCCAAGTTCCGACTGCTGCTGATTTTCGAGGCCAGTCGCTTGGCCAGCTCCAGTTTGTCCGAGCCCATTGCGGCTGTCGCCAACTGCTGTTGTTGCTGCAGCTGCTGTTGTTGTTGCTGCTGTTGCAGTTGTTGTTGCTGCTGCTGCAGTTGCTGTTGTTGTTGCAACTGCGCCACTTGCAGCGGCGTTGCAGCAGCTGCACCACCAGTCGCATTTGCACCAGAATTGGCGCCTGTCACTGCACTGGCCACTGAAGTGTCCTTGACGGTGCGCTTCGCTGCAAAGATTTGCTCGATCTGCTGGTCAATATCCTGTTCAATATCCTCCTCATCATCAGAATCAGCCAGACCAAGGGCTGCCTTCTGCAGCTTCTTGCTTTCCTTGACTGCATTGAACTCCTGTTCATCGAATTTGAAGCCTTTGCCACTGAAACCACCTCCGGTGTGCACCGTCTTGCCCTCAGCCTCCTGTGCCGTCTTGTAGTCCGTCCATAACGTTTGCAGTTCCGGCGGCACTGGAGTATTGGACAGTTCCAGTGCACGTATAACGTCGCCAGCATAACGAGACTGCTCCGGTGTGATAAATGTGAATGCGCTACCCTTATTGCCGGCACGTCCAGTGCGTCCGCATCTGCAAAAGATTTGTTATTGATGTACTCACTAAAGATTGTTACTGTTGTTGCTGTTGTTCTTGTCTTACCTGTGCACATAGTCCTCATAGTGATTGGGCACATCGTAGTTGACTACCAGAATGAGATCCTTTACATCCAATCCGCGTGCCGCCACCGAAGTGGCAATCAGTAGTCGCACCTTGCCGGATTTGAAATCAATTATAGTAGAATCTCTATCGAACTGATCGATACCGCCGTGCAGACTCATGCATGGATACGATGCCTTCATCAGATCGCGCAGCAATATATCAGCGTTCTCCTGCTTGTCCACAAACACAATAATGCTGCCCGTCTCCTGATAGATGCCCAACAGTTCCAAGAGCTTAAAGAACTTCGCCTCATCATTCAATATGACCACATTCTGTTCCACATCCTTGCACACCACCGATCGTCCACCGACAATAACCTCGACGGGCTTCTTAAGTATTCGCCGTGCTAGTGCCTCCATTTGCCTTGGGAATGTGGCACTAAACATCACCGTCTGCCGATCTGGACGAACGTTGTCAATTATTCGCATTACCTGCGGCTCAAAGCCCATGTCAAACATGCGATCTGCCTCATCCAAAACGACATAAGTGACGCGTCGCAAGTTGGTAACACGTCCCGAGTTGGCGGCCAGCATATCGATCATACGCCCAGGCGTGCACACAATTATCTCTGCGCCTCGCTTCAGCTCGGCAATCTGCTCAGAGATTCCAGTGCCACCATAGACGCACACCGGTCTCAATCCCAGGGAGCGGCTAAACTTGCGTATATCCTTGCCAATTTGCATGCACAGTTCGCGCGTGGGAGCCATTATAATTGCGATGGCACCATCGCCATCCTCCAGCTGCGGCTGGTCCAGTATGTGCCTAAACATTGGTAAAATGAATGCCAACGTTTTGCCACTGCCTGTTTTAGCAATACCTATCAGATCACGGCCAGACATTATCGCTGGTATAGCCTGACACTGAATGGGCGTTGGCTTCTCGAAGCCCAGTTTCCGCAGCACATCCATCTCCTTCTTGCTGACGCCGCACTGGGCCCACGTCTAAAAATATGAAAAATTAAATATAATATAGATATAGTTCAATGGTTTCTGTAAAGGGCCCGTTTGTAGTGATATGATTTATATTTTATATAAGAGCTGCATCTAAATTGTACCCCTGTGTTAAGCGCCTTCTTAGCAGTCTAGGCTTCCATTGAGAATCCAAAACCTAGTGTTGTATTGGAGCTCTGCTGAGCTCCTATTCCACTTAAGTATTCCTTAGGAACTTCCAGATTATTCGGAGACTAGTTGACCTTATCTTGTTCATTGCGATAAATAAAAAAAAAGAAAGAAATACTAGACTAGACTAGCTAGCTCATCCATTACGAGATAATGCTTTGCCTAATGATCTATTGTATACCTGCTAAGCTCTAGACTACTTCATCAGTTCAGTTTTCATGCACTGCTTGCCCTTCTCTTGTCAACCCCAAGAAGGTGTATCCCAGCTGAACTTAATCTTTGTTGTATTGTGGTATTGTATTATATCATCCTCGCTCACCTTGATGGGCTTGGGGCAGCCCTTGCCCTTCACCTGCACGCCTTCCAGCTCGCTGCGATATTTGTCAACCTCGGAGTTTGTCATCCGAGCCAACTCGGGCACCTCCACATAGAAATTCTTTCGGAATGGGGCATAGCTGACAGAGGAATGATCAATCTTTGCCAGCTCCTTACGATGTTTCATGGCTAAATTAACGGCTGTATCGCGTATGTCCTCTAGTTCATCTTCGCTTGAGTATTCCAGACTGTCCATATTTTGTTCAATCAGTTCACCTTTCTTCACGGTTGTTGTCTTCTTCTTGGCCACACCCGTCAAAATGACCACGCCCTGGGCCTTCGCTGGGCTAACGAAGTGATTGACCCGACGCATCTCCTTGTTAACCTCCTGCATGTACGCATCCAGTGGATCAACATCATCCTCAGGCTCCGCAGCTGTCGTTCCCTCAGTCTCCATAGGCGTTTCTGACTGCACCTTTGGTGGATCAACTGTAGCAGCAACAACAGCAGGAGCAGTAGTCACTGGTGTAGTCGGAACAGGCAACTTTACTTCAGGTATCGCTTCCTTAGGTTGCTCTTTGGCTACTTCCACTTTCGGAGTTGTTTCAGCGATAGATGGTGTTGTTATATTGATTATTGTTGCTGTTGTTTTTGGTGAAGTTGCTGCTTTCGAAGTGGCTGCAGCTGGTGTTCCCAGAACCATGCCCAAGACCTTTCCAAATGTGGGTCGTTTGACGGGAGCAAATTTGGATTCAACCACATCATCATCGAAGCGTTTGCGAATGCTGTGAAACTTTGATGGCGGTGAATCAGGTTCTTTTTTGTCCACATCGACGTCAATGGTTGGCGAGGGATTACTGTCATCCTCTTCGGATTCGTCCTCTAGACTCCATTTCTTAGCGGACTTGGTCACTGCCGGCGTCGCCACTACTTTGGCGTCTTTCTTTCCGGCCTCTTGTTCGCGCTCCTTACGCTCAGCACGCCAACGTTCAATGCGTTCGCGGCGTTTAATCATCTCCTGTTCGAGACGACGTTGTTGCTCCTCCTTGTCAATTTCCTCCTCTTCCTCCTCAGCGGACGAGCTACTTGACGAACCTACAGGTATCACCAACGGAGCAGCAGTAGTCTGCCGGCGGATTTCCACATCCCGCACACGCTCGCGCTGCTCCCTTTCTCGCTCTTTATCCTTATCCCGATCCCGTTCACGTTCCCGTTCACGCTCTTTGTCACGTTCCCGTTGTCGCTCACGTTCTCTATCTCGTTCACGTTCTCGCTCTCTTTCGCGCTCGCGTTCACGCTCACGTTCACGCTCCTTGTCTTTTTCCCGTTCCCGGTCCACTTGACGTCTGTAAAACCGAAAATATACAATTGGAAGTCAATAATATCATTCCCACATCGATCAGCTTACTTGTCTTTCTCGTAATCCTTTGATCTGGAACGTTTGCGACGCTTCTCATCGCGACGTCCTCCCGCGCCGCCGCGATCATTATCCTTGGACAGCTCCTTGCCGCGCTTGCGATCATCCCGCCCGCTACGGGATCCGCTGCTCAAACTGGCCCCGTTGCGTGAGGAGGACTTGCCATTGTCGTAGTCGCCCCCTCGCATGCTGCGACCCTCATAGTGCTTGTCGCGATCTCGTTCCCTGTCCCTGTCGCGTTCCCGCTCTCGCTCACGGTCACGCCTACTTGTATTAAATATTTGTTTATTTAACGGAACATTAACTAAATTCCAATTTTGTCGGTACTCACCCGGAGCTCTTGGACATAGCCAAAGACGCTGTTTTGACTGTTGCAACACCGGCGTCTTTTCAAATGCAAACAAATGGTCCCTGTTTGGTTTTTATTGTTTAAGCGATGAATGGTAACAAAACTTACAACATTTAGTTAACACTTCGTGTGTGACAACAACGTTTTCTTGAATTTTTCTTTAAAAATGTTGCAATAAATACGGCATTAAATTGTAATATTTTGCCGAACAGGGCTGAACGAAATGGTAAAGGGCTGCAGTATTAGTGGGAGGTTGCCAGACAGGTAGGGTTGCGGTACTGGGCAATTAAAAGTATTACTCAGATCGAAAAACAATGAAACAGCTTTGCACATTAAATCTTTAATTTCGCAAGGTATTTTAAGAACAGATGAATTAATTTAATCTATTTGCTAGGGCCTTGTGAAATACTCCACAGCCGAGCTGGCAACGCTATTTATCTTTTCAGTATTTTTTTTTAAATAAAACAAGCAAATCGATAAATGCTCATAAATGTTATTATCGATGTCAACAATGCTCACTTGCTGTCGATTCAACGGTGGAGGTTGATCAATTGACAGTTTAAGTTGTTATCGAAATGCAACGCTGGCAAATTGGCGCGCATTTGAATATATATATTGTTGTATGACGAAAACGTTACTTAAAAAATGAATATTATACATTTTATAAAATTTAGTATCTTATTTATCAAATTGATTCATTGAATAAAAAGTCGATATTAAAAGCAATTTTTCTGTTTCCATTTTTTCCATCAGCTCAACATTGCCTCCTCGAACAATTTACCTAAAACCAAGCAAAAACTGCCGAGCCAGGCAGACTAATTCAACAATCAAAAGCACATAACACAAAAGCAAGCAAAGGGAAGAGCTAAAGAAAAGAAACCAAGACAAGAAAATAAAAACGCTATCATAAAGGAAACTTCCAGACATAAACTCCCTATAATTACCAACACCCTGAATGTTGTAAATGCATCAAAATTGTACCGCCCTTCGGGGCAATATTTCATGCGGTCACAACGACGCGACGCGACGGCAACAAAAACCGAGTCGGCCAACGGAAGACAGAAAGAGAGAGAGAGAGAGAGACACAGTAAGTGTGGGAGAGAGACAGCACTATAGGAGGAGGAGATGAAAGGAGAATAAAAGGTACATTCAATTTTGAGTTGGGTCTCGTCTCGATACCGAAGCTGATGCTGCATATTGAGGGACTCATTTCGTGGCTATTCCTTTGTTTTGCTCGCTCTTCCCCTCGCCGTCTCCTTTCCGTCTCTCTCTCTCTATCTCTTTCTTCGAGCTCAATTTGCTTAGATTGAGCCGTCATCATTATTATGTTCATTATGAGCTAATGATCTTCGTTTTTAGTTTTTATCCTCATAGAGATTTGTGTCCTCGCGCTCATAATTGCCCATTAACGCGCTGTACAAATACGCTTAGGCCCCTTGCCCCACTCTCCAGTCCCGGTGCATCTGTTCCGCTTCAGCATCAGCTTAAATTAAATGCAAAGAAGACACAGGAACTGTGCACATTAAACTCTCATAATGCATAATAACATCGACGATAATTTCGCATAAAAAGTTAAGAAAATTGTACAAAATGTTGCCCGCATTGGACACGGCAAGTCATGCCAACAAAGGGGGAGAGAGAGAGACAGAATGAGACTGTGAGAGAGAGAGAGAGAGAAGTACAAGGAGTGGTGGGGCACATTCATCTTTCGCTTTACCAATACCCCGACCCAGTACCCAGGCCCCTCTTTTCCTCTGTTGCCCGATACAAATTTGCTGTAATGAATATTTCGCAGAAGACGTAAATCGATTCCTGGACGGCGGCTGCCGTTCGTCTTCAGTCTTCTGTCTTCGGTCTTCCGTCCTCGCTTGGAGTCTTTTCTTCTGCCCCATTCCCCAATCCCTCATTCCGCATCGCATTCCCATTCTCCACCGCATCATCATCTTTATTATGTGCATGCAAAGCGCAGTTTGTAGCGAGTCTTCTGCGTTCGCTCTGCGTTCTTCTGCTCGGCACTGCCGACTAATCCGCAAGCTCTTCGAAGCCCTGCGGGCGTTATTGCTGTTTGTTTGAGGGCTGTTTTGATATTTTCATTAGGTCTAGCGCAATCTTGGTGATCTCGAAGGTTATAGAGCAAATCCCACCTCGAATCGATCATAGGTTAGGTTAAGCAAAGGAAAACCTATGTCACCATGTGGTAAACCCTCCACTGATTACCTGATTCATTATGTGGCTTTATAGTCGGGGACGAGTTAGTTGCAGTCTCAGTCGCGAGACTTCATCGAACTTTAATCGCGTAATTAGCCGGGCAATTTGGTGGTTTACGGGTTTTCTCTGTGACTCATTAGCATTCTTCAGGTTTATTACCCCCAAGCACTTACATTGAGGCCAAGATACCCACACACAACACCGCTGACCAGTTGTTTAGGTAAGCTTAAATTACGTTTCAGGTGTACCAGACAGAAGGAGGCGTGGCAGAGTCCATAAAGTGTTCTTCATCTAGATCTTTAGCCGAGTAGATTGAGCCATATTCGTCTGGCTGTCTGTATGAACGCGTTAATCTCAGCTATTATAATAGCTAAAGACACAAAATTCAGCCTGAAGGTTTTTGTATACGAGGGTCGTTTGATAAGTCCGTGACTTTTTGAATAAAATATATTTTTTTCGTCAAAGAAGCGTTTTATTTCTCAACATAATCTCCTTTTAGCTCTATACATTTAGTCCAGCGTTTTTCCAATTTTTTTATTCCTTCCAAATAATAGGTTTTCTCAAGGCCCTCAAAATAGTCGTTTGTTTCTGTGATGACCTCTTCATTTGACCCGAATCTCTTACCGCCGAGCCATTTCTTCATGTTTGGAAACAAAAAATAGTCACAGGGGGCTAAATCTGGAGAATATGCTGGATGGGGTAGCAGTTCGTAGCCCAATTTATGAAATTTTGCCATGCTCCTGATGGAACAGCACTGATGGAACAGCACTTTTTTTTTCGCCAAATGCGGTCGTTTCTGCTTCAAATCAATATCGAATCTGTCCAAAAGCTCTGAATAATATTCGCCGGTGATCGTTTTACCCTTTTCAAGGTAATCGATGTGAATGATACCTTGTGCATCCCAAAAAACTGTGGCCATGACCTTGTTGGCCGACAGACCCACCTTGGCCTTCTTTGGTGCACGTTCACCCGGAGAAACCCACTGTCTTGATTGTTCTTTGGTCTCTGGTGTGGTGTGGTGGATCCATGTTTCGTCTACGGTAACGAAACGGCGCAAAAATTCGTTTGGATTGCGGTTGAACATCGCCAAACACTCCTTTGAAATGGTCACACGGTTGCGCTTATGGTCGTGTGTGAGCAATCGCGGCACCCATCGCGCGGAAAGCTTTTTCATGTCCAAATATTCATGTAAAATGTGATGTACCCGTTCAGTTGAGATGCCTACAGCCTCAGCTACCTCACGCACTTTCATTCTCCGATCATCCAATATCATTCCATGGATTTTGTCGACGATTTCTGGCATGACGACCTCTTTTGGGCGACCTGAACGTTCGGCATCACTTGTACTGGTACGACCACAACGGAACTCAGTAAACCATTTCTTAACCATTGAAATTGATGGTGCAGAGTCCCCATAATATTTATCAAGTCTTTCCTTGGTTTCGGTGATGGATTTTTTACGCAAAAAATAATGCTTAATTAGCACACGAAATTCACTTTTTTCCATTTTCGTTAAAATTCACGAGATCGTCTGCTTTCAATGCCTATAAAACGCAAACTAAGAAACGCAGCTTTCTCAAAATTTTACAGTCAGCTGTTAATCGATAACTGCTGACAGGAGCAGTGTTGTATTTAGAGCAGGTGCGCGGCAAATACAAAAAGTCACGGACTTATCAAACGACCCTCGTACTATACGTAGATCAAGTTTATTTCAAATGTGGGTGCTACGCCTAAGGTCCCTCAAATCAATGGTTTAAGTTTTCAAATCGATTTCTAAGCGACTTATAAAAGGTTAAACTTTGGTTTATATTTATCCGACTACCTCGGTTCCAAATTTTAATCCGATCGGACAACAAACACAGAAGAAAACTGACTACTGGTATCTTCCTCTGGTTTAAGGTTCCTGGTGAATTCTTCTGCTTTGTGGCCCTATTTGACTGTCCCACATTATAAATGCGCAGTGGCAATGAAATCTCACTTGATCATCTCAACAATTAAAACTCATTTTCGTCTTTGGGGGGAGACCGGGAACGATCTGTTTGACTCCTCTCCTGACTTGTGTACTGAAGTCGGCAGTTCCTTACCATAGTCCGACTCTTGCGGAGTATTCAGTTATTGCCGGTCTCTGGACTTGTTGTTGTTCTGTGCCAAATTGTGCAATAAATTAGGCGGCATATGGCAACGGGGCACATGCCCCGCTGTGGCGCCTCAAGGATTGCGTGTGTTTAAATCATATTCCGTTTACAGCTTCTGTTGGCCGCCCCCTCCTGCTGTCATTCTCCCATCACAAGCACTCATGCTCCCATCACTATCACTCATGCACCCACTCTCTTTCTCTCTCTCTGTCTCTCTCTTCATCTCGTTCTCTTTGGCATTTATGAGGCCCGCAATTCCTGGAAATGATGCAGCAAAAGATTTGAGCTGCCTCCAAAGTGCGGTTCGTCTTCATCATTGCGCCTCCAAATGAATTTAAATTGAGAGCAGCGCCCAATTTCAATAAATTAGTGATGGTAGAGCTCTCTACCTGGCCCAGACTCAGACACAGACCCAGACCCAGGCCTGGCTTGGACTGGCGGTGCGTCGGCGCAGGCACAAAGAGCCTAACGCCGCTTAACCTTATCACACACACACACGCACACACACACACATTTATGCACAACAATTGCATGTGCCGTCGCCCGTCTTTGTGTTATCATTTAATGAACGCCCCGAAAAGGCTCCGACTTAATCTTGGGCTGGCAACGCTGCAGCAGCAGCTGCCAGTGCTGCCACACGTGCGTTATCTTAAGTAAATGCCTTGCCAGAGTTGCCGCAACTTGCAAAGGCCATGGCAATGTTAATATTGCAATAATCGTGGCTCCATCTACTAATTAATTGACTCTTTGTGTTCTCTTTTCGCCTGCTCTTTCGCACCACCGCACTCCCTCTCCACCTGGTTGCGCACCCTGTTCGCGCGCGCTCTACACCCTGTTTGCCAGACGCGACTTGACGGCGGCGGCGCTTTCGTTTCATTAAAAGCCTGTTTCGATTTTCTGCATTTTACTGCCTGATGCACTTTGGCATCTCGAGGTAAGGCGATCCAGTCAGCCGTATTCTTACACTCTTCCCCACCTCCCCCTCCTCCTTCCTCTCTCTCTCGCTCTTCCTCTCTTTTGCGGTTTTTGCCTACACATATTTGCACTTTGGCTGCGCGCTTCATAAGGCCCCACAAAGCATTCCATGGACTCATCCTTCTCCTGGAACCTCACACACACACACACATAGATAGATAGATAGTGTGTGTGTGTGTGCTACAGATTGAGCACGCTCTGGGGTCGCTTTTAATGCGTTCAATTCATGTGTGTAGATAATTTTGACATTTAGTTTCTTATCTGAAGTTTATTTCTTTTGAAAATGCAAATCTTTTTTGCAGTCGCTGTCGCAGTCGACGTAGACGTCACCGTCGCCGTGGCCACTGCCATCGTTGCTTGTGCGGGGGGTCGCTAAATTAGCACCTACACAGGGTGTTTCCCGCACAGCAAATATCAACGGCACTAAAAACAACAACAACAACAACGTTTGAAGCGCAGCTACGTTGGCCTGGCAACTTTATTAGCACTCGGGCAGCTTTGATCTTCGCCGCTGCCGCCACTGATGATGAGTAGTTGCCAGTGTATACCCTGTAATTGCAGGGTGTATTAACTTGATTGCAGCACAGTTATTTATTTATTTATATAATGAGAACAATCGAATCAAAATGAATGATTGTGTGACTAAGATAAAATTAAAATAACGACTTGATATATAAAAATAAATGAGAACTAAAAAATAAATAGGTAATATTATTTAAAATTTAATAATAATTATTTATTACAACACTAAAAATATATATTAAGTAAAAAAAGAGATATTGTGCTATTTAATACTTGGAGCTATTGATAACCGTGTACTCGACAATAGAGAAGAAGTACATAAATTATATGTATGAATATACGAGAATTATATCTTTATAAGACAATGTACCTGAGAAAGTGTATACCGCATCGTTGCGTTCATTCCGCATACAGGATATGGCAAATTATATTCGACGTGCCCTCCTTCGATACGGAGGGACCAAAAAACATATTCATATGCGATTATTATGTGTGATTTTATTTTATTTCGTGCTTCGTTGAAGCGTCAACAGCTTTGTATACCCTTACACAGGGTATAGTAACTTTAAGCAAAAGGTGATGTCTCTGAACTTATAGAATACAAAAAATATAAATTTTTTATATAGACCTTATATGGGTTATTTGTAAATTTTTCACAATAAACCAGATGAACGGGCGAGCCGGACTTTTTATTATTTAAAGTGAGCATAGGAACAATCGCGGTAAGTGTATAAAACATTCGTAGGGCTGAATTTCTTTGTTAATTACTCAATTCTATGTCGTTTTATTGCCAGTCTCATCTTGAATGGCGGCGGGACTCAGTGGATGTTGTTGTTGTTGGACATATCCTGTGATATCCTGGCAAGCGCCAGGCTCCGTTACCTGCCCGACTGCCTGGCTGTCTGTCTGCCTCTGTTTCTCTCTGTCTGCCAGGCGTATCCATTTCAAGTGATTCTATTCAACGATGCGGCCAATTGAGAACGTCAACTACAGACCTAAAGCGGAACTTTAGGTCATCCCCCACAAAGGAAGTAAGGCAGGTACAAGGAAGATAAACGAAGGTAACAGAAGATAGGCAGGTTTTTGACATATCATTATAGTATGCATGCTGTCTACCATAATTGCTTTTATTTCTCGAGCCTTGTGATACAACAAGAAGATGAATAGTATATATATAGTAAATATTGTTTAACAATCTATGGTTATTTTCTTGGGTTCCTATGTAGCTGCAGATTCATAGAACGCACTACTTGAAATGCACGAGACCGGGCACGACTTGAGGCCGCAATTTGTCAGACCGATCGCAGCTTGAGTCGCAACGTTTGTGTAACTGAAGAAGTAGCCCCCATCCCAACAAGCCCCACAGTGCACAGTGCAGGGCGTAAGTATGAGCGCAGATATGAGTACTTAACGATAGTATTGATATAATCGATAACACGTTTAAAAATATATCAGGCTAAGGACTTTCTGCTGTATAGAGAATTGATTGCAATCGATAGCAGCTTAAGGTAAGCATATGCTGTATAGTATGCGATAACATGTATCGTTTATCGATGTAATTTATCGATAAATAGTATATCGATACAATAGATAACAGCTTTAATGAGGCGTCTGCCTCAAGGATTTCTGCTGTACAAAAAATATATTCTATTCGATTCTAGCTATCGATAGTATCAATGCAATCAATAGCAGCTGAAACTAAGCATACGATATACACATACAGTATTTCGATATAATGTATTGATAAAAATTATATCGTTACTATCGATAACAGCTTCAATGAGGTAGCTGGCTATTCGATTCCAGCTATCGATAGCACAATGCAATCGATAACAGCTTTAACTAAGCATGTGCTATATAGAAAATCGAATCCATTTGGGTTCTTGGTTGTGCACATACTGCTGTGCGTGACTGTGGATTGCAAGGCTGGGTACGTGTGGCAAGGAGAAACAGAAGAAGAAGAAGCAGAACTACAAAAACAGCGACGACACTTTTCTTTGCGCTTTGTGCGCTATTCTAATCCCAATCCCCTGCCCCCACCAAACTCAGGGGTAACTCGATAACTTTGGATGCAGCAATGTCCAATATATTTGTGTTGTTGTTGTTGTTGTTCTTGCTCTTGTCGTGTGTTTCTTTGGCTTGACGTTGTGGTAATTCACACGCTTCTTGCGCTGGCAAGTGGAGAGAAAGAGAGAGAGAGAGAGGGGGAGTGAGAGAGAGGGGGAGAGAAGTCCACTGTTCGCAATGATTCTCGCATTGTAATTCTCGCATTAATTCTATGGCTTCCGTCAGCTTTATGTTTACATGGGGGTCCTAGCCCCCTCTCGCCTTGCCCTTCCCCGCTCCGCCCCAGTCACCCCCACAGGCTGGTGAGCATATTAAATTGCAAGCGGGCGCCAAGCCGACTTTGTCCGTTTGTTGTCTCGCTCTCGCACACGCCTGGCTAACGTTGACGAAGTCCTAATCGATACGAAGCGACACGAAGCAGCGCAACGAGACGAGAGAGACGAGAGAAAGAGAGAGAGACGAAACGAAGCGAAGCGTGGCAGCGCTGCCCGTCGTTGTCGGCTGCCGTTTGTTCGGTTGATCGACGAGAGCAGAGCGAGCAGAGTGGGAGAGTGGGAGAGTGGAAGAGAGGGAGAGAGCAAACATCGTGACTTGCAGCGTCGCGTCGGTAAAACATCAAGCATACTAAAATAAAGTACTCAAAACGTATTTAAAAGCACTAAACACAAGTACGAGAGATTAATAAGCGCTTTTGAACTCAGCCGACCAGAAAACTAGTTAATGGTACACAACAACAACAACAACAATAACAACAGCAGCATCAAGAACAGCAGCACAAGAAGGAGGGACAAATGTGCAAAAAAAAAATAGAGGGAGACAGAGACGGATACAAATAAAATAAAGAACAGTTATTTTGGCACAGTCGAAGCTGCGATACTCTTCTTGCTTAGATAGAGATGGACTATCGCAGGCAACTATCCTCAATTGAGCTATCGAAATAATACCCTGCATTCATTTCTTGCTCGGACTTGAACAACTTCTGTGTTTATTTGGGGTAGAGGTAGATATTATAGTCAGCTAATTTACAAGTCTTTATCGTATCCAGAATGTTGCATCTTTTATACGTTACTCACACATCAAGTTCATAAATTAGATTATTGATTTGCGGGGGCGGTGGGCGTGGTACCCAACATTTGAAATACATTTAATCTGTATATGCTTTATAGGAACCTGCATTACAAATTTGCTGTCACTAGCTATTATAATAGCTGAGATCGACGCGTTCATACAGACAGACAGACAGACAGATATGGCTGAATTCACTGGAGGTCTACCACGGAACTTCTGCCTGTTGAATACATTTGCACACAGTATATTGATATTTTGATTATTATATATGTAATATATCTATATATATATATATACATATGTATATACAACCCCAACTCTCTATCTAACTGTATGGCATAGGCGTAATACCCACTGGCGATATAAAAAAAATCTAAGGAAAAAATTACAAACGGCGCCGACTATAGAAAGGAAGTTTCATTCGCGGATTGTCAACATAATCTAGCTTATGAAGAGGGGGAGAGAGGTGGAATGGGAAGGGAGTCTTGCAACATTGCCCAGTGGAAACGGCGTGGAAAATGCCGGTGGAAATGCACGCCAAATGCCAATTGGAAAAGCGCAAATAGGCAAACAAATCAAGAGCCAAACTGTCCAACTTGAGAAAAGCAAAGACAAACACAAATAAAGAGAAACTGAGAAGCGGCAGAGAGGAACAAAGAACGGGAGGGAGAGGGAAAAGGAGAGGTACAGGCAGAGATGAGATGAGATGAGGACGGTGTCACACAGATGCAAAGAGACGCGACCCTGTTGACAGCAGCGAGCAAACATTATTGCGGTGCCCACTTGAGATTGAAATGTAGCTGGACAACGTGAATTGAGAGGGGGCAGGGCAGGGGTGAAGTCTCAGCCTCAGCCTCAGTCACAGTATCAGTGTGTATGTGTGTGTTGACATCTGGTGCCACAGCGGAGGCTTTGAAGATGCTGTCCCAAGTGGTAACCACCCCCATCATTATATCATATGGTACTACGAGATCTGAAACTAATTAAGGAACGATTAAAGTATACTATCACGCAAATTTGAGAAGCACGGGAAGTAGCAGAAATCCAGAGAGACGATCTTACGTGACCTATAACTGACAAGTCGCGAAAGCTAAAGTCCACCATATCCAATTGAAGATACCCTTCGTCCAATATTAATAACTGCCAAAAACAAAGTCTTATTTTATTTTTTTTTTTCACCTACAGAAACAAAGAATTTTCATAGTACTCACATAACTTCTATATATACTGTCCGATCGAAGTGCAAGATCGAAGAAAGGTAGATATAACAATCGGCTAACTATATGTTAACATAGAAGGTTGTATCTTGAATACGTCGCTTACAAATCGAATTGAAAAATTTAACTATTGATTTGAATGGGCAGTGGGCGTGGCACTTAACATTTGAAATAGTCTCTATGTGCGTAGTATACACAAAAAACTTCATGCCAAATTTGGTGTCTCTAGCTTATGTAACAACAGAGATCTGTGCGCTCATACAGACAGATAAACGGCTATAACTCAATGGGACCAAGAGTGTGTACATATACTGTATATGTATATACTTTGTGGTATATGCCACGCCTCCTGCTACCTGTTTATACATTTGGCATACCATTTATTCAACATTTTCAATTATTGAAGGTTACAAAAATGCAGAGAGATAATCTTACCAGATCTATAACTAATGAGAACAGTTGACGAAGCGATTCAAATAGAAATGAAAGAAAGATCTTCAGAGGCTGATCTACAGAGAGGGCCCGAGCCTGAGTCAGTGAGGGAGATGCATAGAGAGAGAAAGAGATAGATAAAGCAATTATGGTGTAAACAAAAGATCAAGTCGGGGACGGAGACAAGTGCAAGTGGCAGTGCTTACATTAGCTATTACAGGGTAGCTGCAACCGCAACAAAATACCTCCGCTCCCGCTATTCCCCCTTCCCACAGAGATCCTTTGTAGATCTACGCTTTGATGATATTTTTACGTAGCCGGGAGAGATTTGGAGAATCAACAAACAAACAAACAAGCAAACAATGCCTCGGCAAGTGAACTCATGAGTGTGTGTGAGTGTGTACTCGAGTATGTCTCTGTGTGTTTGTATGTGTGTGTGTGTGTGTAAGTGCGCACTTGTGCTCTAAGTGCTGTCCGGGGTGGGGGGTCTTAAATGGGTATTAGCCTTGATGACAATCGCAGGCTCAGCTGTGCGTTGTTCTATTCTTCTATACTCCTATTCTTCTGCTCTTCTGCTTCCACTTCTACTTCTTCTTCTTTTTCGGGGCCACTCGGAAGTGCGCCTCGATATGCTGTCAATTGCGCATGCAACAACAACAGGTGCTGCAGCTACAAGGGTCACCCCTCGACCTCCAATTCACGTCCCTCCCCACACACTCTCTCTCTCTCTCTGTCTTCTTGGATTGAGGCACGCCTACTTCGCAGTTGCAGCGATAAAAATCTCGCTACGCTTCGCCGTCGCAGCAATTCGTTTTGATTAGCGATTTTTCCTTCTCTTCCCAACTCTCTTCCCCATCCCATTCACCCCCCTGGCCAGTCTTCACTCCTGCAGGAGAGCGAAGAACGGCAACGTGTAAAAAAAATCTTATCTCGCTGCCGGAAATCAAAGCACACATCAAAGATTGCCGCCGCCACCGTCGTCGAAGTCGCAGCGGCAGTCGCAGTCGGAGTCGCAGCCGACGTCGCTGCTGCTGCAATTGTAAGTGATGCCTCTCTTTCCTCAGCCGCCGCACCCACGCGCCGCCCTGGGACTTTGCAGACCTCCCTGTTCCATTTGGCTGCCTCTGCTGCTTCTGGGGCCACCTTTCAGTTTTGTTTGATGTCGTTGTTGTTGTTGTCCGTTTGCCGTGTGTGCGATCGAATTTCCCAATCCCCCGCGAGCAAGAAGGCAATCAAACACAGACACACACACGCACATATTCGCTTGATTGACGCTCAACTCTTGCATTCACCTGTATGCAGTGGGGTCAGTTTTGCCAAAAAGTGATTTATCGATTTGCTGCAATCGATTGCAAATGCAGCCATCATAAAAGCAATAATTGAGAATCGAATTTCAACTTGGATAACATTTAAAAATAAATAATTGTATGCAAGTATTACTTTATTTATCGTATTTATTAATTATTTTTTCATTTATTTTTATTATTTTATTATTATTATTTATTATATATTTATAATAAATGCACGTATTATTTGTTTTTGTATATTTATTATTTATTTATTATTTATAATATTTATTATTTATTTGTTATTTCTCTGTTAATTATTATTTACTAATTATTTGTATATTATTTATCATCTATTTATTATATATCATTTATCTCATTTTACCGTACCAAGCAAATTTCTTATTAATATTGCTAATTAATAATTTTTGGCCACTCCCGAATGAAATTCAAATTGCATTGCAATTCGTGCTGGCGCACTCTTTCTGCACTCACTGTTCCCCTACTCTCCCGCTCGGTCTCTGTCCCGCTCTGTGTGCTCATTCGCTTTGGCTGGCAGCGCCGGCAAGTTCAGTCGTTTACAACAGCTGTATGTGCTCTCTCTTGCCTGCGCGCGCTCTCTCCACTGTCTTTCGCTCTCCCATGTGCGCGCTCAGTTCAGGCAGCAGCAGCAGCAGAGGCTCGACTTCGCTTCGTGTGCTTCGTCGCTTCGTTCAGTCCACGTAAATAACTCGACGAGTGTGGACATGCCGCGCAAGTCGCCCACGCAAGCCGCAAACAACAAACTTAACGTAATTTTGTGCAAACTATGAAAATCGGCGGCTCTCTTTGATATCGCAAATGTTAAATCGACGTTATCGTTATCGAGTCGTGTCAGTAAATTGAACTCTTCCACTTTGTTTTTTTACGTGCTTCGAGTGTGTGTGTGTGTGTCGAAAATATAAAAAGAGCGTAATGAGGCGAAATTGACCTGACCCTGACCCTGACACCGTGTTGCCACCACTTGCGTTCACAGTTCCCAGCAACTGTTACCGATCTCCCAAACAACAACAACAACAACGATTTGAATGAGAATGAAAGAAACGAATTGTCACGCGCATTGGCGGATTCTCTTTGCTCTGCTGCTACTGCTGCTGCTGCAGTGCTGCCAGCAGGCGCAGGCAATTGGCAACATTGGAGTTGCCGGTAGCATCGGCAGCGGCGTCGGCAGCAGCAGCGGCGTTGCTGCGTATGGATTACAATGCCAGCGCATTGCAGTCTCTGCCTGCCAGGGACTGGGCTACAATATGACCGCGTTGCCGAATCTCGCTGGTCACACTAATCAGCTGGAGGCTGAATTGCAGGTAAGACAAAGCACCTGTAACTCCCTCTTACCTCCCCTTCCCCTTTCTTCTCTCCTCTGCTATTGTGAACTGATTCCCGCGTGACGATAAGAGCGCGAGCTTGGCCATAAAAACAATTCTCGAAGCTTACGTGCGAAAACCGAAATTGTTCAAAAGACGAAGATGGAGAGGAAGGCGGAGAGGGAGAGGGGGAGGGGACATTGAGAGGTAGACGGATCTGTAACTGTGGATGGGGCTGAGGCTGCCGCTGTCAGTTGCTGTTGACGTTGACGATAACTGGCGGCAGCGCATCAAAGTGACCCGTGAATTGTATACCCTGTAAAAGTGAGGGCAGCCTAGAGGGTATATTTCGTTTAGCCAGAGAGCAGTGTTATTTAATTACTGGGTATGCACGACGCTAGCAACTGTGTCTGATCTATGATCTCTGCTCTTGTACACCCTGTTAAAGTTAAGACAGCCTGGAGGTTATATTGGATAAAGCCAGTGAGCAGTATTACTTAATTACAGGGTATGCACGCCACTAAGCAACTGTGTCTGATCTTTGATATATGTTGTTTTTGTCGGCATTTACAAACACACACACTCAACGAAAATGTTGACCAACTAAGAAATCCGTTCATTGCCGGTTTTGGCCATGCTAATTGGAACTAATCAGCGATCATTAGCGCAGCTGAAAGAGATCTAAGCCAGAGATAATGCCGCTTAGTCTGAACAATCACAATAACTTTCGAGCTGATTTGCGTCAGCCTGATAGGAAAGAGAATCACAAGAGTTCGTTGAGTTTTATTTCCTTTGAACTTAACGCTGATCACAATCTCTTAGTGCACCGCTCTTAAATCTTTTGCCGCAGGACATCTGTTTCACTCTCTCTCTCTCCCTCTACCTCCTTACTAGTGCACACAGGCTCTCTCTGCCTCTGCCGTTCTCTCGTTGCTGTGCATATCTAGACAAGAGTGCAAGCAAACAATAACAACACGCACACACGAATGCACTCGCACACACACACATACACACTGACACTGATACTCTCTCGCACACTGGCACAAGAAAGTTATCAGTCAGTCAGAGTCATTTAATTGCTTTTCAATGTAAAATGCTGCGCGCTATCAGCAACGCTGACGTTGACGTCGCTGTTGCTGCCGCCTTTGCATGTTCCAGATAAAATGATAAAAGAGAATAAGTATATATTGACATGCTGCATGGTGAGAGAGAGAAAGAAACAAGAAGAAGAAGCTGCGTGAAACTACAAACTAAAAAAAAGGCTCACGAAATTACAAACAAAATTGTTAACTGTGACTAAAACTGAAGAAAATAGCTGAAAAAAATGGCTGAAAAAAGTTAAAAAAATGTATTTTTGTTTTTGTTTTTTGGCTGCGAGTGCATTTGAGGTCAGCCCGGCCGGGGCAGCGTCATTCTTGGCCATAATTTACCATGAAAATAGTCGAATCAGGCAGGGAGAGACGAAGAAAGACAGCGGAGGCTGGAGACGGGCATAGCTAAGAGTGCGTGCCTAAAGCGGACAAAGAAGAAACAGTAGAGGGAGAAGCAGGAGAAGAAGAAGAAGTAGCAGAAGGTGGAGAAGAAATAGGTAGACGAAGCCGATGCGGATAATGGTGATGGTAATGGGCAGAACGTTTAGTGAGAAATGTGGAAGGTGAAAAGCGTGAAAGAGATGAATAGAAAACTCTGTGAAACTGTGAAAGAAGTGAGAAATGTGTATGTTTGTGTGTGTGTGTGTGTGTGACGCATAGACAAAGATAGGACAGGGCTCGGTAGCAGATTCGTAGGGAGTAGGGGGTCCGGACCTGGTCATGGTCGGTACCTTTCTTTGGTCGAAAAAGTCAATTAACACCCGGTAACGGGCTCTTTTTCTCTCTCTCTTTCTATCTCTCTTTCTTGAGCCGCCCCTGTGTGCTTGTCTACGCCCCTGACTTTGCTTTTGCCCTGTCCCTGCCCCTTCCACTACCCCTCACCATGTGCCGCTTGCCGTTTTGGGCAATGGTCAATGGATGCTGCTGGCACCTTAAGTGCAGTCCAGTCGAGCCAAACCGAACCGAACTGAGGCCCAAACTCATAAAACTGTGTGCACTATGTGCCTCTAACCGTTGTCTTTATCGCTGCCCTGTTGTCTCACCGGATACCCTGTAATAATAGGTAAATAGAGCAGCACTGACTGACAGTGACTTCATAATGCAATGTATGCATATATTATGCATTTGTATGGTTGTAATTTACTTGTATTTGTTTTCGACTTTTTATAGACTTTACTTGAGATATAGTAGTGAAACTGACTATCTTCTTCTGCTTCTTGTCAGTGTATTCCCAGTATAGCCAGCAACTTTCAGCTGATTCGCACATGGAATACACGATTTAATTGAAGTCGTTTCTTGCTTTGTATAATGTTTATAGTATGGAAAGTGACTATATCTTCTTGTATTTCCAATATTTTCAGCAGCTTTCAGCTTATTCGCACATGCAGCAAACAAACTACCTGAGGGTACAGGGTATTTAGTAGTTGTGCCAGACTGCCAGGTTGGCTGACAGCTCATGCTACTTTTGGGGGCGTCTCAGCGACTGCAGCGTGTTGCCGCCTTGTGTCTGCTGCGCCTGGCGCTGCTGTAATGCTCATTCTCTTCTGCCTTAAATGGATGCCTGACTACACTATATATACAGGCATATATACCATTTCTAAGTGTATATATATATGTATATATGCAGCTGTAGGGCTGCTGCTGCTGCTGCTGCTGGGTTGTTTAGACAAAAGTCAAACGAACATGTTTCAAGTGGGCAATAAAAACGAAAGTAAACGTATAAAACGAAATCGGAAGCACGTAAAACAGATCAAAGACTTTTCTCAAAATGCACACGATGGAAACAACAACAACAATAAACTGGAAACTACAAATATCAAAAGGCCACAAAATTCACTATTAAAATTATCATAAGCTTTTGTGGCAAATGCATTATTCCATATGCGAAGCGATCTTCAGATCTACTTCAAACAAGAAACTGGAATATATAGTTTGTATGTATAGTATGTAGGACATGATGAAAGGGGAAACTAAAGAAAATAGAAGTTTGCCTTTATATGATCTGCTGTACGATCTGCACGTGGCCTATTAATTTCAATAAGGACGCGATCTTCAGATCTTCTTCACATTGGAAATAGGAATGTATAGTATAAGTATAGTATAAGACTAATCATGAAGAAAGTGGAAACCAAAGAAAAGAGAAGTTTTGCCTTTATACTACGAGTATCTGCTGTATTATCTGCACGTAGCTTATTGATTTCAATAAGGACGCGATATTCTGATCTGAACGAGGCTTTTTGATCTCTCAGATCTTCACGATCGCGATCCTCAGATCTTCTTCAAATTTGAAATAGGAATGTATAGTATAACTATACTATATATACTATATATAACTAATCTGAAGATTGCCTGTAAATAATTTGCACGTGGCTTATTAATTCCTGTACGATCTATATCATTATAAAACTTTATTCATATTTCTGCATTATCTCAGTGAAATCGATTGTAATTTGAAGTATTCAATTTAATTAGACGATTAGTACATGGATAACCTCGAAAACAGAAAGTAATTTACTTGTTTGCCCTGCCCACCACGCCCACATCGCCCACTCTCAACAACCTACTCCCCATGGAGCACTCCAACAAGTGTCCAAGCTCTTCAATTAAATTTCCAGCGTTCTTCATTGATGTTTATCTTCGAGAGGGTCGCCGACACAGCAGGGGAGTAGAGCCAAGGGGGTGTTTATGGTGCGGCAGGGGAGGGGAGGGGCAACGTTGCAGCGCACATTGAATTAATTTGCTTGTAATTGTTCCTTGACGAGCACTTTGTCGGCACTTGGTCGTAACGCCCACTGAGCAAATAGGGGAGCGACAGGCACAGAGAGAAAGAGAGAGAGAGAGAAAGAGATAAGGAATGGGAGTGGGAGTGGGAGGGAGGGGAGACTTCAGCTCCAACTGTTGGGGGAACCCAAAGTTTGCTGTTTATTTGAGTTGACTTGTTTATGCCCTGTCTTGTTTCTCTCCCTCTCTACTGCCCCTACTAGCCGCCCCTCTACCTGTCTCCCTCCCTCCTCCTCCCTCCTCCTGCTCTGCCCTGCACTGCCCTGTCACTTTGCGTCCCCCTGTTTGATTTTATTTGTCCATTATCATTTCACTTGGCTGCGCGAGAAAACCCCTCGTTGTCATGTTTGTCATATCTCACCTACGATAAAGAAAAGAAAAAAATGAAAACCATGGCGCGAATTTCTATATCTCTCTCTGTCTCTCTTTCTGTCGTTGTCTCTTGCTGGAGCTGTATGTAGTGTCGTGACACGACCTAGAACGACTTTAGAAGCCTTGGGATAAATATATGTCATATTTTATATACTCTTATACTCGTAGTATAAAATATATAAATTAATATCGCATCATGTTATTTCATAAAATATCAAGTGAATCCAAAAATACACAAAATAATGTACTTTAAAGAATTTCATATTATGCATAATAATATAACATAAATGATAAAAATATATATACAAATATAATATTATAAATATAATACAAATATATACTGTAAAGAATAATATAATATAAATGATAATATAATATAAATATTAATAATCTAAACACTAATTATAATTATATTAATCTAACCAATTATTACTTAATAATAATAATAAAAAAAAAAAAATAAAAAAAAAAAAAAAATTATTCATTATTTTGTAGTAAAAAGAATAACAATCAGACATACATAAGCCTCAGTCGTGCCTGTGATCTATTCGATAGTCGTGATCAATGGCACGTGACACACGTCCATCCTTAAGCAGCTTAGCGTCTTCGAGTTGGAATCGGAGTTGGATTTATACATAGACATACCGTAAATATGACAGATGACTGCTCAAACAAAAAGCAGAGCCCTACACCTCACCCCTTCCACCTCTGTTCCTCTCTTCTTCTCTTTCTCTCTCTCCCTCGTTTCTTCAGTTTTTAAGCGTTTATGTAAAGTAATTGTAAATATTTGAGCTGCGTTTTGGGCCCCAGGGATGCCACAAATGCCCTAAACTAGAGTCGTGGAGGCCCCCCTGTCCCATGTGGCAGTTGTTAGTTCCAGCATATCACATAAGACTGCAAAGTTTGCATCATAAAGAGACGACGCGATGTCGATGTTGTTAGGGGACAATAAAATTGTTTGATTTTTTAAATCAGAACCCATTAGGCAGACTGCCCCGAAATGAAAGAATAAAAAGAACGGAAAATATTTTGATAAACAAAAAAAAAAAAAAATACAGAAAATGCCGAGTTCCCTCCGCCCCAATCTTTAGAGAATGCTATAAATGTTTATGGCAATGCCAGAGTGCACCTTATCGTGGGGCCCAAAGACGCGCGAGTCTATATCAGAATCAGATATATGTACACATACCTATAAGCATAGAGCATACGCGCATACATATATCTATATCTATATATACATATATATGTATACGTATGGTATATCTGGTCTGTATATCTGGCGCACAATTTGATTAAGGCGAAGAGAGCAACAAATATTTCATCATTACCTTTATTAAATTTGATTTGAGCGTTGACTTAATGACAGATTATAAAGTCTCGCACCTGCAACTGATTGAAGCAAACGACTGACGCAAGAATACTGAGCCAGCGATCCAATTAATCGACGAACTTTGACTTGCGATAGATTAGTTAAGAGTTGTAAGAGATCTAGCCAGTATATATTGTAGTATAACGTTTCTTATACTAGAATTTCTAGCTGAGAAATCAAGCATGGATTGAATCCATTTCAATTCCATTCTTCGAGCTTGGTAACAGGCAGAAAGAGGCGTGGCAGACACCACGGAGTACATATATTCTTGCACAGTTGAGTTGATTGAGCTGCATCTGTATGAACGCGCCGATCTCTGCTATAACAAAAGCTAGAGACACCAAAGTTGGAATGAAGCTTCCTATGTGCGATAGGTTAACTTTTCAATTCGATTTGTAAGCAACGTACAAGAGATAACACTTTGATCTATACCTAGCTGTCTATAATATCTACCTCTGAAACTCCTAGAACTGAGCAAAGGGTATATTACTGTCGTGTTGGTCCGACTCTAGCGTTCGTCTGGTTTTTTTGTCTTCTTTTTTCTTGGCAAGGAAAACTCATCCAGAGTTAATCCACGGCGGCGTTTTGATAAGAACTCACCTTATCAGACAGCGCCAAGTTTTTGTTATTACCAATAGTGTTTGTGTATGTGTGTGTGTGTGTGTGTTTGCCTGTGTGTGTGCAGCGTAATTATGTGGGCAGCAAAAAAGAAAAAAACATTAAAAACGCAGACAAAAAGAATGTCAGGGCGGCATTTGAGCTGACTTAGCAGAGATAATGTCAAATGTTTGAGTGCCGCCGCCCAAAGAGAATAGCAACAACAACCACAACAGCAACAACAACAACAACAACAACGGGCAAGTAAATAACAAAAACAAAGAGAGCAACAAGAATAAGGGCTGATGACGGGGGCAGGGGGGACATGGCATAATGCACAACTTACATAGAGACAAATGACTTTGAAGTCAGGCGCAGGTAGTCCCACTGTACCTTTGTGCCAGTGTGTGTGTGTGTGTGTGTGTGCGAGAGTAGATCGTTTGTCATTCGATGGCCGGCATAACTCAGTCAGAAGCACATGGATATAATGATGAAGCACAGACGAGAATGCGTTGACGAAAAGATTTGACAAAAGGTTGCCAGTCTCAGTCTCAGTCTCAGTCCCGGTCGCGGTCCCAGTCCCAGTCTCGGTCCCAATTCCATTCCCAATTCTCCATTCGCAATGTCCGTCGCAGTTCCAGCTCCAATTCCAGTTTTCAGTTGAGAGACAACACACACAACAATAACAACAACAGCAACAACAATTAGCTCTGACTCCCGACCCAAAGGCACCAGAGGCACGCAAAAAATGCAGCTACGTTTTTCAAATGCCGCCGAGCTGAAAAAGTCTGGCAGGAATGTCAGTGTAACGATGCGATCCAATGCGATCCAATGCGATGCGATGCGATGACAGCAAGCAAAAATAGCAGCGACTGTGTTGGTTTGAATTGATCGACCCATCAAATACGCTGTATGGCAATAATATACAACAACAACTACAAGTTAGGAGGATAATATGATGGCATACCATAAAGAAAGAAAGGCTGTAAGAAAGTTATCGACTAAACGATAGTATTGGCATTCGATAATTTGATTACGATACGAATTAATCGATAAAAGTAGATAAGTGTGTCAAAGAACTATTTCTTAGGCTTGTTCAATGACTAAATATGCAATAAACTTGATAAAGATTAACTGTAAACGATAGTTTTAGCATTGCGATAGTATTGACGAAATTATATTGCACCTAAAACAATTGTTGCTGAGCTAAATTGTGTTATATCGAAATAAAAAGTATTTAATAAACGTGTACTATCGCTATTTACGATAGTTTGAGCTTATGATAGTATGAGCTTACGGTAGTATGAGCTTACGATAGTATGAGCTTACGATAGTATGAGCTTACGATAGTAAGTGCAATCGACACCAAAATTGGTGACACTATCTACAAATTGAATGATAGTTAATAAATAGAAAATCAACTGTATACTTATAGCAAGCACTGCCAACGATAGTTAAAACATTACGATAGTTAAAGCATTGCGATAGTAAGCGATATTATGGTATTTAATGCTCTGCCAAAAAAACAAATAATATTTATGTTACATGTTACAACAAAGATTACATTTAATAATCAAACAGAAATTATGTTCACTAACGATAGTATGGACTATCGATAGACAGTATTAGCTTTCCGATAGTATGTTTATTTTGAACAATAGTAATAGCATTACAACAACATGCCTAAGTCTACGTCCCACAACGTTTGCATGTTTAACCATCTAACTATCGCTGCTTTAAGATAGTATTCGTGATGCGATAGTACATATCCAGCGATATGTGGCGAGAAAAGAAACGAAGGCACAAGAAAAACGCAAGCAAAACAATGTGAACAACGCTAACAACAGCAACAACAATGCCGGAATCATGCAAAAAGAGCTGTATAAAAAGAGGAAAGTGTGTGTGTGTGTGAAGGAGAGAGAGCGAGAAATAAAGAGACAGAGAGAGAGAGAGAGGAGGCACAAAAAACGCAGCAGCAGCCACAGCAGGTTTGTGCCTTAAGTCTTTTGTTTGCCAGGATGCTGAATGCCGCCGTTGCAAAGATGACGTTGAACTGTTTCTGTTGTTGTTGCTGTTGTTGTTGCTGTTGTTGCTGCTGCTGTGGCTGTCGTTGGTGCTGCTGCTGTTGTTGTAGTTATTTTTGTTGCTGCGCGTAATTACATGGCAATTAAGTTAATTGAACTGCGCGCCTCGCGTTCGCGTCAATTGCTGCGGCTAAGCAGCGCGCAACGCGCAACCTGCCGCAACCCGCTGCACAAATTATGCGCAGCAAGTGCAACGTTGTGCCGCCAACAGCTGCAACAGCGCGGCAAGCCTGCTTCCCCCCCTGCCTTCCCTGCCTTTCCCTGATCTGCGTGCTTCTTGGCTTTTTTTCGGCATAATTTCATGTCGACGGCTTGTTGCTCATTTCGCTGTGCTAATCCTTGCCCCAGAGCAGTCTGACAAAATTGTCAGAGTCGCAGACAGACTGACGGACGGACAGACAGACAGCGGCGGCAGCCTTGCAGATCGTTGCAAGTGACACAGGCAACTGAGAATTGAATACATTACGCAGCCCCAGCCCCAGCCTCAGCCCCAGCCCTGTGTCCAGAATGACAGTCAGGCTGCCTGTCTCCCTGTCTCTCTCTCTGTCTGTCTATGCCTCTGTCTCTCTGTCTCTCTCTCTCTGTGTGTCTGTCTGTCCCACTGTCTGTCCCTTTGTCTGTCTGTCCCTTTGTCTGTTCTGCTCCCCATACAATGGGGACGGTTCAATTGTAACTGTAGCAAGCGCTGTGCCTCAATTGCATTCATGTGCAGCAGCCCCAGCTGAGCCTAAGGTTGAGTCTGCTTTCAGCTGTCCGGACATGTCTGTCTGTCTGTCTGTTTGTCTGTCCGGCAGCCGCTTGGCAGATTTCTGCCAAAGATTAGCCGACGCTGTCGCCGACTGTTTGTCTAACTGCGAGTCGAGTCGAGCCAAGCCAAAAACTGGCAAACTGGCAAACTGCAACTGCAACTGCGGCAACTGCAACTGCAACTGAGTTGTGACTGTGGCTTGTGCGCAGCTACAGTAGCATGCAAGTGTTTAGAAACGCTCTATAGAAAAGAGCTAAGCAATTTTAATTATTTGTCAGCATTTTTAGCAATATGACAATGTTGGGTACTGACTATAATAATATATAACATTATATAACATTATATATAATATAATAAAATCAATTGGTGTACTTATTATTGCTGCTTAACACTCATGTGAAATGTGTAAATAATTTTATAGAAATTAAATATAAAAAATTAAAAATAATTATTAAATTTATTTTCCAATTTGCTCGCCTCATTTGCTAATGTTGCAAGTTGTTTCTATTAACATGCACAGTGCCTGTGGCGCGCTCAAAGAGTTGGCTTGGCTTGCGGCTTTGCTTTGCCTTTGTTGCATGCCTCCTCTGCTGCTGCTGTTGCTGCTGCAACTGAACTCCGCCTTTGAATGACAATCGTTGCCAGTCAAAATGTCAATTAATTGTGAGAAGAGATTCATGTGTCAGAGCTGAGCTGTGCGCTGACAGCCGCACGAGTTGCCCAGTTGCCCAGTTGTTGCCAAGTTGCTGCCGCCAAGTGGATGTGCAACTGCAACAGCCACGAGTATCTGTATCTGCAACAGCAAGTGCATTTTGTATCTACATCTCGATCTGCATCTGCAACTGCAACTGCATCGCGATCGATATTCCGCGTTGCTAATTAGAAAAACAAAAGACTCTGCGTGCGATCAGTTAATATGCATACTATATACGATATACGATATACGATGTGATCTGTACTATATGCAGATGCTTGTCGATAGCTGCCTGCTGATGTCATAGCCAGCTTTTGTTTTCAGCTGCTCGGCGGCATCGATTTATCATGGCATCGTTGTCGCCGCGTCTTAATTATGCAAATTATCATCGATCGCTTGGCAAATCTCCTGAATATCATTTTGACCTGTTGCCCGAAAACGCAACACTCGCAGTCACCATTCACATGTTCACATATTCACATTGTTTATTCATATTGATTCATATTTTGTTTCAGCATTTGCGGTTTGTTAATTGCAAACGCTTTTAAAAGCAAATTAAATCAATTCAAAATCAATCAATTGCCGCACTACAAAGACGCCGACGCTGACCCTCCCCCCCCCCCCTCCCCCACCTCTTAACTGCTAGTAGTGATCTTCTACTGCCCCTTGAGAGCTGCCTGCCATTGACTATCGCAGTTTTTTTTCGACGTTGCCTCTTGGCCAACTAAATCAAATAAAGCGCAAATCAAAACTTGCACTGCAGGCCACAACAAAAACAACAACAACAGCAGCAACAGCAACAGCAGCACTAACAGCAACAATATCGACAACAACAACAACAACAAACAGCTATATCGACATCAACATCGTCGGCAGCTGACAGCAAAGATAAAACGCTGCCGTCCTTTCCAGCAACGGCAGATCGTGAGCGACGCTTTTGTCGGCTGACCAAACTTGACTTTGAGTCTGTCCGTAAGATTTACTAGACGCCTTACAGCACTTGTCACTTTGACAGCAGCGCGCAAATTGTAGCGGTCAGATAAAGCAGTAATAAAAAAAAAAAATAAAAAATAAAAAAGAATCAAATAAAAGAGAATAAAATAAGAAAAAGGCGAAATAAAATATTAAAAATAAATATATATATATGACATACATAAGGATACATATATATATATATATATGACATACTTAATGTTACATATATATATATATATATATGACATACTTAATGTTACATATATATATATATATATACTTTGGCATTAGTAATATAGCAAATTCTTGCAACAATATTAAAAGAAAATAAAAGTGGAATAAGTAAAATAAATCAGACTGATGCTACAGTCCGGCAGTAAGATTCCTTCGCCCAGTTCTCTAGGTGGGAACTTGAGTAACTTCAAAGTTTATTGTGCTATCGAATTGAAATTTGCAATAGAGTTAGATAATTTAGTCAGCTAAGTATATGTCAAATTCAGAAACTTGTATCTTTTAAATCGACTTGAAAAATGTAAAATATTTGATTTGCTTGGGTGCTGGGCGTGGCAGCTAACATTTGATAAAAGCTTATGCTGTGTATAATATACAGGAACCTACACGCCAAATTTGGAGTCTCTAGCTTTTATAATAGCTGAGATCAGCGTGTTCATACAGACAGAAAGACAAAAAGACAAGACGCACATTGGGAAATGTATTAGAATAGGTATATGTATAAAGATATATATTTTTAACACTAAAAAACAGATATTTTTAATTTAAAATTCGACTTATTAAAGATTTGTTAAGTTTTTTTCAAGAGTAACTGAGAAACCTTGTAGCATCGGCAGCAGTTACTGTCTGTTTCCATAATACGCTGCCAAAAGTACTTGTTATTGTGGGTATAGCTATGATAAGTTGAAGATACGTTGTGAGCTTCGAGTTGCATCAACATAAGTTTTGAATTTTATTCAGCATTTCCAATTCCATTTCTATATCTGTTCTGTTTAGGATGTCTGGGGATGGGCAACTGGGGACAAATGCCACATGTTGCAGGTTCTCATTAGAGTGCATAAAGTAATCTCGTAACAAATTGCATGGCCTAGGGACAGTCAAGGGACCAGTTTCGAGAGGGAGAGGGAGAGAGAGATAGAGAGAGAGAGAGAGAGAGAGAGAAGGGAGTAGAAGAGCTCCAGTTGCCTGGCGCTTAAGCCTGTAATTTGTATGCGGCTGGATGCGGCTCAGAGGCAGGTAGAAAAATGCGGCTCCATTTTCTCGTGTCGGAGAATGGGATGGAGATGGAAGAAGGGGGATGTGCTTGGGGATCGGACTCATGCGGAGCGTTGAGAATTATAAATTAATCCATTACTTAAGAGCAGATTATGCAGATGTCGGGGCGCATTATGTGTCGCCGGCAAGCGGAGGATCATGGAAAGTGGCATTAAGCGTTAATGAATGAACATTCAGCGGGGCTGAGTGCGGTAGGGAGGGAGGGGGTAAGTAAGCGGCTGGAGGCGGTGACCGATAGAGACAGAGCAGGCTAGAGATAGGGCACGTAGTAGATACATAGATACAAATGTAGCTCGACTGCAAATGTATCTTTCAGCTGCCAGTCTCTGTCTCTCTGTCTGTCTGTCTGTCTGTCCCGTCTTTATCTCTGTTGAACTGCCGCCTGCTCCTTTCGAATATATATTCAAAGTGCCGCGCTGTGCGGCGGCAACGGCGGCAACATGTGGCAACATTATTGCGTCTCTGCTTTGCTCTTTGCTTTCATTTTATTTCGCTTTTTATACGATTTCGTTGCGGCCAAAGAATCATTAATCAAAATCGAAAAATCATTAAGTTCGCGTTTACTTCCAAGTGTCAACTTTGTTGTTGTTGCTGTTGTTGTTGTTGCTGTTGCTGTTGTAGCTGTTCTTTAGCTTGTAATTGAATTGTGAACATGGCCAACTCACGAGACAAGCCGCAACATTATCGAACCGAAACAAAATCGAAACCGAAAACAACAAAAAAGAAGTGTGAAATGTGCTGCCTGCGAGCCCCGAAAGGAATTGAACAACAGCAACAACAAGAATAACAACAACAACAAAGACAACAACAACAACAGCGACACCGACAGAAAAGAAACACAACCAAAGACCAAAAAAAAAGAAACGTAACAAAAAATTCAAAATCCAAAACCGAAACGAAACCTGAAAGCAAAAGCGATAGAGACCGCGGCAGCTGGTGGGCAAGAGGAGCGGGGAGAGGCACAAACTGTTAATTTTGGCTGAAGCAAATTAAGCATAACTTTTTCATTTTACACACACACGAACACTCACACACACAGCAGTTGCGATGACACAAAAGTTAATTTCGTGATCGATTTTATTAAAATCGCAATTTTAGCCTGTTTTTTATACCCTTACAGAGGGTGGGAATATTGATTCAGCAGTAGATAACTTCGATACTATAAAATGTGCATATTTACAGATATATATTCTTATCAGCCTGAACAGACAAGACAGACAGGTCTTAATATCATTTACATATCGATCGGTTTAATACGCTTAAATCTTATGTGAAATCTCTTTACCGATTGTTCCGTTTTGGGAATACTGTGCAATGCATATGATTAATTAATACGAGTAGGTTATAGTTATCTTATCTATGTAAAATTTGAAGAGCACTTTAAGGAATCTAAACAAAGTAAGATCCGTCATATATTGAAATATAACTAAAATCGGACGATGGGTGGTATGATATATCAGTCTAAATCGACTCGTGCCGATTAATTTACAGCGTGCAAAAATATGAAGCATTTATGCCAAGCTTCACCTCTGAAACTGAGAGACAGACGTGGTTCTATCAACTCCCATGTTAATGCTGATATATAATATATGTATATGTTGTATAGGGTCGGAGATATCTGCTTACTTCTGATCAAAAGTAATATAACCTTGGCATATCCTGCTTAATGATGAAATTGTAGTGGATTTTATTAGAACTATCGTTTGTTTGTTTGTTAGGATATACCTCTTTATATATATAGCTGTCTGTATGGATGTACACATGCCTCTATATACCTGTCTCTGCGATATATTTACGATAGTCAATTCTGAAAACTATCGCAATTATTCGAAATGTCAGTTTAAACGAAGAAATACAACTTTTCCCCCATTTCATGCGTCAAATCGATTTGAAGGCAAAACGAATTTTGCAGCTTTCGTCGGGTGTACACGATGCGACGAGACGCGTCGGTGCGGCATAGCGAATTGCGGCCTCCTCTTTGCGGCCTCCTCTTTGCCGCCTTCTCTCTGCCGCCTCCTCTTTGCGGCCTCCTTTCTGCGGCGACTGCGTGGCCCAAAAATGCTCGAAGCGTTGCAGATTGCATTCGATGCGCGCAGACGCAAACGTGAACCGACCCAAGCTGGACCGATTCGAGACGATCCGAGTGCGGTGCTGGTGCTGGTGCTGGAGAGGGGGGCTGGAGGTGGGGCTGGTGCTGGGGCCGGAGTGGTTATAGCCAGGCTTGCCCTTTTGCATTTGCGCCGCACAAAGCGGCATTAATAACACATTTTAGACACTTGGCCAGGCCCGAAAACATGGCACAGCTTTCGACTTGCCCCATCTCTCTCTCTCTCTCTCTCTCTCGTCCCCTTCTCTTCTCCACTCCTCTCTCTCTCCCTCACTTGCTCTATGCACATGCGGTCTGGCTGTCTATTAGTTTGATTACCTTTCGGTTTTTGGTCTGGCTTATGACGACGACGACGACGACGACGATGATGATGATGATTATGATGACGGGGCCTGACACTTGTTGCCATTGTTGTAGCTGCGGCGGCTGCAGCATCATTAAATTATTATTGCCTTTGGCAATTCTTTATGCCCAACTCCATAGATCCAACACAGCGTGATAGAGATGGCAAGAGAGTGAGTGTGAAAGAGAGAGGAAGATAGAGTGCTCTGCAGATAGCGCTATAGATAGATGTAGATAGTCTCTGTCGATCATAGTTCGAGGGCGGCAGCGTCAAAGACAACAAACAACTTTTAAGAGAGTGTTTGCCAAACTCTGGCATACCCTGTAGAATTGATTGTTGCAACCATACTCTACCTGTACTATACACATACTACACTTACTATACACATGCTATACACTTATTACACACTGACTATACACTTACTATACTCTTCCTATACACTTACTATACATATATTACACATTTACTATACACTTCCTATACACCTACTATACACTAACTATACACCTATAGTAGGTGTATACTTACACTTACTATACACATTCTATACACTTACTATACACATACTATACACTTACTATACACATACCATACACATATACACTTACTATACACTTACTATACAAACCACAACCAAACCACATACTATACACATATGTATTATACACATACTATACACATATGTTTTATACCTATACACATACTATACACATACTATACAGTTACTATACACTTCCTATACACATACTATACACTTCCTATACACATACTATACACCTACTATACACTTACTATACACTTACTATACACTTTCTATACACATACTATAAACATGCTATACACTTACTATACACTTCCTATACACATGCTATACACATGCTATACACATGCTATAAACATGCTATACACATGCTATAATCATGCTATAAACATACTGTACACATACTATAAACATGCTATACACTATTGTATACACTATTGTATATACCATACTCGGGTACAGGGTATTTACAGGGTATTTAAAATTGGAAACTGGGTGCCTAATGCGCGGTTCGGGATGCCCGACGGCGTATTGTGGCTCTTCTGGGGCTCTTGTGTGGCTACAGACTGCCCTAATGTGCCTTAATTATACTCACAACAACAATGAAAACTGCAACAACAATAACATTAACCGGGTTACTGTTAGCCAAGGCAAGAAAACAACGCGGTGGCCTGAGCGAGCTCTAACTTGAACTTTATCTGCGACTCTCAAGTGGATTCAAGTTGGAAGTGAAACCTGAAGTAACCGAGGGATCTGCTATGGTGGGGGAGAAGGTACCGGGTGCCGGGTGCCGGGTACCGGGAACTGGGATCAGGGAACCTGGGACCGCATGTCAACCCATCAAATGCATGTCAAGGTGCCGCTCTGGAAGTCACAATGCGACTCGTATCATCCCCTCTCTGTCCTTGTCCCTGTTCACGTTTGGCTTTTGGCTTCTTCCAGAGAAAACGTCTCACTAATTTGATGCAGGCTTCGCTTTTTTAGGGTTTTCCTTCCCCAAGCTGAACCCTTTTTGCACAGTCTAGTCGAAAAAAGAAAAAACAAAATGGAGAGATTCCGCAAACTCATAAATGTTTATGCCGCATTCTCCGACTTAAGGTTCGTCATCGTCATCCGCATCGACAGGGACAGGAACAGAGACAGCGGCAGCGTCATCGTCATCGTTTGACGGACATGTCTGGGGACCGTTTGCCTTTATTATTATATATCATTTTTTTTCAACATTTCTCTGTCTCCGTCTCCGTCTCTCTCTCTCTCTTTCCTGGCTGGTTTCGATTGAAGTCGATCCGCGATTCTCGATTCGCAATTAATCGCAAACACTGCGGAAACAGCGAGATCAGTCGCCATTTAAAGCAATTAGATTGCATTGAGCGTAATTAGCCCCGGTAATTGCAGCTGCAACACTTGCACCCGGGAATGCCATCCGACCAGGTTACCCCTACTCACATATATGGTGCGTCTATTGATCCACTCATGTGTGAAGTTTGTCGCCAATTTTCACACAACGTTTAATGGAAAATCATTAGCGTGAGTATGCGAGTGCGCAGGAAAATCAGAACCGATCAAAGATCGTCGATACACACCACGATCGAGTTTGATGGACTGTGATATACCCAGCAAGCAGACCGTCATCTGTTTGTCCACTAAAATGATTTCCTTAATAACTTCTTAGTTGATTATACGATGACAACCAAATAGGTTATGGTTGTAATATATGTATGTATCATGAGTGAACGTTCTAGCTTTAAAACTGTGCTTGTAATTAGCTTTTTTTTTTATTTTACGGGGCGCAAGGGGACTTGGCTTGGTTATAAAACAAGCTCTACTCGCGTGCTATACTGTCACCAAATTTGAGAGCCCTGACTCTTATAGTTTCTGCGTTGTCAGTGTTCATACAGACATGGCTATATGGACTGGGCTGTTAATACTGACAAAGCTGACAATATAAATGTTTTCAGATGTTGTTCGACACTTCTTCCCTAAGGGTATAAGGTATAAGAACAAGGTAGTAAGAATGAACTTTAACTTTATTGTCGGTTACAAATTTGAGGTTAGTTTTGAAATAGGTTAAATAAAAAAGACTTAAAGCAAAATTCGATAACTTTTAAGTTGATACTCATTTCACGATATTGCTGGCAAAATGCTTTGCTTATGTTTAGCCAAGTGAGCAGTTTTTGTCTGAATTGTGTAAACAATGGGGGCAGTTATTGTTGTTAATTGTTGTTGTTGTTGCTGTTCAAGTTGTTGTTGTTGTTGTGTTGCTTTGCCGGCAAAAGAACAAAGAACAAAGCTCTCGACAGCGACTTGACTACAATTTTATTGCATTTTTATTAGATAAAATTATAGACATCAATGAATGGCAACAACAACAACAACAACAACAATGAGAGTTGTAACAACAACAGAAACAAGAGCAGCACCTATAATAACAACAGCAACAACAATAATAATAATAAACAAACAATATCAGGTGCAAGCGCGAGGTGCAAATGGAATCGCGCTGTCAATTTAATTGTTTAACATTTTTTTTTGTTTTCTTTTGCCTTTTTCCCCGGCGCTTTGTTCTTTCCCTCCCCTTGCACCCATTCCTGCCCACCCTGCTTGCCTGTTTGCACGATTATTTGCCGGGTGTGTGTTATTTATTTTATTATTTCGCTCGTTTCTCTTCAATTTGTGCAGTTTCTCGTGTATTCGAAGCAAAGCATTTCTATATAATTATTTGGCGGCAGCTTTCAACTTGCCACATCCCCCACCCATTCCCTGTCTTTAACAGTTATAACAGCTGATGTTATTTAGCACATCGTATCGATTGCACGTTCCAATAACATGGGTGTCTCTTACTATCGATGTTCATAATAATGGAATAAATCGATAGCACACTTAAAACTTACTATCGTTTGTAAGAATCAAAATAAATGGAGTATGTGCAGAGGGAAGTAGAGCTGGGAAACCGTCGATAGCAGTTGTTCTATTCCACTATCGATTAATATCGATTATAATTAGATCGGCAGCTTTCAACTTGCCACATCCCCCACTCCCTGTCTTCAACAGTTATAACAGCAGATTTTATTTAGCACATCGTATCGATTGCACGTTTCGATGTGTCTTACTATCGATGTTCACAAAATAAAGATGGCAAGACAGGAGTATGGAAGTTTCGATATGTGGGAATAAATCGATAGCACACTTAAAACTTACTATCGATTGTTAGAATCAAAATAAATGGAGTATGTGCAAAGGGAAATAGAGCTGGGAAACTGTCGATAGCAGTTGTTTTTTTGCTATTCCACTATCGATTACTATCGATTATACTTAGATTAGACGATCGATACTGCCACTTCAGCACTAGACAAGTTTATGTATTATGTATATTATATTGCCCTGTGTCCTTGTTTTTCGAGTATCGATAACGATAACTAATTTGCAGACAAGTATACTAAACTCTCTTCTTTCTCTTTGCCATCTCTTGCAGATCGCCAAGCTGTTGCCACTGATCGAATCGGGCTGCTCGAAGCGCGCTCGCTTCCTGCTCTGCTCCGCGCTCTTTCCGCTCTGCAGTCCCGACGTGCCACGCCCCGTGACCGCCTGCAAGTCGCTGTGCGAGACAGTGAAGGAGGAGTGTGCAGTGAATGCGAAGCCAGAACTGATGCAGCTCTGGCCGCAGTTCCTCAGCTGCGAAACGCTGCCGCAGCCAGAGAATCATGAGCTCTGCATGCAGATACCACAGGAGACAGCGGGGGCAGGCGCAGGGGCAGCAGCAACACCAGCAGAGGCCACAGCAGCTGACGGCGGGGGGGCACAACACACAGCAGCAGCAGCAGCGGTGGGAGGAGCAGGAGCAGGAGCAGGAGGAGGTGGAGGAGCCGAGGCAGCAAGCGAACCACCGCAGCAACAGCAGATGTATTGGTCCTGGATGGCCTGGAAGATGTCATCGCAGTTGGGCAAGCCACAGCAGGCAATGACTAATGGAGCAGGTCGATACGATGGCATCACCGGCCTGGGGGGTGGCATCATTTGTCCGTTGAATTTTAGCGGGAATCCGCTAAATGCCGCCGAGTGCCTGCCGCAATGCCAGCGCGATGCATTCCACAGTACGCAACAGAAGAAGCTCACCGAGAGCCTCATCCTGGGCCTGTCGGCAGTCTGCTTTGTGCTCACCCTGTTCGCCTTGGTCACCTTCTGGGCGGAGCCCACTCGCTTTGGCTATCCCGAGCGACCAGTGCTCTTCCTGTGCCTGTGCTACAATCTCTTCAGTGTTTGCTATCTGGAGAGGATTGTGTTCCATCAGGCGCGCAGCTTGGCCTTGCTGCAGCAGGAACCGGGACGGGGAGGAGCAGCAGCGGCAGCAGCAGCAGCAGCAGGAACAGCAGCAGGTGGAGCCGCAGTTCCATGCACCCTGACGCCGCCTTGCCTGGCCTCGTATATCAGCACATCGTATCTCAGTCTATGCGCCGCCAGCTGGTGGTTAATCTTTGCCCTCTGCTTCTATCTGTCGTCGCACAAGAAGTGGTCCAGCGAGGCGCTCGAGAAGCGTTCGGGGCTGTTCCATGTGCTCGCCTGGGTGCCCCCATTGGTGCCACCCATTGCAGCGCTGCTGCTCGAGCGTGTGCGTCCCAGTGAGCTGACGGGCATGTGCACTGCCCCCGGGTTTGTGGAGCTGCCAGCGCTGGTGCTGCTCCTGCTGGGACTGTACTTTACACTGCGCGCCTCTCGCTCGCTGCACAGTCTGCAGCAGCAGCTGCAGCCAACGCTGGCGCATCAGAGATTCGCCCAGATACGCAAACGTTTCGTCATCTTCTCGCTGCTCTTCTTTGTGCCCACAGCGGCTGGAGTTGTGGCCGCCTTCTGTGAGCGCTATGTGGATGCGGTGCCCAGTTGTAGCGCCCTCGATGCACTGGAATGCCCGCAGCCGGCGCAGCTGAGTGCGTGGCCAGCGCTGGTGAGGATCTTCTTTCAGCTGGTGGGCGGCACATTGACTGGCATGTGGGTGTGGTCGCGCAAGACATGTGAAAGCTATCGCAGTCGCCTGGTCGCCGCTGCCGGTTCACCCACTTCGTCGTTAATGACGTCACACCAACACAAGGCTGGACATGCTGGACACGCCGGACACGGCTACGGCCACGCAACCACGCTGCCCAAGAAGCATTTCTATGCCAGTGGCAAGTCGATGCTGGCTGCAGCAACGCCACCGCCGTCGCATACCACCTCGCATGCCTCGTCGACGGCGCCGCTCTACGCGGGCATCAGTTTCCACAATGTGCCCGTCTACAATCCCAACCAGTCGAGGGTATAGTGCCTCCCCCACCTCCCCACCCGTCCTCCCCCACCACGGGGCCTGGCTTGCCCCGCTCGTGGGCGGCTTTAAGCTTGGATCTACATATAGCCCTAAGTATGCCCCTAAATGAAATGTGTTAATAGCTTTAAATCCAGTTTGAGTATTACGTTAAGCTTCCCCCGCCCCCTCCCTCAGTTTTCCCCCTCTCCCTTGTATATAGTTTCTTTTTTCTTTCTTTAATTATTGTGTATGATTAATTTTAAATTAATTTAAAAAAATTAATTATTAGAAAATAAATATTAAACAATTGAAATATATACAAAAAAAAAAGTGTAATTCCTTTTAATTATTATGGTAACCTAGACTGGAGTATGCCCGCTTGTCATATATCCTCCACTCTAAAATACCTTCTATGCGTATTATCCGGTCTTGAAATAATTAAGATATTGATCAATGTACAGGACATTAAAACTCAACGCTCTTGCTTTTGTGCGCTTAAAAAGGCACTAGGGGGCTGAGCTAGAAATTAAAAGAAACTCATTCTGCTTGCCTGATTTTAAGGGATATTTTCACCAAATTTGGTAACCCTGGCTCTTGTAGTCTCCGAGATTAAGGTGTTCATACGAACATGGCGGTATGAACTTGGCCTACTTGACACTGTCCAAGAACGGGTATGTCTTCTACTGCTTGTTACATGCATTCACACACTTATAATACCCTGTTACAATATAGGTATGGGGTATAACAAGTTTTCTTAGCATTCAAGTCGAATAGATTTTAAATATTCAAGATTTCGACAAGGTAAGTTATGTTTAACATACGAAAACTCTGAAACTAAGAATCTATGTACATATGATCATATATTTGACGATCGTTGTACAATATCTATAATTGAGATTAGAAGAAGAAGTAGAAGGAAGTGGAAGTATGAATGTATTGAAGAATCTATTATTTGTGATTCCATAAAAATCTTTTTATATATTTTATTCATAGGAAATGTATCCCTGAAATTCCCATTTTAATTTGGTTAATTTCAGTGTAAGACACACACACACATACCCTACGTGGTTCATACACTCTTCCCACCTCGAAGACTTGTAGAGTCTTCAAATTGCAAAGAAAACCGATTCGAATCAGTCTGGAGAGGCACAAAAATTGCGCAAATTATTGTGACTACTGTTTGTTCAAGTTGGGTCAAGGGAGGCTCCGTGGGGGAGGGGGTATGCCAAGGGGAGTGGCAATTAGAAGAGTATTTAATGATAGCTCTTAAGTTGATTACAACAATTTGCTTGCCGCCTTGCGTCTCGCTGTCGCGGCGACTGTTGCCTGTTGTTGTCGTACCTGTTGCTGATGTTACCTGCTGGCCAGCCAGCCCGAGAGTGTCACACACAACAGCAACAACACCAACAACAAGAAGAAGAAAAAGAAGACAAAGGAGATGCGCAGGGGCAGCAACAATAAGAGCAGAGCGCAATTAATTTGATTGAAGCTGCCACACGGCGTGCCTTGCAACGTTTCTATCTTACAAATTGCCACGCCGCCGATGCAGCCAGCCGTGCAACAATAACAACAACAACAACAACAGCATCATCAGCAGCAACAACACGAACAGCCACTGTGCAGCAAGCGTGCAATTAACTCTTGTGCGCCAAGATCAAAACGATTAAAGCCGCCGCCTGCCCCGAAAACATCGCGACTGTCTCATCCAGAAGACGAGGGAGGCAACACAAGACCAGGGAAGCAGCAGAAGACGACGAGGGAGGGGACGTAACGGCAGTCCGACCAGAAAGCCAGACCCAGAGACAGCCAAGTCAAGCCAAGCAGCAAAGCTTCGTCGTCATTATTATCATCATCCACATCATCATCATCATCATCATTGCTTTCTGCTTGTGTGTTGTTGTTGCTCAGCAAAAGATACCACTATGAGATACCCTGCAAAATATTGTGCGGGAATGCGTGCTAAAGGGCAAATGGAATGAAAGCTTAGGTCGCTGGCTCTGGTTCAGCTAAACGTTGAGACCAAACTTCTTGTTTGCTACAACCTTCTTCATCTCAACGTCCTAACGGGCTTCCTAGCCCGTTGTGCAGCGGTAGGTGCACACGTGGGACCTGCTCCTTGCGACTCTTACTTAGGTTTTTCCTCCAAGAACCCAATGCATTCGAGGAGCGCGTTCCGCAGGGCCAAGAACCTGATGAGCTCATCATACCGCCTCGAAATCTACGCTCGCTGCCACCAAGCACTACGGCCCCTTTAACCTTGAGCTGGAGGCTTGAGATCTCTCCAAGAACCGCAGACGTCATCAGCAACGATGACTGGTGCAGCTTGTGCGGGAGCTCCACTTCAGCTTCTGCAGAGGCGGTAGCAACAACAGGGATTGGGGCGTCATGGTCATTGTCATGGTCATGTCGGTGGTAGCACGTATCCGATATAAGCTTTTTGTGTGCTTAATCACGCCCTCTGTCGGATATACGCCGAACCAACACGTTCAACGCCCTCTGGCGGATTTACGATGAACCGGCACGTTTAACGTATCGCGCCCTCTGGCGGGCTAACGGCGCAGAAACCCAATAACGGCATCGATACACGCGATGTGCAGCGGTAAATGCACCGTAAGTGTTTAAAAAATTTGCAAACAAATTCCCGTTTGGTTTACCGCAAATGTGTCAGAAAATAAATACACGACTGCTCGTGACGACTGTCTGAAGCTATAAACGGATATAACTATTGTATGTATGTATACATACGTGTACATATATTCGTAATCAGGATCAACAGCCGAGTCTACGAATGGTGTTTCACCAAATTCCTTTCAGATTAACTTTACAGAAAGCTATTCCCGGACAATGAAAAGCTTGTTTTGGCCCACTTTTATTTTATTAACCTACCCAATTTATCCCTAAACCTCTTTAAACTGTCATGCACGTGCTTTTTCCGACCAGTTCTGACTGTTTTTCCCTGCAAGTTTAATTTGTCAATCAATTGGCTAAACTTTACAGAGGAATGCTTTCCGTTTGGCGCCATTTTCGAACTATTTATTTATTAAATTAATATTAATTGTTTATTAAATTAACTTTTCTGTCTCACAACCCTAATAACAAAAGTACTCGACCAAAGCAATACATTTTTGCGGTTGTTTTTCATAGGCGATTTCTCTGATTATTCGCTGCGCGTCGATATGTTTTTTTTGGTATTTTGTTTAAAGTTAAGCGCTCTTAGGAATATGCAGATTAATTTGATAGATGATGTAATATATAATTAACTGTGAAAAAAGAATGCGTTTATCATATTTTTCAAAAACTTTTGAGCCCATTTCTAGTAGAAAACTGCTTGTTCGATCTAGGCATGTCTGTGTGTCCGTCCGTTTGAACAGCGAGATCTCTGCTATAATAAAAGCCCGAGATACCAAATTTGGCATGAAGAAGCCTATATATTTCTTTATTTATTTTTTTTATGAATATTAATTTATTTATATAATTTATTTATTAATTTATTTAGCGTCAACTAAGACAGTCGACTTGAAATTTAAAATTAGTGTTTTTTTTTAATTGAAATTAGATAAAAATAAAAAAAAATAAAAAGTTTAAGAATTTGCAAAAAAAATGAAAAATATAAAATTAATTAAAAATATTTTAGAGTTTTAGCGACCTTTGTTTTTTATCATTTTGGTGGCTGGCTCGAGGTCAAGCCACCAAAATGATTAATTAAAAATACATATATATTTTTAAATGTAGGCTGAGGAATATAAAACAGAATATCCAAATCCAATATTTGCATTCAAACGCACACACATACATACGTATGTATAATATACAATAAAATGCTACATGCATACTCGTATCCACGTATGCATGTGAAGGCTTGCGTTATTTCTATTAAGGAGTTGTATCGTACAATTACTCTTCATGTTTAAGCATAGGTCAAAGGGTACCCCAATATAGCGCGTCGCTGGAATGTTGCGTTTCACGTTTTTAATTGAGTTTCAAAATTTAATAAAATTGCTCGTTTTTTGTTGTTGGCTAATTCTGAGTAAAACGTCTCATTCAAGCGCACAGTGTGCCATAAGACATTTATTTCAAACGAAATGTACGACATACCATACACAGAAAAGTATTTATATATAAAATGGTTTAACCTTAACCTAAATCAATACCGATTAATTGAAAATTATCGTGTGTGGGAAATATGAACAGTTTTATTATTCTCTTTTGCGAGTTGAACAAGAAGAGAAACTTCCCAAAAGGGTGCTAGCTTCATTACACCCACACCCACACAGACCCACACACACATAGACACACACAGACACACACCCACACAGACGAGTACAGTGGAAACTGTTGCCACAGAGAGGGCGCGTGTGGAGCTTTTCACACCGCACGCACGTATACAAATATTTGCAAATGAGGCGCTCAGGCGTGGCACGACAGACTGCTGCTGCGGCAGCTGCCTCAGGTGCTACCGTAACAACAACAACAAGAACAACAACCAGAACAACAACAACAACAATGGCAACTGTGTGGCAACTCTTTTCCCCCTGCCTGCGCTTTGATTGCAGACAAATTGAAATATTTAATTAGTTGAGGAATTTCATGCGAGGATCTGTTACATAATTATGCGCTCTCAGCTACCTCTGAACTAGTCAGTTATTGTTGCAGCTTTAAATCGACACTCTGGCGGGAATTCGCATCCCCTCCCACTTACTCCTCTACCCATCCCACTGTGCAAACCCCAATAATTTGGCCAATGACGTGCAATTATTTGCCCAGCCAAGTTTTGAGACAACTTTGCCGTCGCACGCGCGACCAAACCCTCCCCTGCCCTTGTCCGTGCCCCTGTCACTGCCCTTGCCCTTGCCCACAGCCAGCTGGCAAGTGCTCGCGTGGCACGTACAAAGTTTGTCTACTCTCGTCGAATGCGGAACGTCGAGTTCGAGTCGAAGCTGAAGCACAACTTGCAGCGGCTCAAGGCGGACTTGCCGTCGCTGTCGCCGTCGCCGTCGCAGTCGAATGATTCATGGCCGCTGCAATTTAGCTGCCAACTCGCGAAAAGTACCGGAAACGCATTCATTTTCCGCATTTTTCACATCAATAATAAAGTGCCAGCAACTGTTGGAGCCACCGAGCGAGGTGCGGCGAGGAAGGCCGAGGGGGTTGTGCAGCCAAGAGAAGCGTCCGAGCGCAAACCGAGCACATAAACGCCAGAATGGCAATAGACGTCGTTGCTTCACAGCCCACTCAGAAGGGGCGCAGGGCGTGGCCCAATTAAGTCTGCTACATTTATGACTTGATGGGAGGACTAACTAACCAATCTTTAGTGTTGGTGAACGACTGCAATCAGACCTATTGATGGGTTGAGCGAGGTGAGCCGTGCAGAGAGATTGGCCGAGCAAGAGTAAGTCAGAAGGCTACAGCCGAGTGTGCTCGACTCCAATATACCCACTACCCAACTGATCATCCACTTAAACTTTAGTCTTCAGTGCTTCAAGAAATTTGTATTGCATATTTGCGGGCGGAACTTTGGGCATCAGCATGCTCACGTTTATATTATTCCAGCAGATACAATGACAGACTGCTGAAGGCACTTTCATAATCTAGTCACTAAATACACCCTGTAAATATACTTGACTTTATACATACATCACCGGAACTCACACTTAATCTGGCATAAGATAAAACAAACACTATAAGTATTCTTGGAGAATAAAAAAAAAACAAAAAAAGTTCTTTGAGAAGCAACTACACGACATACTCATTAGGTTATAGATAAAATTGTATATCCGACACTCATAGGGTAGAAGGGTACTATAACTGTGTGTCAACTGTCCGTCTGTCTGTATGAAACCCAAGATCTCAGAGACTATAATAGCTATGGCTACCAAATTTGTTGTCATATGTTTTATTATTGCATCAAGATCAAGTTTGTTTTAGAATTCCACCACGCCCCTTTTCGCCCCCTTAAGTACATCAAATCCAAGCGTAATTTGAATGCAGTGCAATTTAATTTTGGTATATTTTATTTTATTGATACTTTTGCGCTTGAGATTGTTATTATTAATATAGTGATTGGGAATCGTTCAGTTCCTTCTGAACTTAATCTAATGTGTAGCTTAAAAATAATAGTAAGTATAATGGATATTATTTTATTGAAGCGATGAATCCGTACATGCAGTACTAGTACCATAACAGCGCAATTAAACAAATAAATAACAGAACCAAACCTCACACTTATCGCGGGAGGACTTACAACTATTGTATATCTCAAACATCGAGGGGTTAAAGACCCCCTGTCCAATTGTTTTGGCAAAACCATTTCCTTTTAGTCTTCTTAGAGGCTTGGCTGGGTGGTGCTGTGGTGTTTTTTAAGTCTATCACTATATCTGCTGGTGTGCCTTGAATAGAAGTGAGTAAAGAAATACATTTTAAGAGTTACTGATTTCCACCCGCTCCCAAAAGTATGCAACACAAAATAAGCTAAAAGTAGAGGTTTTTTATTTAAGAAGGGTGGGAAGTGCATCATTTATATTGTATAATAGTATTTTGCATACAATTTCGATAATCGTTCTATCGCATTTCGATATTTGTCGATTTAAGGCGGAAGGGGGCGTGGCCAAATCCTGAAGCAAATTTGATCTACGTGCAATAGTAAGAGATTTTTTCACCAAACTTGATAGTCTTAGCTTAAGCTCGCTGAACTAGGCTTATCTGTTGATCCTAATCATGAATATATATGTTACATATATACTGTCACGTGTCATTCTGCCTGTTATGTATATTATCAGCTGACACGAGGTTGCAATACCCTTCAAACCTACGCGTAGCGGGTATTTAATTCCAACTCGAGCCTCTCATTTTAAACGCTTCGCTTACCTGTTCCGCAACACAGAAGCAACTATAGCCATGATGCCCCGGAATTGCATATCATGCTAGGAGTGGGAGGGGCATGGCTGGGGGGCGGGGGTGACTGTCGTCCTCTAGAGATGAACAAAAAATGCGTACATAAACTCAACTAAGCTTGCTGAAAGTCCATTCATTTCACGCTTCGACGGCTGCCTAATGCCACCCCACGACCTGCCCCCTCCTTGCCAATCCCAGTCCCTACTCCCTTCCCTTCCCCTCTTTCCCTTGCAGATGTCGTCGTCATCATATTGAACTTCCTTTTCATTCTTCATCTCCTTTAGCAGAAGTTTTCTCTCCCGCCCTTCCCCTCCTACGCTGGAAACGATGACAGTTGCGCTTTTTCTCGCCGTTTCTGGCCATTTTTGTGCTGTTTCGCTTAGATTTATACGCCATTTTTTATGATTTACGAGAGTGAATCAAGTGACGAGCCTGGCGGGGGCAGGGGGTGGCCAAGGGCGAGCAAGATGAGACCACAACACCGTCATTTGAGGTAATCAGGCCCGGCTGCACTTCGCTTGGGTGCCAAATCAATTTGCTTGCCACACTCGGGACTCGTGTCCCGATCATTACATCTTCCAAGTTTCCTTCAACTTTAGCTCCTTTTCCTTCTCTATTTCCTTCTCCGTCTTTGTCTCCGATTCGCTTTCGCCTGGCTGAACCTTTTGAGCGTTGCGAAGGCAACCCTGTGCCCGCCTTCTCGCACCGCAACACTCTCAACCCTCTAGACGGGGGCCTTTGTCTTGACATGCGAGTGGCCGCGATAAGGCAATGGTCCAGTCAGCAGATGGACAGAGACAGCTCGGACAGACGGTCGACTGACCCGACTGCTAACTGCCCGATAAGCGCTGCAGCGTGCCGCATGTGTTTGCCTTCGCCATCTTCCCTGCAGTCCCACGTTCCGCTCCTGTTGCAGACTGCTGTTTTTGCAGCTTGGGGGAACTTAACACTTTGGGGCTTTCGGGCTTTCTGGCGGGCATTAAAAGCGAAGCCGTTAAGCGGCTTACGGACACATTGCGCATACGCCACGTCGACTTTATTAAACATAATTAAAAACAACTAAGAGGAAGAGCAAGAGTCGCTTAAACCTAAGGCAACCGACTAGGAAATACCCTATGAGCGGCCTCAGGTCAGAAAGATTGAAGAGTTGTCGACGAGGTTGAAGAGATTGACGAGTTCTTAAGGGGTTTAAAGACTTCTCGAGGGGTAAGAAGAGTTCTTGAGTTGATTGACGACTTCATATGAAGATTGAGGATTTCTCGAGGTGGTTGAAGACTTCTTTGGAAGATTGAAGACATTTTGAGATTGAACGGTCCTCGAGGAGGTTAAACACTTCTCGAGGAGGATGAAGTCTTTTCTGGAAGATTGAAGACTTCTCTGGAAGATTGAAGAGTTCTCTGGAAGATTAAAGAGTTCTCTGGAAGATTGAAGACTTCTCTACGAGATTGAAGAGTACTCGAGGAGGTTGAAGAGTTCTCGAAGCGATTGAAGACTTCCTTGGAAGATTGAAGACTTCTTCTCATTTTGAGATTGAAAGGCTCTCGAAGATGATGAAGACTTCTCGAGGAGGATGAAGGCTTTTCTGGAAGATTGAAGACGTCTATTTGAGATTGAACAGTTCTCGAGGAGGTTGAAGAGTTCTTAACGGGTATGAAGACTTATCTAGAAGATGGAAGACTTCTCTGCAAAATTGAAGAGTTCTCGAGGAGGTTGAAGACTTCTGTTGTAGATTGAAGACTTCCCGAGGAGGCTGAAGACTTTTCTGGAAGCTTGAAGACTTCTCTACGAGATTGAAAACTTCTCGAGAAGAACGAACACTTCTGTTGGAGACTGAAGAATTCTCGAGTCGAATGAAGACTTCTTTGAAGAAGCTTCATACCAGCTAAGCACGTCTTCAGGCAAGGATCGACGGGTTGGATTGAAGATCCTTCCATTTCACTCTAAGAGTTCTTACACACTCGCACAAGTCGGGTATACCCGGTGGCAGGCACTTTTAACGGGGTATGCAAGACACAAGCAAAAACTCGCAAAAAAATAAACACAGATAATTAACAAACTCTTTCGTCGCACAGAATTGCTATGTATGTTTAAAGCTTATGCATATAAGAGATAGTGTGTGTGTGTGTGTGGTCAGGTCAGCCAGGTGCCGCCTAAGCTCCGATTAGGGACATTATGAGTGGCGTCAATGCAAACGCGGCAGCAGCAGCTGTCCAGGTTGCGGAGGCTGCGCCGGCCCGCACTTGCCCTGCGTCCTCGCTCCGCTCGCGGGTAACCCTGTTGATGGCCTGCTGGCAACTGGACTCCTTGCGCACATAACGGAACATGGACTCGACGATGTTGCTGGGCGTGATGTTCTCGCAGGTCTCCAGGTGGCGCACCACGCAGGCCTCGAAGTCGTGCAGCTCGACGCACTGCTTGTTGCCCAGCACCAGCTCGGGCACCTCCAGCTGCGACACGTTCAGCTGGCTGGGCAGGTAGTGCCCAAAGGTGTTCTGCAGGCAGGTGCCCACGTTGTCCTTGTGCTGCTCCAGGCACTCGGGTCCCTGCTCGGCAATGAAGAGGGCGATCTGGTCGCCGTTCTTGTAGCACACAAAGTCCAGCAGCTTGTTGATGATGCGCTGCATCACGGCGTTGTGGGCACGCTCCTCCCGCGTCAGGCAGGGTAGCACGGCCTCATTGAAGTCCCGCATGCATTTGGTCATGTTCGGCAGTCGCAGGCAGTAGGTCTCGAAGACCACGTCCAGGTCGCCGTTCGGACGCGCCTTCTCCACCTCGTCGAGCACTTGGGTTATGTTCACCAGTCCAGTGACGCACTGCGCCAGGTCGGTGGCCGCCTGCTGTATGTTGTTGCTCAGCTTGACCGCCTCGCCCTCGCTGGAGGCCTTGCGGCACTTCTGCTCCAGCGCGCGCTGCAGATCGGCGAATGAGAGGTTTGCATTCTGGTAACCGGCGGGCAGATACTGCGCACTCAGCTCGTTCAAGTCCTTGATGTTGGCCGCGTCCTTTGGGAGCGTCAGCTGTGCCGCCCATGAGCAGCTGCAGCAGCAGGCGATGAGCACCAGCAATGCGAGCTGGCGACGCGATCCGTTCTGTGTTCTCTCCATGACTGAGACGCTGCTACGCTGTCGACAACACAGCTGGCAGTGGCATGGGTAGGGAGGAAAGGGGTGCCAGGCTTATCTTATCAAGCGGCGACTGCGACTGCGACTGCGACTGCGACTCCAACTGCGACTGCGACTAGTCGACTAACGCAGCGGTCAACGGACGAGATTATCGCGTTGGTAGACCCAAAAACACTTTGATACACAAGCTAAGTATGACTGTTGTGTGTGTGTTTAGTGTGTGTGTTTACTGTGTGACAGGGGTAGGGGGGAGGGAGGGGTGCATCTGTGCAGCGATCAGTTTAAGAACCACAAGCTGAGAGCTGCAACTGCCCCCTGCTGCTGTTGACGTTGTCAGGGCGGAAATAGTTGCAACTATCGAAAGATTCTTCGATTTTCGATTTTATAGTGGGTTCAAACTTCCACCTCTCTTATCAATTTGATATGACAAACATTTCCAATCTACGATCAATTGTAAAACGCATTAACGAGCCGAAGGGTTTGTCTACAAATGCTATATATACTATGGTATATGTTAAGCAATGTGTGTCATATTTATGATGAGGGTGCACCCAACATGGCATATACGAGTACCATATTTAAAAGGGTGTTATCTGCTCAACAGACCTCACATTGCTCTGTTATCAAGAAAGGCCAAGAAGAAAAGAAAATCAAAACAAGTTTCTTGTTCTTTAATATGTTCGGCACTTTCTTTACCTTTTCTCTGACTACATATGGGAAAAGTGTTAGAGTTAAAGAAACCCTTAGCCCTCTTGATAGAAAGTTTGATAAAACCAATAGAGATAGGTTGCTTTGGGGTTTGTCGCTTTATACACTTGTTTGTATACCTAAAAGGTATATATATAAGTAACTATATAAGTACCTATGCCATATATTATATATATATATACATATACCTATGCTATATACATACGTACATATGTATTTGACATCTGCATGAGTGAGACACATTTGAGTGGAGCAGGTTCAATATGCATTGAATGAATTGGCATGCAAAGCCAACTTGGTTTGAATGAATGAGTACAACCTTGTACTACTCACTGCCAAAACAACAGAACGAATAAAAACGAAATGATTGAATGAGTATGAGAGCTACTGAGATGAAGCTTCTCGAATTGATCTCTCAAGTTCTAGCGAGTGAAATGACTAATACAGCATTCATTCCCTATTTCTTAAAATATTTAACAAGCTTGCTGCAACTCTTAAATTTAGCTTGTTTATCAAGCGATGTAAAGCACTTGACAAACAATCTGGCTATAAAAACTGCTAATTTGGGAACGATTAAACCAGTTGTGAATTGTATGTAATAAATTTGCAAATGTTCTCAATGGAAGTAAAGAATGTGAAGACAAAATTACTACGCATTCGAAACATTCGAAACCTGAATATTTCACTCCCTTTTACTCTCAATAATTCTAGCCTTTTACTTCAGCTTAGCATTCCATGAGTCTCAATAGTCACGCTCATTCATACTCATTCATTTCATTGCTTACTTCGCATTCAGTCAACTCAACTCAACTCGAATTCACTCAATTCTGTGAGTGAACTCGTGCTTACTTCGAATATATATATCGTATACATGGTAAACAGAATATGTAACCTCTTAACCCTCCAACAATCGTATACCCTATACATACATAGTATACGTATGTAGTATGTATGTAATTATATATTGTAAATATGTAAATACCAATATATATATATGCAACATATATATTCTAAACAGAATATATAACCTATTAACCCTATACAAATCATCATTCCCCACACCCAATAAACCTCGCACTTCCCCATATTGAAAACATCTTTCCCAGTCCGATTCTGGTGATCACGAAGCAATCGTGCGACTGACCTCAGACTCTGAACCACACGAATCAGTCGCGATAAGGTCGATTATACAGAAGCTCTGCCAGAGATTGTGCGACTCGTGTTTATATGGCACTCTCAATTGCCTTTGGATTTACCGTTTCCAAATCGAGGCTGATAATGCGCTGGGCCCCAAGCCAGTGTGTGTTGTTTTAATAGTGTGAGATAATGGTAATTTTACGACAACAATTCGATAAGTAATCGTCGTGCTGTTGCCACTGTGCACTGCCCCCGAATTTGAGGTGAAGTTGCAGCAGCAACAGCTGCTCCCGCAACTCAAACAGAAAAACGCAACACAACTAACAAACAACAGAAACCCCGAACGGAAACACAAGAAAAACAAACAAGGCAACGCCGAGTGCCAGTAGTCGACTGGTAGATACCACGTACTCTGCTCTGAGTTGCTAAGACTGTGAATTTTAAATGCAGACAATGGCAGAGTAAAGTTTAACCATATCTCAAAAAGGTGCCATTGCAGACTTTGGCTCTTACTTTATCCGATTGTTCATATACTAGTTATATAGATATATATTGCCAGCGAAGTTTATAATATTGTCATCCATTCGTTGAGAGATATATTAACTCTTAACTCACGGCAGATATGTACATATGTTTATTTACAGCTGATTATTTCTATACAACCTAAGGGATATATCCAGTTGTCCAATTTCAATGAAACGGAAAAAGCATACATATGTAAGACTATATCTACATCCTGTCAAATTTAAACTGGAGCAGATAAGTTCAGTAAGTATACTGGTCTTTAAAACAAAGCCCGGATATGAGCCATTTCCTTTTACGAAAGTTAAACTGACTTTTAAAATTCGAATAAAACAGAACAGAAAATGATTAGAGCATGGGAGTGAGGGTATGAATAATCACTGCTAAAATGTGAATAATATACGTATATATTTATTTGCTTGCTATGCACTTCAACAAATACATATATATATATTTATGCATGATGAAATTCTTTAGTCACTGCGATCTATAAACGGTTTTGGAGGTTACCTTACTCTAAATTTGATATGATTAGAGATCATAAGATCTGCCACTGGCTACACTGCGCTATGGTAAATTTGACTCTTTTTTGACATTACTGTATTCTACATGTACGCAGTATTTTAATACTAATGTATTAGGAATAGATTAAACTTTTATCTTTTGAGACAACGTGGCTGCATTGTGAATAATTTTGAAGTGAAATCATATTGAATCACAAAAATTTGTTTGAATTTGTCTATATCCATATTAAAGAGTGATTTATTCCTCAAGGCTAATCAGATCCAGTTTCAATGTGCGCTTGTTGCGGTTTATTAAGAAGTTTCAAGTGTAGCGTAAGTAAAGGTGTGTTCGTAATGGCATAATCACTTTTATTAGTGATATATCAATATGAAACTAAGCATACATACGTTTTTTTCACTTTATGTCAGATCAGACCAACATATCGCATAGGTGCCATACAATCTATGGGCCAATTTTACTTGTTTTTCAAGATTTCAAACTTATGCCCTATAACTTCTATTTGGTATTTAATACGATCTCAAAATATTATCAAAATCTGACTTTAATAATGTGAAGCAGCAAATTGTTATTGTCAAATTAAGGGCTTTGGCTCAAATAGAAAGAATTGAGCCACGCCCACTTTAATAAAATATTTTCAAGAGTTTACATAATACAATGAAAGAAACTCCATCAAAATCAATCATACTTCAATCAGAAGTTATTAATGAATGTCACTAAATCAGTTGAAATTCCCCATAGTGCAGTGTCGATTGTTTTCTCTGATTTGCTGTCTCTGTTGCACTTGAGTACCACCTGTTATGGATACCATATCATGCACATGTCGCACTACAGGGTATTAGAAACGTAAAAAGTGAAAATCAAAAACAAAAACAAAAAGTGAATAACGAAAAGCGAAAGAGGAAAAAGGAGAAAGGAAAAAAAGCCAACAATTTATCTTCGTTTGTAACGGAAGTTGCAACGCAATAAACAACACGGCAATGGGAGGCGTAGACCAGAAGCACGCTGCACAGGGGAGGCGGTGGCATGGTGGGCGTGGCAAGCAAACATAGGGTGCATTACACAAAGAATTTCGGTAGAAATAATACAGAAAATTACAGCTAGCTGCGCCTCGAGACGTGCAGGGGAGGGGAGAAAGAGGGAAAGGCCAGGGGGAGGGAAGTGGAAGGGGGGAAGTGAAATGAAGCGCATGAAAGGATTCTAAAAAATGATGGCAATTAATTGTTGCTGCTGCTGCTGCTGCTTCTGTTGTTGATGTAGCCACGCTGCTGATGCTGTGGGCGTGGCAAAGGCACAAAGAGAATGAGCGAGCAAGGGGCGAGTGAGGGGAAGGAACAAAGTGTAGATACTTTAACTGGTTGCCGGCAATTAGAGCGCTTGCATTTCGCAGCGAACGCAAATTTACATTTATCAGAAGCGAATCAGTTGCACCTCAGCCTCTTTGCCCCTCAGCCACTATGCCACGCCGTGTTGCATATATCGAGTACTCGCTGTGCCCACTCAAACAGACAGGGAGACACCCGCGAGGTAGCTTGTCAACATTTCAATGCGCCGCCCTGCAACAATAGGTGGCAAGTTTGCCAGCGCTCTGCGGGTCCTTGCGCCAGTGGGGCAAGTATTACGGAAGTGCGGCCGACTAATTGCAGCTGCCAATAAATTGCAACTGTTTAGCAATGGCGTCGGCGTCGACATCGACGTCGACGTTGCCATTTGCCAATTGCTTTTTCAACGTTTCCGTTTCCGCTTTGGCAGTGCGTGCGATGTCAGTTAGACGATGATCATTTGCCAAATGAGGTTGTTCTATTGTGCCACAAATTGTCCTACACTGACTGCCTATGTATCTATGTATGTGTGTGCGCATCTGTGTGCAAATATTTCATTTTCATAATCAGAGGCGGCAAATTGAAGCGTGCAGCCACACTCTATATGTATAAATGTTTGTCTGAGGTTGTGTGTGCGTGTGCTTACTATTGTTAATCATGCGCATACACACATACACACATACACAGAGAGAGACACGCACACAGCTGGCTAGGCAGGTCCCACAAACATTGACGCGAAGGGTCGCTGGCAGCGGCACAAAAGCGCAAACTGTGCGCAATTAATTAACCCAACTCGAGCTAAAGTAAATATGTATTTGTGTGTTACTCAGGTGCGTGTGTGTGGGGGTGTGTGTGAATGCAATTGTACCTTTGGAATATACTTTCCAAGTTGAGAATACATTCCAAGTTGGATTGAACTCTAATATAAAGTGAACTGGCACATATGTTCTCCTTTGATTTGAACTTTGAATCGATTCTTCGACTCCTTTTTTATTCAATTTAAGTTTGTGTCATGCGAATGAATAAATGAATGTGAATGAATAGATGTGAATGAATGAATGTAATTGCATGAATGTGAATGAATGAATGAATGAATGAATAAATCAACAAATGAGTGTGAATGCGAATGAGTGAATGTGAATGAATACATGTGTAAGAATGAATGGATGCGAATGAGTGAATGTGAATGAATACATATAAAGAATTGAATGGATGCGAATGAGTGAGTGTGAATGAATGAATGAGTAAATAAATATAATGGAAGGATTGCGATTATGTGAATGAATGAATATATAAACAAATGAATGTGAATAAGAAAATGTGAATGAATAAATGTAAATGAATAATGTGAATGCACGAATGAATGTGAATGTATAAATAATTAAATGTGAATAAATGAATGAATGAATGTATGAACTGTAAATGAATGAATGTAAATGAATAAATGAATGAGTGAATGAATGAATGAGTCAATGAATATGAAGGAATGAATATTATAGAATGAGAGAATGTATAAATAAGTGAATGTGAATGAATGAATGATATAACAAATTAATGTGAATGAATGAATAAATAAATGGATGAATGTGAGTGAATGAATGAATGTAAATGTATGAATAAAAGAATACGAATCACAGAATGAGCGAACGTGAATGAATGTAGATATATAAATGTGAATGAATGTGAATTAATGAATAAATGAATGTGAATTAATCAAATGAATAAATAAATCAAATGAATAAATAAATCAAATGAATAAATAAATGTGAATGAATCAAATAGTGAATGAATGAAGATAAGTTAATGAAAAAATTATTTTGAATGAATCAATGAGTCAATGAATCATTGAGTGAACGAACCAATGAATGAGTGAATGTGAAGGAATAAAAGTAAATGAATGAATGTGCATGATTAAATGTGAATGAATGTAAATAAATGAATGCAAATGAATGAATAAATGAATTAATAAATAATTGCGAATAAAGTAATAAATGAATGTAAATGAATACATAAAGAACCAATTTAGATATTTTGCTATAGATCAACTGCAAGTATTTCTATCAGTATCTATCGAGTCACGGCTCTAGCCTGAAGGCCTACAGGTGCCTATCTGGACGCTGTCCCCTCGTCGCAGTCGACGTCGACTTGTACAGGCGAAATCCATTAAGAGCGCATTGCAATTAAATCAAATGTAAACCGCAAGCACAAATTTCAAATGGCAAATGGCAAATGGATTGAACATTTGTTCGACAATCCGCAACCAATTGTCGCCGGCACAAAGGGAAGGATTGGGAGGGTAATCGGGCAGCAAGAGTTAGAGGGGTAGTTGTAGTAGCTTCCCCTGAGCAGGGACGGTGGGTAAGAAGTGCAATAACTAAAACCGTAACCGCAACAAAACTTTTTGATTTGCAAAAAGTAAAAACTACTCACATGCATTGTGCGTGTGTTTGCCTATCAGATACCCTAGATGCACACGTCATACACACACACACATGTACACACACACATGTACCTGCAAGAGAAAAATGTGGGAATGCTTCAAAGTTTTCAGTGATTACTTCTCAATTGTTTTGCAGCGTGAAGAACTTCAATGGTCTATTGGGTCTTGGTAGACAATCACATTAAGATCTTCAACAAATAATTATTTATTATATTATAATATGTAACCAGACAATAAGATACCCTTTGCGGGTTTTGATAAACTTTTACAAATACATTAACAATTTCAAGACAAAATCTTCTTCCGCATATTGCTGTATCACTCTTATACACATCTTATATAATATAAGCTAAGTATATTCTAAAGCTAGAGAGTTAAACCAGGAATAGCTAAATCAAATCGGTCAGTGATCTTGTGCAAGTATATATTCTATATAGTATATATATATATTATACTTTGTGGGGTGTGCCACACCTCCTTCTGTCTATTACATACTTTTGCACAAATTTGGTATACCCTCTATTGAGCATATAATATCGTAGTATCTAACCCAACGTTTTACCCATAACTTAATTAAAAACCAGCATAAATGATATGATGAATGATATTTTTATATACTTATCTACATTGAGCCTTCAATAAAATCTGCTGACATTGACTACTATCGGTATAGAAACTTATCGATAGTTTTTTAAAGTTACCAAGCACATCATACCCTGCTAAAGTCGATTTAACATTTGGTTTTATGCCGCAAAACCCGTTACCTCAGCCCAAAACTTGATTGAGAGTTGCGGCGTTCAGTGGGTCACGCGTGATTCGAGTGCACGAGACACGAAAGGAGATCAAACAAATCGAAATCAATAAATCGACTGACTTTGTGTCAAAAGGTTCAGCGCCAGCGACGAGTGGAAAACAATTGCGTTTCACTGACAGGCGACGAGGCGAGCCCCGACTGTGGCATGTCCTTGTCCCTTTGCCCCTTTGTCCTGCCGTCCCGTGGCACGTCGGACACGCTGCCCACGGTCCGTGTCCGGTTGAATGCGAGTGTCGCTTGCAACAATGCGATTGGCCAGGCGTGTGTCAAGTGCCACACAACTTGATATCTGTCAAATTGCGTGCATTTTTCGCTGATGCTGATGCTGATGCCATCGATGCTGCCGCAGCTGCAACAGCCTCGTTGTTAACACGGAAAAGGGCAAAAACACAAACACAAAATAAGTCGCAAAGAGAATGCGGATGAGCGTACTCGACACTCCGATACTCTACGGCAGCGATATACTCGTATGTGATTGAACCTAAGCTTCGTGTTATTCAATCCTTCAACTAAAGTCACCCAATTGACAACCAATTGAGCTGAAACTCGCTGAATTGCCGAGTATTGATTAGATACGAGGGTCGTTTGATAAGTCCGTGACTTTTTGTATTTGCCGCGCACCTGCTCTAAATACAACACTGCTCCTGTCAGCAGTTATCGATTAACAGCTGACTGTAAAATTTTGAGAAAGCTGCGTTTCTTAGTTTGCGTTTTATAGGCATTGAAAGCAGACGATCTCGTGAATTTTAACGAAAATGGAAAAAAGTGAATTTCGTGTGCTAATTAAGCATTATTTTTTGCGTAAAAAATCCATCACCGAAACCAAGGAAAGTCTTGATAAATATTATGGGGACTCTGCACCATCAATTTCAATGGTTAAGAAATGGTTTACTGAGTTCCGTTGTGGTCGTACCAGTACAAGTGATGCCGAACGTTCAGGTCGCCCAAAAGAGGTCGTCATGCCAGAAATCGTTGACAAAATCCATGGAATGATATTGGATGATCGGAGAATGAAAGTGCGTGAGGTAGCTGAGGCTGTAGGCATCTCAACTGAACGGGTACATCACATTTTACATGAATATTTGGACATGAAAAAGCTTTCCGCGCGATGGGTGCCGCGATTGCTCACACACGACCATAAGCGCAACCGTGTGACCATTTCAAAGGAGTGTTTGGCGATGTTCAACCGCAATCCAAACGAATTTTTGCGCCGTTTCGTTACCGTAGACGAAACATGGATCCACCACACCACACCAGAGACCAAAGAACAATCAAGACAGTGGGTTTCTCCGGGTGAACGTGCACCAAAGAAGGCCAAGGTGGGTCTGTCGGCCAACAAGGTCATGGCCACAGTTTTTTGGGATGCACAAGGTATCATTCACATCGATTACCTTGAAAAGGGTAAAACGATCACCGGCGAATATTATTCAGAGCTTTTGGACAGATTCGATATTGATTTGAAGCAGAAACGACCGCATTTGGCGAAAAACAAAGTGCTGTTCCATCAGGACAATGCACGGGTGCACACGTGTGTAGTCAGCATGGCAAAATTTCATAAATTGGGCTACGAACTGCTACCCCATCCAGCATATTCTCCAGATTTAGCCCCTGTGACTATTTTTTGTTTCCAAACATGAAGAAATGGCTCGGCGGTAAGAGATTCGGGTCAAATGAAGAGGTCATCACAGAAACAAACGACTATTTTGAGGGCCTTGAGAAAACCTATTATTTGGAAGGAATAAAAAAATTGGAAAAACGCTGGACTAAATGTATAGAGCTAAAAGGAGATTATGTTGAGAAATAAAACGCTTCTTTGACGAAAAAAATATATTTTATTCAAAAAGTCACGGACTTATCAAACGACCCTCGTACATAAAAGATATAGGCGTGTAGAATATACTATATATTCGTAATATATATAGCTTATACGGCGACTGACAATACACAGTCCAAAAGGAAGAGGCAAACGGGACCTTACTCACATGAAAATTGTTCCCGACAACTCGAGAAATCCAGCCAGAGATATAGAAATATACTATATATAATATATGTAATAATTATTATTTTGGTGGCTGGCTCGAGGTCAAGATTAAGTTGAATAAAATAAATATTTTTATTTTCTTTTTATTGGAATAAAAAGAAAATATTTATTTTATTCAAACAAAGGTCACCAAAACTCTATAATGTAATATTTATTGATATTTAAAGTAACTCTTTATTGATATTATACATAGTTTCAGCTAGCACAAATTAGTCAAATTGTTAACGGCTAGTTTAACTTTAACAAAGTCAGATTGATTGGTGTAACACAACTTCTCTTCCGACGTGATCGACGTTGCCAAAAGGCTGACCGACCTATTTGCCCTTTCAAAAACTTCTTTTACGACTTTCTTCAACGACTACTCTGCGACTTCTCTTAATCTGCCACTCTAAACTTCTGTCAACTTCAGCATAACGACTGTCTTAACTACTCGGTTATTTCTGTCAAATCCTGATCCTATCGATAGTTGCCTGCAGCGATTAGAGCAGCGTTGCCACTCGAACTATCACGCTGCCACTATCATTATTATTTATATATGTATGTATAATATATATATATATATATATATATATATATATATATATATATATATATATATATATATATATATATATATTATGATTCGTAAATCTATGGTATCTGTTCTTCTACTTTCCTTATGCCGATGTTATGCAGTCCTAGTTACACTCCCCCCAAATACAATGTGCCTGTTAATGGCAATCATGGTGACAACGACAGCGACAGCGACTCTCGCCTGCCACATTCAGAGGCAAGCACATTGATTCAGTTGCTTGCACAATGTTTACAGTTTGGCGACCCACCAAGAGGTGTCGAGCGCAAGCACATTGGGTCAATTGATGATTATGACAGTGCACAGTCCACTTGCTGTGGATGCTTGCATCGCTGCCATACGGTGTGGCAACATAAACATTGTATGTACTTGCCGAGAGGTGTTCAGCGAAATCAGCACTTGGGCCAAGAGCAGCTCAAGCCTGAGTACGTGTTGCGATGCTGGCAAATATACCTGTTAAATATACTCTAAATTAATCTATCATAATCCCTCATCGATGCATCATTCCTTGCTTACCATTGATAATCCCTAACTTGTCCTTATTCAAAATACCTGCGTCTTCTTAGGCTCATCTTGAGCGCATTCAAATGCTCATTTTGCAAATACTTCAATACATTTCAAATGCTCTGCAAGCATATATCCTTCCATGTGTGTGTGTGTGTGGGGGGGGGGGAGGCGATAAATCAAGCTTGATGTCTGAACTTAACAGGCTGCAATCGGTACCCATTTCACTGCCAATCGCCGAGCAGATAAAGCCAAATTATAGTTGCGTTTTATGGCCGAGCCCGAAAATCAGTCAGTTGCGATTGCGAATTGAAACGTTGAGGGAACAGGTCGCTTTTTATGGCCAACAGGAGGAGGAGACCGTCTGTCTACACTTCAATTTGGTTTGGTATTCAAAGCAGATTTCGCCTGCCAGGTATCATAAAACTATTTGATTCATCTTTCGATGTGAATAGGTTTATTCGAGGATTAAGCAAAGTTGTTGCACAGTTCTGTTAGGAGGAAACTGCAAAAAGTTCTCGGTTCGAAAGGGATTTAACTCGCTATCGGGCTGCGATTATCAAAAACGAGTGAAAAATGCCAAATGCGTATTGAAATGGACCGATGAGAGCGCCTATGTGCGCTATATGCGGCCAGCCGAGGCATATCAGGCGGTTGCACTCGACAGGGGCGAATCCCCTTCGATTCTGTTTCCATTTTGGAGATGCCTCTCCGCACCATCTAGCTCTTTTTTCATGTTGATTGGGTTCGGATATATCCGACGATGGGCCCTAGACAGGGGCTGTGCGGCATGCGGCGTGTGTGGCATGCCACTCCGCGTAGTATGCAGCTCGCACGTTTGCTATTCATCGGCTCGGTTTTTCTTTCATTCTTTGCGTTCATCTTTTTTGAGTTTTCGTTGCTTTACGGTCTCTTTTTGTTCGCAATTCAATGAATTTGAGGAATACACAAATCAGAAGAGAGCGCAGCTCCAGCTGCGTCTTTGACACAGTCAAGAAAAATAGGCAACGGGCAAATAGTCGAAGGGATGGCATGGGGGGGGGCAACTTAGGAAGGGACTCGGGTCCGGGCTCGGTCTCTGGGATGCCGCCTGCCATGCATGGATGCTATACGGATGGCAACCCGTAGTCGTCGAACAAACATGTTTGCATTTCAAATTCAAACGCGCCAGTTCTTTTCATTTCATCCATGCACGGTATACCAAGTTGCATGCCTCACACACGTGTCTGTGTCTGTGTCTGTGTTTGAGTTACGTAACATGTGAAGGCAGAGATTGAGTGACTGACTGACTGACTGCCTGACTGCGACCGGGTGCACAGACCGGCATCGTGTTTGCTCCTGTAAATTGAGCACCCCGCAACCGCCACACCTCTCGCTGAGCCCCTCCCCGCCCTCAACCGATGCTCGCAGTGGGCGGGCGACGTGAGTTTATTAACGTTTGGTTTGGGATTCAGCCAACATTTTCGACTCAATGACAGCAAACATTTACATTTTGCATGTTGTCAGCGCTCTCGATTCACTCTCCATGTGCACAAACCCAGCAGCAACAGCAACAGCAGCAGCAACAGCAGCAGCAGCAGCAACCCCGAGCAGCAACCTTCCTTTCGCTTTCACAAAGCATTGAGCGCTTTGAGGTTCTCGGGATTTTGATTTGCCTGCGTTTCCTTTGTTGCTTTAGCACCTTTTCTTGCTCTGCCTGTCAATAGATAAGAGCGGACCGTGCTGGGGATTTGATTTGGATTTTGATTTCAGCTTCTGATTTCGGTTTCCATGTCGCGCTCGACGGCCCCTTGGCCCCAATCTAAGGTAGGCAATATTTACACAAGACCCACTCGGTGTATTTAAGCAGCTTTCCAAGGCGTTCGCACAACATGAATAGGCATAAAGAACTTTCAATTTGAGCTCACATTTCTTCCCTCACATTTCGATTAATCGATATTTATTGTATTGTATTGTTGTAGAGCTTCAGGTAAATAACAATCCTTGATAGTAACGATAATATCGATGGAGGCTCGAAGAAAACCATTGATAGTTTTTCTATCATCGTTAACATCGGCTTAAAGCGTCATTATTTTTAATCCATTATTCTCTCCTCTTTATGAAGGAAACTTCTATTGCTATTAAGTTTAAACTATGGTTAACTATCATTTAAAGTGCATGTTATAAGTGAATTATAACAACAGTTTAGAAACTGTAAACATCAAATGTATGCGCTTAAATTTATATTTATTTATTTATTATTTTTGGGGCATTAAATCGATGTTATCGGTGGCTTAGACCATCAGATTATCGAGCGAATATACCAACCGTTGCTGCCTACGTGATCACTAGTGCTCAGTGCAGCTCAAACTGTGCTGAAGTGTCGATCTATCGATATTACGTGCACTGCGGAGTCTCAGGCTTAGCGAATACATCAACCGAGGCTGATCGAACTACTGTGTTTGGGCAAGCAGTACACTGCTTTCACCTGCTTGCATTCAGTGCAATCCCAAGACATGATCCCATATGTGTCTTGGATCACTCGCATTTTATTTTCTTTTCACATTCAGAAATTTAATTAAAAGCCAAGAAATAAATGTTATCTTGGGCATGCCGGATAATTTTAATGCCCTTCCTTGCAGGTGTTCATCCCCTCCGATCGTTGCTATATAAGTTATTTATGTATAATGCTGCAAAATTGAATACTATTGTAAGTGTTTATTAACAGCACCAAACTCCAAAAGCCGGACATATTCAACATATAAAATTTATAGTTTTAGTTATTGTTGCTATGAAAGATATAGTACATAATAAAATATACAGTATATAAAGCACATATATAGTACACATAAAATTATCAAAATAAGCAGACGTCGATTACTGACCCACTTTAATGGCACTCATAAGTTAGGTTAATTCAGATCGATAGGTCTGGCCAGAAACTTTACAGACTACCCTCGTCCATAGAATACTCACGCAACGAACTCCATTAATTTTATGATCTTACAAAGAGTCATGAAATATAGCTATAATTTCCGCTAGCAGGTTTATCCCACAATACATATGGAGGTAAAAAAGCCAAATTGGTAGCACTGGTGATTGTTATCAAAGTTGAACAACAACATATGTTTTACTGCTGCGATTGAATAGATTTTGTTGATGAAAAACAAAGAACTGGTTTTGCAGTAGTGTGTTTATTTTTAGCTAGCACTAAGTGTAGTTGTAGTTCAGTGTACCCATCACGGCTGTGCTTACAGGGTATAACAATTAAGTAAACAAAATACATCGACCCAATTAAGTTTGTCTTTAATTCGCGTGTCTAATTACCTCGCACACTCAGGCACTCAATCAGGTCCGTCTAATGGGCGTAGGGGCCAGACTGCGGCTGCTTGGGGCAGCGCGATTGGCGGATGCAGCTGCCCGCCGTGTCGCGGGCGTATCCCTTGTTGCAGTAGCAGCCATCGGGGCAGCGTATGTAGTTCACCAGGCAGGGCTGCCCCAACGTGGCACACTCCGCATCGCAGTTCGGTCCGCAGCTCAGATATGTCTCGTGGCGTGAGCAGTTGCGCGGCACTGAGTCGTCGTGGATGCATAATAAATATTAATTCACTCTTATCTCCCGTCCTGATGCCCCATTACTCACCCAAGTACGGCTGGGCAGCGGACAGCGCCAGCAGCCCCACACAGAGGATGACGATGCGAGTGAGCATGGCGGCACTTCGATTTGCTTGTTCTGTTCTGGTTCCGCTTGTTTGTAGAACCTGTCGGCAATTGAATTGTTTAGCGAGCTGCGAACGCAATTTTATACGTCAGTCCAGCCAGAGATCGTGCGATGAGACTGTTTCCAAGGGGGAAGCACCTGGCACAAACAGCGCGATAAGATGCAGTGCCCAAAAGTATGCAATCAAAGATCTTTTCTTTCATTTTTAACACCCTTGCTGAGGGTATATTGGTTTGCTATATATACGAGTATATTCAGCTTTGATTTTGTGCCACAGAGTCGCGTGTTTTCACTCCGTGATCGACGGTCTCTTAGTCCTCCCTTTACTCTGTTAAACTGTCTATCCTAAATCAATTAACTCTACATCCTAACAACTAATACTAATCTACCGATCCTATTGAGTTTTACTGGTTTTTCCCCAATCATTTGCTGTAAATGTTTGATCGGGAATTCTTGTTTTATATTCCCCAGCCTAAATTTAAAAATACATATTTGTAATTAATTTTAATTTTTTTTATTTTTTACCAAATTCAATCTTAAAATCAAAGTCTTAAACTTTTATTTTATTTTTCTTTTTTTTTTTTAAATTTATCCAATATTAATCAAAAAATAAAAACTAATTTTACATTTTAAGTCGACTGGCGTAAATAAATAAAAAAAATAAATAAATAAAAATAAAATAAAAATAAATAAAAATAAAAAAAATAAAATAAAAAAATAATTAAAAATGATGCCTTGCTTTCAAATATATGTATCTTTGTACATATACAGTTCATATATAGAATGAAGCAACTTAAAACTAATAACATCAATTTAATATTAGTACGATCATCAATAGTCTTTAAGAAATCTTAAACTTTTATTTTTTTTTTTTTTAAATTTTATCCAATATTAATTTAAAAAATAAAAACTAATTTTGCATTTCAACTTGACTGGTTGAGTTGACGTTAAATGAATAAATAAATAAATAAAAATAAAAAAAAAAATAAAAAAAATATACCTTGCTTTCAAATATACGTGTATGTATCTGTGTACATATACAGTTCATGTATAGAATGAAGCAACTTAAAACTAATAACATAAATTAAAAATTAGTAAGATCATCAATAGTCTTTAAGAAATCTATAATTCGTTGCCTTTTTTACTCGATTTATAATATTGACAATTCACTCAAACGTTCTTGCCCCAGTGTGCTGCGTTTTCCATATGGTAAAAGGGATTTATGCCAGTGGGAAATGGGTTTATCAGGAATAAGGAAGCGTGCCCGATCCCGTGCAGAATATATGGTATATATATATATATGTATATAGTTATGTTTATATAAAGATATGATTAACAGGAACCTCTGTCGTGACTCACATCGTGACTCATCATATCGATAGCTTTTCGATAGGCACACTTGGTGGTTGCCAGATCACTGGCAAGTGCCGCATCTGGCAACGCGAATCGAGCGAGAGAGCGAGCGAGTGAGAGAGCAATCGAGGCGAACAGGTAAACGGGTCGCTGCGATACTTGTTACAGTTGTGTACCTGTTTTTGCCTCTTTTCCGCTGCTCACGCTCTCAGCGCGCTCTCGCCAGTCTCTGGCTCCGTCTCTGGCACATCTCCTCATCTCCACTTCGATCTGTTGCTTAGTTGAGTTTTGCATGTGGCGCGTTCAACAACGGAACAAACACGCAACGCGACTCGGTTGGTGTCACTTTGTTTTTTTTTGTTTTTCATTTTTTTTTTTTTGCGTTTTGACTTTTTGGCCACAAAGTGTTTGCTGCTGTTTCTCTCCGTGTTGTGCCCCAAGTGTGAGTTATTGTTATTGTGTGCAACGTTGTGTGTTGCTGCTTTCGATTCTGGAAGAAGCCAAAAAGAAGCCGTGGCAATTGTGTGTGTGTGTAGGAAATTTGCGAATGTCCGCGGCCTTTGAACTCTGCTTTTGACATCTGTTCGGCTTCGATCGCCCACTCTCTGCCTCTCCCTCTCTCTCTCTCTCTCTCTCCCTCTGTGCGCTGCTCATTCACACGCTCCACCGCTCGCTCTCTCTCTCTATCTCTCTCTCTCTCCCTCTCTCTCGCGTTCTTGGTGTGTATAACCAGGCCATGCATTTTTCTGTTTTCGCAACAAGACGTCAATGGCCAAAGGCGCTGCCAACGTCGTCGTCGTCGTCGTCGTCGTCGTCGTCGTCATTTTTCGAAACGTTCTCGCTTTGTTGCATTCCAAAGTAAATGCTACTAATAACAAAAAGGCACCACCAGCAACAGCACCAGCAACAGCAGCATCGGCAGCAACAACAACAACTACAACAACAATGCGATCGTAGTAGTTGTAGTAAAGAGAAAAGGAAGGCAATCCAAAGCGGCGATCGCTTCCAATAAAACGAGGAAAAAAAGTTGCCTGACTTGTTTCGGCTTCACTTGTCTGTGTGTGTGCGTGTGTGTGTGTGTGTGCGACAGAGAGCACAAAAGAGCAATAGAAGGAGAGAGATGGAGAAGGAGAGAGAGGAATATTGCTCTGGGCATGCCCAAATGCCAGGCTTCTTGGCCAGTTTGCAGCTCGCAGCCTGCAGGCAACAGGCAACAGTCGCGGCACATGGAACTCTGCATACGTAAATTGGCAGCAGTAGCAGCAGCAGAAAAAAAGAGAAAGAGAAAGACAACAACAAGCTACAACAAGCAGCGAGGCAACGCGAGATCGATGCACAACAAATAGCCCAAAAAAGGCGAAAGAAATTACATAATCGAAGATGCCAAGTTATTAAAGCCAAACAAATGCTTCGAAATTGGCCAAATTTATGTGGCCATTAAGAGCGCTGTATGTGAGTGTGTGCGTGTATGCCTGTACCTGTGCGTGTGTGTGTGTGTGTATAACAAGTTCGTTGCCTAAGTCATTTGTATGATAACAACCAGCAACAACAGCCGCAAGAGCAACAAGAGCGACGAGAGCGAACGCTGTAAATCAAAGCTAATCCGAAAACCGATTTCTGTTTTCTGCACACTCCACAAATCTCCTTGCTGCTCTTGTTATTGTTGTTGTTCTTGTTGTTGTTCTTGTTGTTGTCTGCGAGCAGCAGAAATAGTTGAGAAACGGGCAGAGAGTAGACACATTAAAAAGCCATCAGAACGATACATCCATGCCGAAGATCTTCCACTCTTTACGCTTTTCTCTTCCTCTCCCTCTCTCTTTCTCTCTCTTTCCCTCTCCCTCGATCTCTCCCTCTCTCTCTCCTTCTGTTTCCAACTAATTATAAATATAAATATATACATTCCTTAACGATCCAAACGAAAAGTCAATAACCAAAAGAAAATCTCATGTGCAGATCGAAACCTATAAACCCAAATACATATGTCTATGCACGTGTCCATGTGAATCTACAGCAACAACAACAACAGCAGCAGAAGCAGCAACAGCAGCAACGGTAACAACAACAACAACAACAACGCCAGCAACAGCAATTTACGACGACTTTGAGGCGTCGGCGACTCCAATTCGGACGCTGTCGCCACATTCCATGGTAAGTGGAGGCCATAAATTTCCCAGTGAAAATTCAGCCCGAAAATGCTTAAACATGAAATTTATTTGACAAAGCCAGACTAGTATGCAGGTCGCGAACAAATTAAGAATTTAAATATATACCAGACAGAGTGTACACTGTGCACACACACACACACACACATAAACTGACGGAGTAATGATCCTCATAATGCTCTCTCCTAGGGAATAGTGTTTAAACATGTAAAATAAAATAATCAGTTAACTTTGATTATCACCAATCACAAGTTTTGCAGGTTGTAGTACTTCCACTCATTATTTTAATTTTTTTTTTTTTAATTTTTTACTACAATATGTATTAAACGAAATTTCTTAATTGAACTAGCGTACTATTACCATTTTGGACAACTTATTCAAATCTGCATCAATTCAAAAAAAAAAAAAAAAAAACTGTATCAATATTATTTTTAATGCAGCTATCGATAGTGCAAGAGACTATCCTTAAGATGTGTAATTGATTTTTGTTATTTTAAAGATTAAAAGATTGTTATGCCCGCTACACATAAGGGAGCAGGGTATTATAACTATAAATGTATGTCACAGATGTAATCGATTCCAAAAAGTATATATATTCTTAAGCAGCATCAACAATCGAGTCCATAAATCCGTCTGTTCGTCCGTCTGTCCGTCTGTCCGCCTGTCTGTCTGTCTGCCTGTCCGTCTGTCCAACTATTTGTCTGTCTGTCCATTTAAAAACCAAGAACTCAGAGACTATAATAGCTAGGACTACCAAATATGGTGGCAATATATGTTACTAATTCACGCAGATCAAGTTTATTTTAGATTTTGGCCACGCCCCTCTTCCGCCCCGATAAAAACCTAATTGCAAGCGTAATATCAATGCAGCATAGTTCATTCAATAGTTATCAACTTTCGAAAGATTTCTGGAAATTTTGTTGCAATTGGTTCATTAACATAGAAGTTATTTAAGAAATTGTTATGTCGAAGCCGAACCCGAATTAGCTCCCCAAAGTATGCAACAGAAAATATGCAAAACACAGAAGTTATATATCTATACCTTTGCAAGCGATACATTCATTTTGGCCAGGTGATTGCAACGCACCTTATGAGATAGAGCTGGAGAAACATGGATGTTTGCTGAGGTATTTCTATTAGGAGACATCTCCGACGGCGTAAAGTAAATGTATATATCAACAGAGGAATCGGAATAGCCCTGTCCGTCTGTCCGGGTGTCCGCGTGTCCGGGTGTCCGTCTGTTGAAACCATCACAAGTCTCTCAGTTGTGGAGCTATCTTAATGACTAACTTGGTATACAAGCTTTCTATTGCTGCACGCTGTAATTAAGTCGGAACGAGCCGGATCAAACCGATATATCGTATAGCTGCCATACAATCTATCGGCCGATATCTGTTATTTGATAAGATATTGTAACCAAATTTACTATATGTATCTTTTTCTATATATATAATATGCATATAAAATTTCATAAGAATCTGACTACTATTACAAATAACTGCCATAGAAAGAATTGGTCGGATTGCATGTTTAAGTTAGAAGACCTGTTCTGCTTTTAGAAAAAACTGAACTTATCAGTGCCAATCAAAGTGAAACATAATATTGAATATATAAATTAAATTCTGCACTATCATATATGACTAGTATTGCAATGATCGGAATATATAAGAACCTCTAAAGGTATAGTACGAAGTTAGTAGGTCGTTTTCATGTGATCATTTCCAGCTGAAATTTGAGACATTTGAGCAAAGTCTGCATCTGCACGAATGCTAGAGGTTATTCACAATATTCGAATAATGATAATGAAATTGCATTTGGATTGTTGTCGAACAATTTGCATGGACCAAGGGTCCGTCAGTGGGGTTACCTTGCCTGGTCTTGGACTCAAGGCTTGGAGCTTTGCCTTCGTCTCTACGCTCTCTGACTGTCATGGTCTACAGTCGATAGATGGAAGAGGGACGAAGGAACGGGGGCATGAAGATGACAACGGGAACTGTGAGTGCTGGTAACGGGTCTCTCTCACTCTCCGGCAGGCCACTTTCTAGTGCTCCTTTTGGCCGAGCTGGTCGACTCGCGCTTTAGTCTAATGATGTCAATTACATCGTGGCACTCGCATTGTGGGCAACAGCAAATGCAGGCCCGCTTATAAGGCAGCAACAATGTGGCAGTGCCAGCAACTGCGCATTTGCAACAAGTGTCTTTGGACTCTCCTGCAACTGCAGCAACTGCAGCTTCGTCTCCGACTTTGACTTCATTAAAATTGCTTTTCATTTGGGTGCATGCTTCTCATACATACGTAAACCCGTATGAACGTGTTCGCAGCGATGTTTTCGGCTCTACTCCGACCAGTTGGGGGTTTCTTTTCGCTTCTACTGCGGCACAAAAATGGTCGGAAAACATTTTAATGAGTGTTTATGAAATTGTTAAGGCCACAACAACCGATCGTCCACGAATCTATTCATTGTTCATTAACTTGAGCAGCCTTCATAGAGTACAATTCAAATCGCACTATTCCAGACTGTCATCAGCGAACACTTAGCATCGAGTTTCTGTTAAGATAAACGACGTTGTTTTTGTTGGCCTTCCGCATTGTTGCATGTTAATAACTTCAAATTTATGGCTCAATCTTTGATCGAATTTTGTGCGATGCACTACGCAAGGAGAGACCCAAAACGACAGCAGAAGAGCGCAGAAGAGACGAAAAAGTCATAACAGCATCGCTTCCCGTCACGCCCACGTTGTGGATCCAATGAGATTCCCGAAAGATGATGGCACGAAGGGGGGGGGGGGGTACCCTTTTCACATGAGCTGTTTACGCCCAATTTGTCACACATTTCAACAGGTTGCAACAGGAGGCATAATCAAAAGGGGCAACGTCGCGACGTCGTCGAAATGACGATCAACGACTCCGCTTCGAGTGCCCTTAGACGGAGTGGAGGCTTCAGCCTAAGCCCGCGTGCCCGATACCCTGTAGCCAGTACCACGTAGCCGTACCAGGGCCCCTTCTTGGGCTCGGGTAGGCGTTGTTCTCTGGAATTTTGGGGCATGCCTTGCGGGCATTATGAAGCGTGAGGAATTTCTTTTCGTTTCACGTTCTTTGTTTTTTTTTTGTCGACTGCCTCAGTGGTTGTTGTTGCTATTCTTGTTGTTGCCCCGTTGTGGTTGTCCTTTCTAAGTGAAAAATTATGCAAAAGTGTTTTATTTTAATAGCGGAAATCATTTATAGATGTTGTAATAAAGCCTCAATCTGTTCTTGTCTCCTCTCTCTCGTGTTTTGGCTCGACGCTGCTCTTTCCGCTCTTGCTGCTGCTGCTGTTGCCGGGGGCAGTCTTTTGTAGTCGTTTAACGACCGCCAACGATGCTGCCAACAATGCGCAACAATGTTGCCACACTCGACACACTCGAGGCTTAGGCTCAGGTAGGCAGTGGCGAAAGGATTCCACACCAAAAAGTATTCAAAACAATATTCAAAATCATAACTGGCACTAATGAACCGAAGCGCGTCTGCCTGCACCATTCATATTCATTATCAGACACAAAAAAAAAAAAAAAGAACAAAAAATTATCAGACACAATGTTACTTCCATTAGCTGACACCACTTCGCTTCCCTTTGGTGACCCTCTTGGGGAACTCTCTCTCTTCTACAAAGACTCCTAACCGAAGATAGTGGCAGCAGCAGCATCGATAGAGCCACCAGGAACTGCATGTTTGACGACCGTTTCCCTTGAGCTGGGAGTGAGATGTATGACGACGTTATGTTTAATGTTTAATGCGATCTATTTCCGCAATGACTTCATTTTCACACCATAAACAAACAAAAACCGCACGAACTTGCCGCAGAAGATCAACGAGAATTGGCAAGGCAACGGAGACAAGAAGCAGAGCGGAAAGAGAACGCACACTCAGAGCACTGCTCAATATCAGCTTCGAGTTCGCATTGACTTTTTGTGCCGCTCAAGTGGCGGCTCTTTAATATCGGAGCATAAAGGCAGGCCAAAGTGCAATTATAAAACCATTACTGCGGCTAAATTAGCTCATTTGTAATGAAGCCGGGCTTCATAATCGTTAAAAAAATATTACAAACATATAAAGAAAGAAGGAGAGAAAAGCAAGAGCGAAATGGGAAAGAAAACGAAAACAAAACGACGACAACGACGACAAACAAAAAGCGAGCGAGCTACAAAAAGCAGGCGAGCAAATGATAATCGAGCCGCAGAGACGCGCCCCAAAGATACGGGAAATGCATTCGCGGAGCAATAAAGCCAGATGGCACTTCTGCAATTGATAAGGCCATTTCGCGGCGCCCTCGTAAAAGTTGCGAGTCGCTGGAAGATATGCCAAATGCTACACACAGTGCGTATGCGTATTTTATGGCCTGGCGCTCATTGATTGGAAATAGGCGGATGGCAAAAGAGTCCATTAAATGGGTATCGAAGAGCCTAGGGAATATGCAAATTAGTGCCGCCGCGATAATTCCTTTATGCGGGAATGCCTTTATTGTTGCTGCAGCATTATGCGGGCCACAGAGAGAGGGGGGGAGAGAGGGAGAAACCGCAGTTTGTGTCCTAAGTCTTCGGTCGGGTTTGTCGCCTAAGTCTTTTGTCATTGCGCATAACATTTCAATTAATATTGCCAGCCCAGACATGTCTATAACTCACTGCCTGTGTGTGTGTGTGTATGGCGCTGCCTGCCTCATCAGCTGCGGCGCAGCTTCCGCTGCTTATGCAGCGAGATTTAATTGATTTGAGTAATTTCCCATTGCTTTTAATTAAATTTGTTAATGCTAACTCTGCTGACTCTGCTGACTTTCTCCAAAGCGTCGACAGCTACCGCGCTCGAGTGCTCGAGAGCGTGCGCAGCGCCAAACTCAATTAAATGATAACAAATTAAATACACAATGTATCTTCGTGGAGCAGGCCGGGGCTGGCCGATGGTTGCGATACTGAGGCGCCGCTGGCGAGTGAGCGGCACAATTCGCACAGCGCTGAGGCACAGTCTGCCTGCTGCCTTGCTGCCTGCTGCCTGGCTGCCTTGCCCCAAAATTTATGGCCACATTCAATTCTGGAGTTTATGTGACTGCGAGCAAGCTGAATTTGCATAAGACTCGCAATTCTCCATTCTCCATTCTCCGTTTGCCGTTCTTCGTTCTCGGTCTGCAGACGATCTTCACTAGAATTCTCTTGGCTCTGGCATTTGAAAGTCTCATTGTCTCGGCCTGACTGTGTATGCCTGTGTGTGTGTGTGTGTGTGTGTGTGTGTGTGTGTGTGCAAGTTATTCGCATTCTCTGGAAATCGTTTATTTATACTCTTGCTAAGTATAGTATATTATTGTCGCAAAACACACGATTAAATGGGTATATTCATAGTTCCAGCATAGTCGTTCTATGCTGATATAACTTGTTACATCAGCTACCCTGCCATCTCTCCCTCTCTCTCTCCCCCTCTTTCTCTCTTTTCGAAGGGCATTTCTGTTGCTTTGTTAGAGTGTTTGGAAATTCTTAAGAATATTTGTCACCCTGTGATGTTAAGATACAATATTATGATGTACGGATTGTTCAGTTAATAATAATAAAAAAAAAAAAAAAAAATAAAAATAAAAAAAAAAAAAAAAAAATTTTTTTTTGCTCATTCCTTCAGTATTGTTCATTCTTTGTTCTCCTCTCTCTCTCTCTGTCTCTCTCTCCCTCTCTCTCTCTTTTTGATGAGCATTTCTGTTGTTTTTTTATAGTGTTTGGTAATTCTTAAGAATATTTCTCACCATCTGATGTCAAGATACAATATTATGATGTACGGATTATTGACTTAATACTTATACTACCAAAAAAAAAAAAAAAAAAAATTCTGTTGCTCATTCCTTCAGTATTGTTAATTCTTTGTTCTCCTCTCTCTCTCTCTCTCTCTCTCTCTCTCTCTCTCTCTTTTTGATGAGCATTTCTGTTTCTTTGTTATAGTGTTTGGTAATTCTTCACCCTGTGATGTTAAGATACAATATTATGATTTACATATTCTTCACTTAATAATAATAATACACACAAAAAAAAAAAAAAAATATTTCTGTTGCTCATTCCTTCAGTATTGTTCATTCTTTGTTCTCCTCTCTCTCTCTTTCAGACCGGCATGCTGAGGAGGCATACAAATGACGAATTATGAGAATCTGATAAATTTGCCATTAAATTTTAATGCAAATAATCATGGAACTACTAATGAGAACAATGGGACTATTGCTCTTGCCGAGCAGCTATTGAACAAGATGTCGCAGCGGGACTTCTCCGAGGTAAGTCAACGGTAGGGGAAGGGTCTGTTGGGGGCGGCAGTCCTTGACCTTGAGGTGCAGCTAATGAGGTGCTGCAAGATGATGGATAAACTCGGATAAGAGCCGAGGCACCTCGACGAGTCGTGGCATGCGCTGTCAACTCGTTGCCGATTCGTGCAGCATGACAATTATTTATGGGGGGCCTCGTGCAGAATGTGAAACCTAATCAGGCATTGTGTGCCACAGGCAGCACAGCTGCAGGGGGAGTGAGGGGGTCAGTTCAGGAACGAAACGAAATGGAAAACAATCAACGGGGCCAGTGCTAATAATTAAAAAGATAGCAAAATGATTTCAATGCTGATTAACCGAGCGGCGGGACTACAAAAGGGCTAAGCAGCAACAGCAACAGCAACAACAACAGCAACAACAAAAACAACAACAACAAAGAAACACACGCCAAATTAAACAAAGCGCCGAGATAAAAACGCCGGGCACACACACAGAAACACACACACACACACAGCAGCTCCGACTACACTCTATAGGCCCTTTCATCATATTCCGCGCTGTCATGTCATGGCCAACAACGACGACAACAGCAACAACAACAACAACAACAGCAACAACAATGACAACAGCAAAGACAACAGTCAGAGGCAGGCAGAGACGAGCAGACGAGGATCAACAGGAGGGCAAAGAGGTGCAGCGAGAGGAAGACGAGGAGGAGAACGAGACAACGACAACGTCAGCGATGTTGGATAAGTTTTGTGGCGCATGTTTAGAAGCTCCCTGCTGTCCGTCCAGCCATCGATCCATCCATCCGTCTATCAATCCATCCTTTTGTCCAACTGTCTCTCTGTCTGTCTGTCCGACCGTCTGTCTGTCCTGCAGTCTCTGTCTGTCCGTTCGTCAGTCTGTCTGTCCGTTTTTCCGTCTGTCTGTCCTTCTGTCTCTCTGTTTGTCCGTCAGTTTGTCCGTCCTTCTGTATCTCTGTCTTTCTGTCTGTCTGTCCGTCTGTCTCTTCGTCTGTCCGTCCGTCTGTCTGTCTGTTTGTCTTTCCGTCTGTCTTACCTTTTCTCTGTCCGTCTGTCGAACTTCTCTCCTCTTGTTTTTCGGACCACAGATCAACTCTGAGCTTTTTTGGGGCAAGCGGATAAGCGCTACCTGCTACCTCCGCTAGCAGCGGATAATGTCTATGTAGTGGCCGGATAAACGACAATGCGCTGCGGATATTGTGGCAGCAACAGCAGCAGCGAGCTAATTATTTTATTACGCGTTAAATTGCAACAAAATTCTTGACTTAAGCGCGGAACATGCCGATGTGCGCCACCAGCAATCGTGAAATTGTTGGCATTCCAATGCGGCGACTCTATCGATGGGCCAGTACCGGGGCTGGGGTTGGGGCTGGGACTGGTGATGGTGCCCCCGCTTGCAGTCTCTTAGTCTCTCTGTCTCCCGGTCCCCGCTGTCTGTCAGTCTGTCTCGCGGACTGGTGGCCACTTGGCAGTTAAGCTCAGCGCGCCACACTCCACACATAAACTTTAACTTCATAGGAGAGAAGAGCAGGGGGGGGGGATGCTGAGCAACAACTTGAAGCCAACTGCTGCCAGGTTGCATCTTTGGGTGCCACTTTTTTGTTGGCTCGGCCTGGCCAACCTGGCGACCAGTTCTCGCATCGCAGGTTTTCCTTTTTCTCCTTTTTCTCCCCAGCTTCAACATTCCGATTGCTTTGCTCTCTTCGTCCGCTCCCTCTTCCTCTCTCTCTCTCTCTGTGTCTATCTGCCTCTCTCTATCTGTCTTGCAGCTTCTTGCTGCTAAATTCTTTTGCTTCCTTGACTATTTTCTAAAATGCTGTTGTTGCTCTTGACTTAGCTGGAAATTGCTGAAGCGAGATAGCAGACATATCATCTTACATGACTTCTCTATGTGGCATTTGGGCGCCAATCCCTTAACTGATACACCGCATTCGAGGTGCACCGCACGAAAGGGTCGTCGAGTTGCCACTCCACTGCAGTGCAGCCAGAGAGTTGCCTAATCTTCGCCTGCCGCGGATAATGTCTGCCATGTCCGCTTAAATTGCCTATTAATAGAGTCAGGAGCCAGTCAGGTCTAGGCTAAGGCGTTTATCCGCAGTTATCCCTAAGTGGTCAGCAGCGAACTACTTGTGAACTTACCTTGAATTGGAGTGTGACTTATCCGTGCTTTATCCACGCTTGTCACTGCCTTCAGCTTCATATCGGATAGAGCGTAAAGTTATCCCCAGTTATCCGTGATTTGAAAAAGACAGAGAAACAGACAGACTGAGAGATAGAGAGAAAGACAGAGAGATAGACAGACAGAGAGAAAGACAGAGAGAATGACAGAGCGACATGCAGACAGAGAAAAAGGCGGACAGATATACAGACAGACAGAGAGATATATAGTAAAACAGAGAGACACACAGACAGACATGCAGACCTACAGACAGCGAGGTACAGGGGGACAGACAGAGACACAGACTGAGGGACAGACAGACATACAAAGAGAAAGATAGAGCGACTTACAGACAGAGAGAAAGACGGACCGATATACAGACAGACAGAAATAGAGAGACATAGAGACAGACAGACGGGGAGACAGACAGACGGAAATGGAGAGACAGAGAAACAGACAGAGAGACAGAGCGGCAGACAAATAGACAGACAGACAGTGAGAGATAGGGGGACAGAAAAACAGAGGGAGACAGACAAAAAGAGATAGACAGACAGACAGACAGACAGACAGACAGACAGACAGACAAACAGACAGACAGACAGACTGACAGACAGACAGACAGACAGACAGATAGATAGACAGACAAACAAACAGACAGAGAGATAGAGAGACAGGGAGACAGAGAGAGATAGTTAGACAGTTAGACATACAGAAAGTGAGAGACAGGGAGACAGACAAACAGAGAGAGACAGACAGACAGATAAAGAGAAAGACAGAGACAGACAGAGTCCCTCTGTGGGTTAGTTCGGGCATGTTTTGTGCGTGTTTATTTGACTTTGACTGCGCGCCGGATGCCATTTTCGACTGAGCCTGGCCCTGAGCCTGAGTCTGAGCCTGAGCTACGGCTTGGCTCTGGTTCTGCCGCTGACTGTGTCGGCAATCGGCTTTGCAAGATCAGCGCTAGCAACGCCGCTAACGCTGCGCAAAAATTTCATCTTTGCCAAGTTATGGCGAGTGGTTTGCTAACTTGTCCGACGCGCTCTATGTGTGCTCTCTCTCTCCCACCTTCTTTACTCACTCTCTTCTCTCTCCCTCGATCTCTCTCTCTCTCTCCTTCTCTGTATCTTCCTCTCTTTGTGTGTATGTGTGTGTGTGTGCGTATATTTGGTTTTGTTTTAACTTTTGATTGTTTTGTTATTTCCCTCTCTTTGTTACGCCCACTTCATTTGGCTTATCGCGCCGCGCTGCGAAGGGCAGCCAGATACGGATAAGGAGAAGGGAGCAGTACAATTAGGAGGGGGGCAGGAACTGAAGGGAGAGCAGGAGCAGGGGCAGAAGCAGGAGCGGGCGCGCGCTTTAATGGCTATAGCCAACATCAATTTGAGTTGTGCATCTGTTAGATACTTTGTGGCTTCAACTTGAGGCATGCATCGACGAGTTGCCTCATGCACAAGGGACACACACACACACACACACACACACACACTGACATACAGACAGACATACATGTATTTGAAAGGCAAGCCAGAAGACTAATCTAAGCACGTTATCCGTAACCCACGCCCCGAATGCCAGCACGCCCCGAGTCCCACATTCCGCCCCCGCCTCAGGCTGCTCCCGTGCCCTGCCTCCACTTGATCCGCTCCAGCAGCAGCAGCAACGGCATTTGCCACTTGGCACTTGGCACTTGCTGTGCACGTTTTCTAGGAAGCAAACCATCGCACTGCGCTCTGCGATTTCGGATTTCAGTTCTGGCTTTGCCGAGGAATCGGGATCGGGCTGCGACTGCGACTGCAACTGGGACTGCGAGTGGGGCTGGTGCTGGGGCTGATGCTGGTGCTGGGCTAATGCATTTGCATACTCATGCCATTTAATTGCTTCAAAAATATGTAAAAAACTCCACGCTCTTGTCACGGCCTCGGCCTCGTGCTCGTCCTCGTCCGCGCCTCGTCTCATCCTTGGCTCGTCTCGGTGGCTTATGCCAAAAAAGGCTCCAGCTGCAACACCTCGTTGCGCAGTCGTGGCTCAGTTCTGGGGCCACGAATTCGCGGAATCGCTTCCGCATTTGCCAAACTGCAGCAGTCGCCAGTTGGCCGGGAACGTGACTCAGTGGCCGCATACCTGCGCTGCTGCCGCTTCTGCTTCTGCTGCCACATAGCGTGGCACTGCGTGGACGGCGACAGCAGATTGAACTGGACTGCGGCAATTTAACATAATTACAGCGCGTTGATGAGGCCGCACAGTGGCGCAAAAGTCGCGCAGCGCCAACAGAAAGTGATGCCTCATTACCGATGTCGAAATTTCACTTTCGAAACAATTGAATCGGCGCTGAAGTAATGAGCAAACAGGCGAGAAGGCTCGCAAAAGAGAATGTCCAGCACTTAAGAGAAAGGGGTGGGGAAAGGGAGATAACTGACAGAGATATAAGTCTATTATGTAGCCAGATCTATAATTAATATATGATCTACAGCACCATATGATGCCATAGCACCTCATCTATGGCAGAGCATATGTCACGCATTATCCCAAACCAAATCGCTCATATTTATAATTCATAGCACCATATGATGCCATAATAAATATGAGTTCATTCCTTGCTGTACTCACTTTCAATGAGTACGAGTGAGTGTTGTGATGTATTCACTATACTCATTTCTTTGATAGGTCGTACAGTATTCTTGAGTGTGGTATTCTAGGTTATGTTGCCAGATACTACCATACCACCATATGATGCCACAGCACTTCATCTATGCCAAAGCATATGCCACGCTTTATCCCATACCAGTTCTCTCATATTACACTCCTGCTTGAATGTATTTAAAACAATTGAATCATTCATAACAAATATGAGTTAATTCCTTGCCGTACTCACTTACAATGAGTAGGAGTGAGTGCACTGATGTATTTACTATATTCATTTCTTTGATAGGTCGTACAGTATTCTTGAGTGTGGTATTCTAGGTTATGTAGCAAGATCTTTAATTAATATATGATATATAGCACCATATGATGCCTTAGCACTTCATCTATGGCAGAGCATATGTCACGCATTATACGAGTGAGTGTTGTGATGTATTCACTGTACTCATTTCTTTGATAGGTCGTACAGTATTCTTGAGTGTGGTATTCTAGGTTTTGTTGCCAGATACTACCATACTACCATATGATGCCATAGCACTTCATTTATGCCAGAGCATATGTTACGCATTATCCCATACCAAATCACTCCTGCGTGAAAGTATTCTTGAGTATGGTATTCTAGATTATGTTGCCAGTTCTTTAATTAATATATGATATATACCATCATATGGTGCCATAGCACTTCATCTATGACAAAGCATATGTTACGCATTATCCCATACCAAATCTCTCATATTACACTCCTGCTTGAATGTATTCAAAACAATTGAATCATTTATAACAAATATGAGTTCATTTCTTCCCGTACTCACTTACAATGAGTACGAGTGAGTGCTCTGACGTATTCACTATACTCATTTATACAAGTACATACTCACACGCCTTGCGACCTTCTCCTCTTGCAGAACGAACCGGAATGCACGCCCGAGTTGCCCGCCGCGAACCGCGCGCTCTTCCTGGAGAAGGTGCGTCAGTCGAACGCGGCCTGCCAGAGCGGCGACTTTGCCACGGCGGTACTGCTCTACACCGATGCCCTGCAGCTGGACCCGGGCAACCACATACTCTACAGCAATCGATCGGCGGCACGACTCAAGCAGGGACAGTTCGCGGCGGCGCTGCAGGATGCGACGCAGGCGCGTGAGCTGTGCCCCCAGTGGCCCAAGGCGTACTTCCGCCAGGGCGTCGCCCTTCAATGCCTCGGCCGCTACGGCGAAGCCTTGGCCTCCTTTGCCGCCGGCCTGGCGCAGGAGCCGAGCAACAAGCAACTGCTCGCCGGCCTGGTGGAGGCGTCGCTTAAGAGTCCGCTGCGTGCCGCCCTGGAGCCGACGCTGCAGCAGCTGCGCGCCATGCAGCTGCACGAGTCCCCCTTCGTTGTCAGCTCGGTGGTGGGGCAGGAGCTGCTGCAGGCCTCGCAGTACCAGGCAGCGGTGGCCGTGCTGGAGGCGGCGCTGCGCATCGGCAGCTGCTCGCTGAAGCTGCGAGGCAGCGTCTTCAGTGCGCTGAGCTCAGCTCACTGGGCCCTCAACCAGCTGGACCAGGCCATCGGGTACATGCAGCAGGATCTGGCAGTGGCCAAGTCACTGGGCGACACGGCGGGCGAGTGTCGTGCCCACGGCAACCTCGGCTCGGCCTACTTCAGCCAGGGTGCCTACAAGGAGGCCCTCACCGCACATCGCTACCAACTGGTGCTGGCCATGAAGTGCAAGGACACGCAGGCAGCCGCCTCGGCGCTTACATCGCTGGGGCACGTCTACACGGCCAGCGGGGACTACCCCAATGCGCTGGCCTCGCACAAGCAGTGCGTGCAGCTGTTCAAGCAGCTCGGAGACCGTCTGCAGGAGGCGCGCGAGATCGGCAACGTGGGCGCCGTCTACCTGGCGCTGGGGGAGTGCGAGGCGGCGTTGGACTGCCACACGCAGCACCTGCGGCTGGCGCGCAAGCTGCACGATCAGGTGGAGGAGGCGCGCGCCTACTCGAACCTTGGATCGGCGCATCATCAGCGCAGGCAGTTCCCGCAGGCCGCGGCCTGCCATGAGCAGGTGCTGCGCATTGCTCAGGCCCTGGGGGATCGCAGCATCGAGGCTCGCGCCTATGCGGGGCTGGGACACGCGGCACGGTGTGCCGGGGATGCGGCAGCCTCCAAGCGCTGGCACGAGCGGCAGCTGGCGATGGCGCTGGCGGCGCGGGACAAGCTCGGCGAGGGACGCGCCTGCTCCAATCTGGGCATAGTCTACCAGCTGTTGGGTGCCCACGACGCGGCACTGAAGCTGCACCAGGCGCATCTGGGCATAGCGCGTGCGCTGGGGGATCGAGCGGGCATGGGGCGAGCCTATGGCAACATGGGCAACGCCCACGCGGCTGCCGGCGCCTACGAGGCGGCAGTGAAGTACCACAAGCAGGAGCTGGCCATCAGTCAGGCGGTCAACGATCGCAGTGCCGAGGCGGCCACCCATGGCAACCTGGCAGTGGCCTACCAGGCACTGGGCGCCCACGACGCCGCCTTGGCGCACTATCGCGCCCACCTGGCCACGGCGAGGTCGCTGAAAGACGCCGCCGGGGAGGCCTGCGCCCTGCTCAACCTGGGCAACTGCCTGAGTGCGCGGCAACTGTACGCGGAGGCGGTGCCGCACTACGAGAGCTACCTGATGCTGGCCCAGGAGCTGGGCGACGTGGCTGCCGAGGGCAAGGCGTGCCACCTGCTCGGCTACGCGCACTACTGCCTGGGCAACTACAGGGCGGCGGTGCGCTACTACGACCAGGATCTGGCCCTGGCCAAGGACGCTCAGCATCGGCCGCACATGGGACGCGCGTACTGCAACCTCGGCCTAGCGCACCTGGCCCTGGGACACTCTGCAGCTGCACTGGAGTGCCAGCAACTCTTCCTGGCCGTGGCCCACGCGACGGGCCAGCTGCCCGCCAAGTTCCGCGCCCTGGGCAACATTGGCGACATCCTGATCCGCACGGGCGCCCACGAGGAGGCCATTAAGCTCTACCAGCGTCAGTTGGCGCTGGCTCGCGCTGCCGGGGAGCGCGCCATGGAGGCAGCAGCATGCGGTGCCCTCGGCTTGGCACATCGCCTGATGCGACGCTGGGACAAGGCACTGGGCCACCACACGCAGGAGCTGACACTGCGCCAGGAGCTGGGCGACCTGGCTGGGGAGTGTCGCGCCCATGGACACCTCGGCGCAGTGCACATGGCGCTGTGCAGCTGGACACACGCCGTGAAGTGCTACCAGGAGCAGCTGGAACGGGCGCAGGAGCAGCGCGATGCTGCTGTGGAGGCACAGGCTCATGGCAACCTGGGCATCGCTCGTCTGAACATGGCGCACTACGAGGCGGCCATTGGCTGCCTGGAGGCACAGCTGGGCACCTTGGAGCGCGTCTCGCTGCCCTCCACGCAGGCGGATCGGGCACGTGCGCTGGGCCACCTGGGCGACTGTTACGCAGCGCTGGGGGACTATGAGGAGGCGCTCAAGTGCCACGAGAGGCAGCTGCAGCTGGCGCTGGGTCTGGCCAGTCATCGGGATCAGGAGCGGGCCTACCGGGGCCTGGGGCAAGCGCGACGTGCCCTGGGGCAGCTGCCCACGGCGCTGGTCTGCCTGGAGAAGCGTCTGGTGGTGGCGCACGAGCTACACAGTGCCGAGGTGAAGGCACTGGCGTACGGGGATCTGGGGCATGTGCACGCGGCGCTGGGGAACCACGCGCAGGCGCTCAACTGTCTGGAGCATCAGCGGGAGTTGGCGCGAGGTCTGCAGGATCGGGCACTGGAGTCGGATGCCATGTGCGCCCTGGGGCAGGTGCAGCAGCGCATGGGCCACCATGCAGAGGCTCTGCAGCTGCATCAGGAAGATCTGCAGCTCTGCACGGAGCTGGCCGCGCCGGCTCTGCAGGCACGCGCCTTGGGCAACCTGGGGCAGGTGCACGAGGCCTTGGGGCAACAGCAGGAGGCGCTCAAGTGCTACGAGCGGCAACTGGGACTCAGCTCGGACAGGCTGGGTAAGGCGCTGGCCTGTGGTGCCCTCGGCAGGGTGCATCATCAGCTGGAGCAACATGCCCAGGCCGTGGAGTACCTGCGCCAGGGACTGAGCAGCGCTCAATCCATTGGCAAGTCGGAGGAGGAGGCCAAGATAAGACATCAACTGGGTAGGTCCCCCCTCTCTCTCTCTCTTACTTTCCCCTGCTCATGCTAACTCCCTCTCTCTTGCAGGTCTTGCTCTGCGCTCCTCCGGCGACGCAGAAGGCGCTCGCATCCAACTGGAGACGGCGGCGCAGCTTCTGGAGTCGGCGCGCCACGAGCAGCGCGGCCCAGAGGCGCGTCTCTCTCTGTACGAGCTGCAGACGAGCTGCTACCACCTGCTGCAGCAACTGCTGGTCGCACTGCAGCGCAACGAGGACGCGCTCGTCGCCGCCGAACGCTGCAAGGCGCGCAACGGCGTCGACGCCGACCCCAAGTCCGCCACGTCACCCTCATCCTCGACAGCCATCGACAGCATTCTAGAGGCAGTGAATCGCAGCCGGATGCCCGTGCTCTACTACAGCCTAGCGGGGGAGCAGCTCTACGCATGGCTCATCCAGCCCCAGGCGGGGATTGTCCGCTTCCATGCGGCACGCATTGATGCACAGACCCTCCAGCTACCACTCTCCCTCAGCGAGGAGCACGAGGAAGAGGAGGAGGAGGAGGAGAGGGAGAGACAGGAGTCAGCCTCTGCTTCTGCTGCTGCTACAGCTGGTGGTCAGCTGCTGCTCGAGCGCTATGTGAACATGGTGCGCGACAATCTCGGCGTGAACTCGCAGAGCCTGCTCCACGAAGGCGACGGCAGCGGGTGGCGTGCCAGCAGTGAGCAACTGCTGGAGGATCTGCCCGGAGCGGGGGCTGGTGGCGCCGGATTCTTGCGCATGGTCAGTCGCAATCAGCTGTTGAACTCATCGAACTACTCGCTCAGCTCGCTTTTCTCACTGGGATCCGTGGCCAGTCTGCAGGGCTCAACTCGCTCTGTGGGCAGTCGCAGCTCCCGGCGTGCTCCTGCTCCGCCTGCCTGGCGAGGACCCGCCTGCCTGCACACACTCTACAACCTGCTGCTGGCGCCCTTCGACGATCTCCTGCCCAGCGGCAGCAGCGTCTCCCGGCAGGGTCGACGCGAACTCATCCTGGTGCTCGACAGCGCCCTCTACCTGGTGCCCTTTGCCATTCTGCGCGCAGCCGGCGACGATGGCGAGTACCTCTCGGAACGCTGTGCCCTGCTGACCGCGCCATCGCTGCAGGCCCTGCGTGGTCGCTCGCGCAGTCGTCGGGATCGGGGCAGACCGCCCACTGCCCTCGTTGTGGGTGCACCCCGTGTGCCCGCTGCTCTGGCCGAGCGCTGGGGCTGGGCTGCGGCGGAGTCACCTGCCGCACTGCAGGAGGCCGCCATGGTGGCGGACATGCTGCAGGCTAACGCCCTGGCCGGCTGCAATGCCACCAAGGAGTCGGTGCTGGCCGAGCTGCCCGCGGCGGAGTGCGTTCACTTCGCAGCCAATCTCAGCTGGAAGCTGGGCGCCGTGGTGCTCAGTCCCGGGGATGTCGTCACGGCGGAGCAGCAGCAGCAGAAGGAGCCACACGAGCCCCAGCTGGCCGACTTCACCTTGGCCGCCAACGAGCTGCGCCAGCTGCGTGTCGGCGCTCGCCTCGTAGTGCTCAGCTCGTACCAATCCGTGGAACCCATCACGGGCAGTGGCGTCGCTCAGCTCGCTGGTGGTTGGCTGCTCGCCGGTGCGGGAGCTGTCCTCATCTCCCTGTGGCCGGTGCCAGAGACGGCGGCCAAGATACTCCTGCGTGCCTTCTACTCGGCGCTCCTGCAGGGAGCACGGGCGGCACGGTAAGTGTTTAGGGGGTGCTCACTCTTCTATAATCATCAGTCTCTCTTGCTCTCAGTCTCCTGCTCTCCCATTGTCTCTCCACTCCTTCACTTTTTTCCCCACAGTATTGCTCTGACTTGCCATGTCTCTCTTACTCTCTCTCTATTTTTCTTCACTCAATCTTATTTTTCTCAGCTTATCTCCTTGTTCTCCTTCCTCAAACTTTCTTTCTCCTCATGTATCTCTGTTTGTCTTACTACTACTCACTCTCTTTCATTACCTCCTTCACCTCCTTTGTTACTCTCTTTGTTAACTCTCTTTAGTTTTTTTTAATTGTCTTGTTAGTCTCCTGCGCGCTCTCCATTCTCTCCACTCCTTCATTTCTCCCCACGTATTGCTCGCTCACCTCTCTCATTCTCCTCATTACTTCTTTTCCTCACCTCTACCTCTACCTCTACCTCTACCTCTACCTCTACCTCTACCTCTACCTCTACCTCTACCTCTACCTCTACTTCGTTTTATTCCTCTCTTTTACTCACTTCTGCATCTGTCTCACTCACTTACTCACCTATTTCTCACTCGTTTCCTACAGCGCCCTGGCGGAGGCAATGCAGACCGTGCAGCACACGAAGCACTTCGCCCACCCCGCCAACTGGGCAGGGTTCCTCCTCGTGGGAGGCAATGTGCGTCTGTCCAACAAGGTGGCGCTACTGGGGCACGCTCTGTGCGAGCTGCTGCGCACCCCGGAACGGTGTCGCGATGCACTAAGGGTGTGCCTGCATCTGGTGGAGAAGAGTCTACAGCGCATCCATCGGGGGCAGAAGAACGCGATGTACACGACTCAGCAGAGCATCGAGAACAAGGCGGGGCCCGTGGCGGGGTGGAAGGACCTGCTGATGGCTGTGGGCTTCCGCTTCGAGCCAGCTGCCAATGGGATCCCCTCGAGCGTGTTCTTCCCGCAGACTGATCCCGAGGAGCGTCTTTCGCAGTGTTCCGCCAGTCTGCAGGCGCTTCTCGCCCTGACCCCGGCCACTTTGCAGGCGCTGGCCAAGCTTGTGAATAGTGCGGAGCATGCGGACGACATCATCGCAGTGGTGCGCAACATTCTGGCGCAGTTCCCCAGTGGAGGAGCAGCAGCAGGAGCGGGAGCAGCAGCTGGTGCTGGAGTGGGAGCTGGCAAGTCCGAGCTGGAGGCCTGCATTGAGATGCCGCTGAGTGTGCGACTGTGGCGTGTGGCAGGCTGCCATGAGTTGCTTGCCTCGGTGGGCTTCGACCTCACAGAGGTGGGTGCAGATCAGGTGATCCTGCGCACTGGCAAGCAGGCCAATCGCCGTCACTGCCAGTTTGTGCTGCAGGCACTGTTGGCGCTCTTCGGTAAGTGTTGCCCCTCGATCTCCACTGGGACCAATGTTAACCCTTCTTCATCTTCCTCTCCCCCCTTAGATACCCACGAGGCACCCAAGAGCCTCAGCCTGGACGCGGCGGCGCACAGCAACAGCAGCAGCAGTTGCGAATCACTCACCGAACCCGACCTAGATGTGGCCGCTACTCAGGCGCAGAGCAATCCCAATGCCGCAGTCGGTAGCGCCAGCGGCAGCAGCAGCAGCAGTGGCGCCAGTGGCACTACCACGGCGGTGCCCAACGCGACGCAGTCCCCGCTGCCACTGCATCCGCGCTCCGCCTTTATATCGTACGTGCGACGCCGAGGCGAACCCGACGGAGGCGGAGGCCTTGACTCCAGCCTGGCCAACACTACCGACAGCGAGCACTCCCTCTCTGACGGCTACGCGACGCAGGCGGGCAGTGGCGCAGCAGCTCCACGCTTGGGCTACGCCAGTCTGCGAGGTCCTGTGCGCGTCTCGCGTCCTGGTGGCGGCGGCGAGAGCGATGCCGCCTTCACGCCCAGTCCGCCGGTAACGGATCCCAGTCTATCTCTGGCCTTGGCGCACCAGACGCGCATACGCTGCCTGTACGCGCAGCCAGGAGCGGCACCAGCTGCCTCCGCAGCGGGCTCGTTGCAGCTGGCAACTGGCAGCAATGGACGTCGACCCGACAGCTCCAGCTCGGCTAGCAGCACCACCACGGACTGGGAGGGATCGGGTCATGCCACCGTGTTGCGTCGTGGCGCCGCTGCCGGAGCACAGCAGCAGCAGGGGGCGACAGCGGCGCAGCTGCAGCAGCAGCAACACCAGCAACTGCTGCAACAGCAGCCGCCCTTGCCACCGCCCCGCCCACCGGTGTACCACAATCTGGGGGCAGGCGGACGCAGCAAGCCGAAGATCAAGCTGGGCAGCGCGCAGAGTTCGCTGGCTGCGCGTGTCAACAAGGAGCACGCTCTGTTCATGGACCGCCTTAGCGTGCGCACCGAGCTTAGTGCAACATCGGCGACGCTCGCAGCAGCAGGAGGAGTCAATGGAGTGGGAGTGGGAGCAGCAGGTGGAGCGGGTGCAGGGGCAACTGGAGGACAGCGCAAGCCGTTGGTCCTCACCGAGGAGGAGGCAACGGGGGTGAGCTTCAATCCAGCGGGACTCTACTTCTCTCCCGCAGACAGCGAACTGCTCGGGGAGGCCAAGCAGCCGCTGGAGGAGACGCCGGTGAAGCCGAGTGCCAAGTGCATCCAGGACAGCATCATGAGGCACATGAACCGCGAACTGACGCCCAGCATCTCGGAGTTGTATCACGAGCGCAGCCTGGGTCTGGGTCTGGCCCCGCCGCTCTCCAAGCTGCTGCTCAATCCCAACTACGAGGAGCAGGAGGTGGCAAGCGAAGCAGGCGCAGCAGGAGCCGTCGCCGCAGCTGGCAATGCTGCAGCCATCAAGACCCTGGTGGATGCTGTCAACGAGCTGGAGCTTAGCGGCAGCTCCTCTGGCGCCACAATGCCCACGGTGGTCACTGGCGCCTCTGGGGAAGGTGACTCCACTGCGGCTACAGCTGTCGCAGGTGCTAGTGCCGGCGCTGTGTCCCTGGGCCAGGCCAGTTGCTGCTCCATCTGCGGCGAGCACGCCGACGTCGTGTGCCGCTGCAAGGCCGCGACGCTGCAGAAGAAGGCATCGCTCAAGCCCTGGCTCAGCAATGTCCCCCCCAGCAGCCTGGTGCAGGCCAGCGAGCTGACCACCGCCGACATACTGGAGCGACGTCTTGAGACGGCTATGCCCAGCAGTGCGCCCTTCGCCGCCGAGCTCTGCCGTCGCGACGAGGGCGACGGACGATCCGTGGCGGACTCGCAGTGCAGCAGCAATTACAAGCGGGTCCTGGCCACCAGCACAGCCGGCGCAGTCGGTCTGGTCGGTCTGGGCATAGGAGCGACCGATGCCGAGGCGCAGGCAGTTGCCTCCCCGGCCACCTGCTCCTCTGCCCGACTTGTCTAGCCAGTCGGAGAATCTTCTCCTGCTCCTGTCCCTGCCTCCCATAGTTTAGTTTAGTTTAGTTCTAGTTACCCTGCAACTGATCATCTTATTTATTTATTTACACACTCACACACACATACATATGTTTGTATATTTAGTATAACAATTATTTACTAGCCTAAGCTCACACACACACACACACACACATACTCAATGTAGACTTGCCTGTTTGTAATGTTTAAACGAAGCCACTGATTACATTTTATGCATTTATATGAAAATTCCTTAGATTGTACTGTAGTATTCGAATTGAAAGAGTGAATAAAAAGTGTTATATTTAGTCTGAGAACATGTTGTAGCTCTTATACAAACTGTTATACAGCTGTTATACAGCTGTTATACATAAAGATAATTAGAATACCCACAGAAAGACAACGCATTGCAGTAAGCTTGTTAAGCTGATTGAATGCCTAATAGTTATAACTGTTATACAAACTATCATACGAGTACATATGAAGGTTTGGGATGGAGATAGCTTGAAAGCCCAAAGAAAAGCAATGTATTGCAAAGGGCTTGATTGACCAATAGTTGTAACTGTTATACTAACTGTTATACAAACTGTATAAATAGGTTTGGCATAAAGATGGCTTGGAAGCCCAAGTTAATGCATTGCATATGCTAAGTTGATTGATTTACCAATAGTTATCACTGTTATACAAACTGTTATACATCAAATAGTGTGGCAAAAAGATGACTTGAAAGTCCAAAGAACGCAACAGAAAGGCAATGTATTGCAGCGAGCTTGTTCAGCTAATTGACACCAAGAATTGTAGCTGTTATACAAACTGTTATATATGTAAAGGTTTGGCATGAAGTTGGCTTGGAAGCCCACTGAGAATTAATGCATTGCCAATGGCTTGCTAAGCTGATTGATTGACCAATATTTATAACTGTTAACAAACTGTTATACATGTATAAAATGGCTTGGTAGCATGTTATTTATCATAGTTGTTATTCGTTGAATGTCATACGAGTATACTACTACTGTTATACGACTGTTATACAGGCAGTGAAGCATTCTTACGGCAGTAGGCAGTTGTCGAATGTGCCCAACGACAATGAATTGTATGCAACACTTGCAAATTTCCATCAGAGAATTATAAAATATCATGATTTATTAAATTTGTTAGCTGGCTGCCAAGGCCAGCCCAGGCACAGTGGGGCAAAAGTAACTGAACAAGTGATAGAAAATGCAATACGAAATGTGCATCGGGAATTGATAGCTCTGCCAATAGAGCACAGTATAACACAAGTGGACCGCATTCAGGCCCCACTGTGCACTTGTCCGAGTTGCCTGCAGTTGCCTTTGCCTTTTCCCTCTGCCCTTGCCCTCTGCCCTTGTCCTCTGCCTGTGAGTTTGCTACTGCCTTTGTGAAGCTGTCATCCGAGGGCGTCGGCGTCAAACTGATTGCGGCCTGTTTGTTTGCTGTTCTCGCTTCTGTGGTCAATCCGTCCGAATGGCCTGTCATCCGGCTGCCTTTGAGGCACTCTTCACTGGTCTACAAACGACGCGCCCAGCGTTTATGGCCATTTAATTAGCATGTCAGCTCCATTAAAGTGATTGATGTTTCGGTCAGCAAGCCAAAGGCCAAGTAAAGTGCTCAAAAAAATAGAACAAACCAAGAGAGCAGAGTGACAGCTCTACGCACTCGACTCCAAAGTACCCTTTACTCAACTTGGACAATTCCTTTGCAAACCCGATACCCGTCTGCAATGTGCAACTGGTTCATCTTATAGTCACATTTAAAGTAGCCATGTACAGGGTATACTAGAAGTGTGCATACAGCTCGCTCTGTTATACTGTGACCTGCAAACTATTTTGGACTTTTGATTCCCTTCACATGGCACGATGACAGGCAATTATGCAGGAATGCAAATACGTGCTCGTATATTGACAGATTATGCATGCTCCTTATAATAAATACTCAATATATTCTTTGTCGGTTGTTTCTCCAGTTACGTAAGCGTCTTAAGCACATCCAGGCATAATTACGCAAACTATCGCGGCACTTCAGCTAAGATATTTGACCGCATCTCAATCGGCTTCCCCCAAAGAACTTCTCTATCGACTTTCGCCTGGTGCCAGCATCGACATCCTTGTGCGTGTTGGTTTTACGCTCGACTCACTGTGAGTGTCGGAGTGCGTGCGTGTGTGTGCGTGGCATCCACAAAGTACGTATACTTTGGGGTCTAATTTGCGGTTGCTGTCGCAGCTCAATTTACAAGTGAGAAATTAAGATGTCGACAAAACTTTCGCCTCAAACACCTCAAAGGCGGCAAGCGCAGACAAACGCGCGCACAAGGAGCATACATATACACACACACACACACGTATAAGGACTGTACAAGAACTAGCGGTTTTTGGTGGAGCATAAAAACCGCAAAGTCTGAGCATGCCACAAAGTCGGAGTGTTATTGCCAGCGTTACCAATGCACTTTGCAACTTCTGCCCCTCGAAAACACAAAAAAAAAGAAATAAGAAAAAGTATCAAGCTCAGCGACTATTCTGAATCTCAGATAGAAAGTGTGTAGATATGTATGCACCACCTTTTTGTATCTTCCTTCTGTGGGGGACTGAAAAGTGTTTAAAACGTTAGACTGCCAGAGCTAGTCAACTACAATTATAAATGAGAAGTACTATATGGCATACATAATAGGTCATATTTATTTATTGTATTTATTATTTATTTTTTTTTTTTTATTATTATTAAGTGTCATATTTATTGAAATATATAAAAATTGTTTATCGATATTAATTAATGAATATGGTTGGTGACTATTTTAGATAGTACAAATGAGTCAAGTTGATAACGTTCAGTTTCACTTTAACAAACTCAGATCGATTCTCGTAAAACAACTTCTACTTCCGACGACAGTCCAACTTGACCACAAGGCTGACCGACTTATCCGCCTTTTCAACAACTTTTTTTTAGCGGCTTTCTCCAACGACTACTCTGCGACTGTTCTTAATCTGCGACTCTCAAGTTCAACTACTAACATCCACTGATAACTTTAACTAAACTACAATATATTGCCACTTAAGTTGATTTCAACGCATCGCTCTATGGCACACATAGAGCTCAAGATATTCATGGAACTTACATCGTCGACCTGCCACGCCCAGGCTAATGTCCTGTTTAGTCAGAGACTCTTCTGTATGCTGCTTCATTGGGTGGATCCTATAGAGTGTGGTCCACATCTATTTACTACTCAGTTATGGCACCCCTTCTATAAATAGTTTTCTCTGATAATCAAATTGAAAAGGAAGAATTAAAGTCGAATCTGAAGCTAGTTAGTTCAAGCTGATATCCTTGATGTATTGTTATTTCCTCGAGATATTTGTAATATAAAAACTCTACTTAGCTTGTTTGTTATATCAAACTCTTTGTACAACCAACTTTACATAACCTGACAACTACATCAAAACAGTAGAACAGTTGCTTGTGCTGCCTTCACTGCTGCCCCCACCGTGAGTTTCCTCTCCCGCCAGATCGGTTATATATAGTCTGTTCGGTTACAGACATAATTACTGTCATTATCACAGACCTACTCAATGACACGCGGGATAACAAGCTGCTTGCTAATTGCACGAGGCAAGGGCGTAAAAAATCGCCAGCCATTTAGTAGCATACAAATTGCACATACATACTCGATGTCACAGGCCTTAATTATCGTTAAGGGCCATTTAATTATATATAGAACTAGGGGAATAGCAGATGCCGAGTGGCAAGTGGCCTGGGAAGTCCCAATCCCAATCGCAGACGCGCCATCACAATTATCTGTCGTGGATGCCGTCATCGAGCATGTGTTTCTATTAACTGTTTCCGCTTGCCCATAATGTATAGCATACTTTGAGGGAGCCTGCTAGCGCACATTCCCTTCGATCTCACGGTAATACTTTTTCTCTTCTGCCCGACGGAGTTTAGATTTGATTAAAACTGCAGTCATATATGAGATCTGCAATGTTGCAACGTGCTAATGGAATGAATGAAAGAGTACACGCAGAGTATGCCAGCTAGTAAATACCCTATGTCGAGCAGACAATGCCCAGTTTAATGTGCATTTGTAGTAAGGTTTGATGGATATGTAAATGAAAAGTTCATTCATTCTAACCACATGTTCCTACCTTGACTTCAGCATACCCTTTCGGCTTGCAAGCACAGGGTAGTTGTGGAAAAAACACTGCGTGCATCCCCGTGTGGTTAGTTGATGATTCTAAAATTATGCATGGACATTTGACGAGCTGATTGGGGACTGGTTAGTTGTCCAGCTGAGTGACACATGGTGCTGCAAGGGAACAAAAGACGACCTTTGCAACGTTGCAGTATTGTTTAATTTAAAGAACTGCTGAACTATTTCTGAATTTAGGCTAATATTTGCATGTTTTATTTATTTTTTATTTATTTATTTATTTACTTATTTATTTATTTATTTATTTATTTATTTATTTATTTATTTTATTAATTATTTATTTAATCATTTATTTATTGATTTATCGATTTATTTATTTATTTATTTACTTATTTATTTATTTATTTATTTTTTTATTTATTTATTTATTTATTTATTTATTTATTTATTTATTTATTTATTTATTTATTTATTTATATATTTATTTATTTACTTATTTAATTATTTATTTATTAATTCATTTATTTATTTATTTAATCATTTATTAATTTATTAATTTAATTAATTATTTATTTAATTATTTTTTTTATTGATTTATCGATTTATTCATTTATTTATTTATTTATCCATTTATTTATTTATTTTTTTTTTTTTTATTTATTTATTTATTTACTTATCTATTAATTTATTTATTTTTTATTTGTATATTTTTTGTTTTTTTTTGCTTATTTATTTATTTTTTTATAATTTTTATTTTTTACTTTTGTATTTATTTACTTTTTTAATGCCTACTAACATTTTGTTATTGTCAAATATAACTATGTAAAAGTAACTTAATGTTTTGGTTTGAAAATTTTCCTTTAAATAAATTGCCAAAACCTAATAAATATAATGCCCAACAGATTTAATGATGTCAGATAAGCAAAGGGAGGGCATACAAAATAAAAAATTTAATCAAATAAATATTTTCGTTAGAGTCAACTAATTGATTACGCGGATTTTTTAAGTTTCAAGTTTTATTTTTCTATTAAATACTTTTAAATAATACTTTTATTTTATTATCTGTATAGTAATGCATTTTAGAAATAAGTGAGCCTTTGATCGGAGCCCGCATTCAAGACTTATCTCACTTCTAAGAGCCACTGGAATCAAAGAGTTGAGAGACTGTAGGTAGATTTAATGGAACGTAGTTTTAAGCTCAAAGTGATATTAAAACAGATTTGAAAGATGATTGTGTCCTGGATTTTTGCGCAATGTGCTGTGTCAGCTATTTTGCCACAAATTGCAAAAATGAATAGCGAAAGGGGTGTGTGTGAGGGTGTGTCGTGTCATTGTAACTGGACTCACAATTTTTCGCTATTTTGTGTGTGTGTGTGTTTTTTTCTAGCGGTTTTTTGTTCGACGAAAACTTTATTAATTGCGACAGTGAAGTTCGCAGCCACAAACCAACCCCTGCCCTCCCTCTCCTCACTCCTTTGTCACCCCCTTTTTGCAATCCCGACAAAACTGAAACTATTAAAACGCGCGCAATGTTTAATTTTTCCCTTTTATACCGTGCACCTCGGAGGGCAAGTGGGTGCGATGAGTACGACAAGTCAAAATGAGATATGTATAAAAAAAAATATATATATTTATGTATATATATGTAATAATATATATATATATGAATGTTTGCTTAGCTATTTAAACTGTCATGGAACTGTTCAGGAAACTTTCTGCGAAGCTGCTCTGATTTGTCTAGATTTATTTGGTTTGTTCTTAATGTTTCACAGATCTGCAGGATATTTTTGGTGCATGCCTCCTTGCGTATTATTTATGTATATATATTTTTTGTTAGAAAAAATATTAGATTTATTTTTGCATATTTAATTGAATTCCTCACACACATGATGCTTTCGCTGCGGGCTCCCTCGTTGTGCCACTTATTTTTGTTGTTGTTTTTCTTGTCACTGTCGCTCCTGTTGCTGTTGCTGTTGTTGCTGGTGTTGCTGTCGTTGTTCTGTGGGTTTCTGGTCAGCAGTCAACGAACTTTTCTAATTATTTGCGCGCTAAGCATAAAAGTTGACAGCATTTAACCATGTGCTGTCTGTGCTGGCGAATTTGCATAGTTTGCAGCTGACATTCAGCTTGAATAGCGCCAAATTCCAGCAGGGCGGGGCTCCACGATATTTCCTCGAATTATGCTTTGCCATCAAGTCAACATGGAAAGCTGTCGGGGCAGAGAAGGGCGCGGAACTTGTCTCAAGTGCTTAGCTTGATTCCAATTTGTTTATTTCACAAGAAGGTAAAAGGTAAATTAGAATGAGGATTTGTAGAGCAGAGCTTATGACGTTGACTGTGCGATGTCCATGCAGATATGCATATTATGCAGATATGCACATGCAATGAGTAAATAGAAGGTTAGACCATTTCTCGATTGAGCCCTCAATTCACATGCCAATCCGAAAATGTTTCTCGCCTTTCTCCCCCTCCCCCCTCTCATTGGCAGAGGCTGAAGTCAGGCGACAAATCGAACTGCATTTCGGATCAAAGTTCATTTCATAATCGGAAATTGCAAAGAGTGACAACAACAAGACGAAGAGCAAAGACAATTGAAGTGTGTGTGCAAACGTAATAGTAAAATACCAAAGGCAACGCAATTGTGCAACATGCAAAGTGATTAGTAATCGTTGAGGGCATCTCTATCATCATTTGCAAGCAGATCGAATCTCAATTGTCATAATTGTCGGTTTGGCGACAACTTCCACCTGGCAGAGCCAACGACCTAAGCACCTAAGCACCTCAACCTTCCCCACCCCAACTATTGCCAGAGAACCCGAAATGGGTATCTGCCTGTGGCAGCCAGAGACATGTGGTACGTGTTGCATTTCATTTGTTTGCATTTGCAACAAAAATGCTAAACAAAATAAACGAACGAATGGTTCTGTCGTTGAGTGCCCCCTTGCTCTGTGGCATGCCACCCTGGCATCGACTTCTACTCTGCATAAATTGAACATTGCATGCAGCTCGGCCTGCGCTGCTGTCTGCTGCCTGTTATACCCTGTAAAGTGGAATAGAACAAGCCAACTGTAGTTCCCGAGAGTAGCTCTGCCCCCCTCAAGGTGCCCCCCATCCCTGCCTTGGGTGACAACGTGCGACTTGAATTTAGCATGAAAATAAACCAATTTGGCTTTCCGAACAAAAATGCGGTCTCAATTGTTATACCAACAGCACTAGATTGGGCAGGGGCAGGGGAAAGCAGTGTGGAGTTGGGTGAGGGGTCCAGCTTGAAGCAACAAAACTATCCAATAGTTGCAATTAAATGCAACATTTTGGGGTTTTGTTTGCATTTGAAAATCCACAAAACTTCTCTCTCAAGCCTCGCCCCTGTTCCTCCTCCTTCCTCTTCCGGCCACAGTCTTGTTCGACGTGTTGGCAGTTAGTTTAGCTGCAAGGCTTAGTTTTTCAATTTTCTTGATGTGTGTGCCCGTCCTCATAAATGCTCGACAGCTCCTGTACCTTCCCCTCCCCCGTAGGGCAGTCGGATAATCACCAGTTGTAGATGCATTACACCAGCAATGCCTTCCCACCTGCATCGACCAGACTTTACCCACTGACTTTTACAATCCCTAGGAAGTCGCAACCCCTCCCCCCCCCACCAGCTGAGCAAAGCTGCTTAATATGCGCATATTCGAAAGCCCAGTAACCTCTCTTCAGGCTGACAGAGACCAATATTCGAAGGCTTAAGGCTAAAGCAAATCGCAAATCAACAGAATATATTTATTTTGGCTAAATGCAGAGCTGTCAGACAAAGAGTTGCCAGATATTTTGTATTTTAAAGCCATCACAAGCACACTCCCACAAAGAATAATAAAATATATTAAATATCAATTTTAAATATGAACATATTATCGAAATGGCTCCACTTCAGTATATGACTAGGATTCATTCAGATAGTTTACTGTTTTGTAGCAGTAATAATCATATCTATGTATAATATATGATTTTCTTTTTTTAACTTTGTATTTGGTAATGCACAGTGCTGTATATCAAATATAATGTGTTTAGTTTTCACATGAAAATCCAGTTGAAAAGTGCACGAAAGCTACAGTCGTGTGTGCTTGACTGTGATATACCCGCTACCCACCGGACCAAATCGAATTTGCTAATTAAATATATAACTTTTTTGTTTGGCGTATTATGATCAGCATATCTTCTTAATGCAAAAGAGCAAGATACAAAGTGTATATACAATACTATGCTTATATACAATTTGTATGCATCATAAATACCCTCTAGACTACTACATATTATTTCTTGAACCACATTTTCATATACATATGAGTTGTGGGTTGATAATTATTGTGCTTACCAAAAATGAACTGTCGTGCATTCAAATTACGCGTGGAATTCGGTTTTTATCAATTTACGAAAGGGCGAAAGGGGGCGTGGCCAAAATCTAAAATAAACTTGATATGCGCGCAAAAATTTACAAATTTTTTAAAGATTTTTTCGCGTGGTCTTGGCTCTAATAGTCTCCGAGTTCTAAATGTTCATAACGATGGACAGACAGACAGACAGGCAGACAGACGGACGGACGGACAAACGGACAGACAGATAGACAGTCAGACGGACATGGCTATATCGACTTGGCTGTAGACGCTGATTCACAATATATATACTTTGTGGGGGCTGCCACGCCTCCCTCTGCCTGTTACATGCATTTTCAGTTGGCACAAAGTTATAATACTCTTCTACCTTATAGCTAGAGGTGTTAAATGAAACCTCTGTAAAATAAATTAATTCGAATATGGAAATCATTTTTGTTTCCTTGAGTTTTGTTGCACAGTTAACTAGGTTTCATAAAATTTCTTTACTTTTGTTGCCTCCAACCCACTTGCAAAGAACCTATGTTGCATTATGTTTACAGCGGCCCAATTGATCATGTCCATCCCATCACTGTGCACATCAATAATTCAGGTATAGATACAATAATTGTAATAATACAAATTCAAATAAATATAGAATTCAATTATAAAACAACATCGTGATTCACTTGTATTGTATTTAAATGAACAGTCCTATAGACTTTTAAGTTTGTTTTGTGCACTTTAATACAATGAACACATGTTTGTTATATTATTATATAACAAAAAAAGTTGACATAATATTGACTCACTGTGCCGTACAGCGACTGTCACTAAAATGCTACACTCAAAAGTACTTTACTCATTATCAAACGAATAGTAACGCACAAGGTGCAGTAAAACACAATACAACGTACTTTTTGTGAATACACCAAAAATATTTATACCCTTGTTTATTCATTCATTTCATTCATGTATGATTCATTGAACGTTTTGAATATATTATGCAAGCTATTTACCATTGGTAAATATATCTTATTGGTAAGAAAAAAGTACAGTCGAGTGTGCTCGACTTTTATATGTTCACTACCAACTTAATCGTTTACCAAAGTTGTTTCTTAATAATAAATACCTGCAGATGACCATTGTCAGCCGGCGCTCCTAAATGCGCTGAATGAGTAGCTACTAAGGACACAAAGGGGTCCTGCATTTCCCAGCATGCCTTAATACTAATAAAAATACCAAAAAAGTCCCAAAATATTCGCAGAATTTTAGCTTGCTTATATTGTTTTTTCCAGCTCCATCTCGGGGTCATTCCCTTTTATAGCAAGATTTCCAAAGTATTAAAAGTACAGTTATGAACGTTTAATGAGATGTCAATTTCATGCTTATAGTGTTTGTACATAATAAACAATTTAGTTTTTTAAAATACTGTACATTCTTGATAATCACGAATATTACTATTGGTCGATCTAGCATGCAAACAATTAGTTGGAAGGCTATAAGAACTTCGGCTTGTCGGACAGATTAATTATACCCTGGCAGAGAGTACATTCATTTTGTCTAGAAGTTTGCAACACAGCTTTGGAGATAAGTATATACAAAGTATATCATCATCAACAGAGGAATCGAATTAAGCCTGTCCGTATGTCCGTGTGTCCGTTTGTCCGGGTGTCCTTCTGTTGCAACGCACTCAAGTCTCTCAGTTTTGAAGCTATCTTAATGAAACTTGGCATACAAGCTTTCTATTGCTGCACGCTGTAAATAAGTCGGAACGAGCAGGGTCAAACCGATATATCGTATAGCTGCCTTACAAACTATCGGCTGATTTTTGTTATGTGATAAGATATTGTACCCAAATTGACTACATCGGAGTTTTTCTATATATATGAAATGCATATAAAATTTCATAAGAATCGGACCACTATAACGTAAAGCTGCCATAGGAACAATCGGCCGGAATGTAGGTTTTTGTATGAAGACCTATTCTGATTTTAGAAATATGGTAACTGAACTTATCAGTTGCAATCAAAGTAAGACATAATATTGAATATAAACAATATTATTAAATTCGGTACCATTATATATAACTAGTATTGGATCTATCGGAGGATATACGAACCTGCAAGAGTATACATACTTCTTCATGCCGAAGAAAGACTTTCTTTTCGATTTTTTTTAAATAACTTCACTTATGAACGTCAATCAAGTTAGACGTATACTCTCCTTTGAATTCAACATGTTTTGCTAAGCTTTATTTTTTTTGTTTACTGAAGCACATAAGTGTGTCTAGCACGTGAGGAAAACTCGATGCGTGGAGCACTTGACGAACCGAGGAGCCGAGGAATCACAATGACAACCACAATTACAACCACAATGGCGGCACGGGGCCACCTGCCCCAACGAAAATAAATGAAAAAAAAAGAATTCGAAATTGAATCGGTTGGCTATGGAAAATTTCTTTATGCAGCACCGCATTGGCGGCCCTACCCCTGCCCCTGCCCCTGGCTCTGCCTCTGGGTCGAGCAGAGTTTTCGTGCTCCTTTTTAGACTTGTCTTATTTTAATTGCTTTTCACTGTTGCTGCGGTCGATTGCTTGTCACGTCCGCCCCCCCTCGAAAGGTCTTCTGAATGGCATTATCGAAAGGGTAGAGCTGGCGCAGAAAGGGGTGTGGCAACTGTCCGCCCACTTGCTTCACTGGGGCAACAGTTTTCAATTCGGTTTCGACTTTGCCTTTCTTGGGGCCAAATGGAAAATGAAGAGTGGCAGCGCTTTATACTGTCTCAATTACCATATATGTGTGCTATTTACCACACCAAGATGTGTATGTGTGCATGTATGTGCACCTTCTATTCATTTTAAATGAGACAAGCACTCACGCACATGGGTTTCTAATAAGGAAAATGCATTTGTTCTGCGCACTTGGGCCGAGCAGAAGTGAGTGCATCACTTGCCGATTACTCTGCGCTTATCTCGCCTGCTCACTCCATCTTCTTTACTCTCGCCCTCTCTCTGTCTGTCTGTTTGTCTGCTGTGGCATTTGGCAAATAGCTTGAAAAGAAATAACTCACAAAAATACTCGTGGCTCAAGTGCAGCGTTGACACCTCAGCAGCTGCCAAAGGAACCTGGCAAATACTTTAAGGCCGGCGACAGAGCAGCACAGAGACAGCACAGAGCAGGGAGGGATAGAGAGAGAGAGAGAGAGAGAGGGCGTGTGGTGGTGGGTGGGCGAGGCAGACAGACAGCATCGGGCGAAGCTGTAGAACTTTTTGTCGTACGTGTCTCGCTCCCATTCCGTGCCACTTGAGAGTGGGCGTGCGTCTCCCACTCGGGGCAGCGGGCAATGTGGGCTGGCGGGGCGTGGCAGGGACAGGACTGCTGGCATTTAGCAGTTCTTGAAGCCTGGCTGCACTTGGCTTCACTTTGTGCTGTTGCCGTAGCTGTTGCTACTGCTGCTGCTGCTGCTTTGCTGACTTTGCTGGGCTGATTTTCAATTGCTTTTAGTTAAATTATGCGCCAAGGCAGGTTGCAGATGGGCAGGTGAGCAGGGGAGGTAGAGTAAACACACACACACACACACACACAGAGGCACATCGGTGCACAAGAGTGGCACAGTTGCCCAAACACCTGAGCTCCTTCGCCTGGTGGCAAATGATTTAAATATTTGTCAAGTGAATGGTTAACAGGCACCAGCTGTCAGATTGCCAGTTTGCCAGATTGTCAGATTGCCAGACAGACTAACTGACTGACAGACGGAAGCGTTGCGCATACGCCACGTGGTGGCGCCCGCCAACGCCAATTATCAGCATAATTGTTGGCAGACAACACGAAGGCAACAGCCCGACAACGTCAACAAACAAGCGACAAACAGCGACGCGTCGTGCGACAATGAACAACAACAAAGACCAGCAAAAAATGTGTGCGGTAATTAGTTTATGGCCAACAGTTAGGCAAACACGGCGAACACGGCGAGCACGGCAAAATAACGCGGCAACATGACATGCAGCACCAGCACCAGCAACTCTGCCTGTGTGTGGCAGTAACAGTCACAGCAACAACAACATCAAATTAGCTTTTTAGCGCACAAAAAAACAACACGTCAACATGAAATTGACTGGGCTGGTTCTCAGCGCCTGCCACATGTTATCGATAAACAAACAAGTGAAGAAACCTACAGTCGACTAGGAGGCAAATGGCACCTTTAGTTGGAGTTATTAAGGGGAGCTTCCTTGCTACTTGGCCATAAAACAGTCAGATTTAAAGGGAGTCGAACTCTATTTATTTATTTATTTATTAATTTTATTTATTTATTTAACGTCAACTAAATCAGTCGACTTAAAATTAAAATTAAAATTAGATTAAAAATTAAAATTGGAAAATAAAAAAGAAAAAAAAAAAAACGTTTCCGATTTAGATGTTAAAATTAAATTTTGCAATATATCAAAAATTTAATATTAATTAAAAATATTGATTAAGGTCAGGTTCTGACTGTAGAAGGCAATGGATTTTCACTTTATATACAATACTTACCATTTGTAATAGATATGTATAGATATGTAGGTTATGTAGAACTAAAAAAAAAACATTCTCAATCAAAACATTTCACAAACATAAACCAGGGCTACCTGCTCGCTGATTGAACCCTCAGCAGAGTCGTATTGTGAAGCATTTCTATGACGACGCTATGCAAATAATAAGTTTAATAAATGCTGCGTATCTGACAATAGATTTGAGCTTAGGTACGAGTGTGCTTGCATAAATTAGATCTGTTTAAGTATTGTATATGTACGAGGTATGTTCAAAAAGTATCGCTGACAGTTTTCTTCGATTGCTGGAGTTCTTACCATATGCTCGTACGGTCAATAAACGGTATTATCTTGAAGAATACGAAGAAAACGTCCAGAATTGGGGAAAAACCGTTCATGCCTTTTGCACCACGATAACGCCCTTACTCACTCATCTTTGCTTATGCTCGACTTTTTGGCCAAAGACAACATACTAATGATGCCGCAGCCACCGTATTCCCTAGGTCTGGCCCCCTGTGACTTTTTCTTGTTGCCTAAACTGAAGAGGCCCATGAAAGGACGACGTTACGCTACGAATGACGAGATAAAGACGGCATCGAAGGAGGAGCTCAAGGCTATACCGAAAAGTGCTTATGAGAAGTGCTTTGAGGATTGGAAAACCGTTGGCACAAGTGTATAATATCTCATGGGGATTACTTTGAATTGGACAAAATAGATATTCATGAATAAATAAATAATTTTTGGAAAAACACAAAATTCGCGATATCTTTTGAACACACCTCGTATACGTGTATGTACCTATTCAAATGAGTTTAATTCGTATCACTTCTAACTTATTTATAATACGAACGTAATGAAATTTTCACAAAACGCCGGTACTAAGATATTTATCATGTGTGACCTAAAACTTTGGTGGTTTAGTTTATATTGTAGCTTCTAAGTAATTATTACTGATTTACAGAGCAAGGAAAAGGTGTGCCTATATTTTAAAAACTACTTTGAGACACTGCAATATACACGAACGTTGTCACAAAATTTGATGGCTCTAGCTTTTATAGTTTCTGAGATCTAGGCGCTCATACAGACACTCAGACAGATAGACCGACAGACAGGTAGACAGACATTCACCAAACGACTTGGTATATATATATATTATTTTGAATCAACATAAATATGCGAGCAGATATGCCCATGTCTGGCTATTTGTACAGACTTTTTTAGAGTTAGAGCCACTTATAGACAAGACTCGTATGTGTTCCAGTGTCTAAGTTTATTGAAATTTGAACACACTATAATTATTTGGATAAATAACATAAATCTAAAAGAAATGTATATATTGGGCACAGCAAGGTATGCAATACTTCTTATGCTCAATATTTAGATAGGTACCTACCTTCCATAATGGATTAAACAATATGGAAAATATATTATAAGAAACAATTTCTTATGGTCTTGAAATGTTCTATACAAAATCCAATTTCAGGGTATGACTTAAACTGTTACATTTCTCAGGAAGTTCACTTTAGGGTTACGATCAATTGAGCAACAATGGTATAATATACCTCGGCACCCGAAGTAAGTTAGTGACTCCCTTATTGTTCGTACACAATCACGGTCTATACTAAATTATACATATATAGTATAGTACAATATAATTCCATCATGTCTCACAGTGTAAATACCATGGAGAAATATGGTGTTTAATGGTGATCAATTCAAAGCTTTGGTGTCGGGGAAATAAAAGACCGGTTATTCTCTCCCAAACATCACGGAAACTTTAATCTTCGAATTACTTTTTTTGATTTAATTAAGCTTGAACTAATTTGAATTATTTCTTCAATTCTGATATAGCTTTTGTTAGGCCGAGGGTACTACTTAATAAGCTTGCGTCGCACCATCTCTTTGTGGAGAATCTCACCCATGTGGCATGGGTTAACGGCGACTAGGCAGCCAGCATCTTCGAGGGCCTTGACCTTGTCTGCGGCGCCACCCTTACCACCTGCGATGATTGCACCGGCATGCCCCATACGCCGTCCTGGTGGAGCAGTTTGGCCAGCAATGAACGCAACCACTGGCTTCGAACAGCAGGGATCGGAGTTCTCCTGTTTGAGAAATTCGGCAGCATCCTCCTCAGCAGAGCCTCCGATCTCGCCTATCAATATTATCGCTTTGGTCTCCTTGTCGTTCAAAAAGATCTTGAGCCCATCGATAAAGTTGGTGCCATTGAACGGATCACCCCCGCAACCGATGCACAATGTCTGGCCGAGACCGACGTTTGTCGTCTGGTGCACAGCCTCGTAGGTCAGAGTGCCGGAGCGGGAGACAATGCCAACCATGCCGCGCTTATGGATATGGCCCGGCATAATGCCGATCTTACACTGATCGGGCGATATTATGCCCGGGCAATTGGGGCCCAGTAAACGTGACTTCTCTTGGCTATTCAACATCTGCCTAATGCGCACCATATCGCCCTGGGGAATGCCTTCTGTAATGCAGACTATCAAGCCGACCTCATTCTCGATGGCAGCACAAATACCCTCGGCGGCGGTCGGAGGTGGAATGAATATGACGGTCGCATCTGGTTTCAATTCCTTCACTGCCTCGCTGACATTCTTGAAGACGGGCTTCTCCAAGTGCGTGGTACCGCCCTTTTTGGGCGACACTCCTCCAACGATTTTCGTGTTATACTTGATGGACTCGGCAGCATGGAACGTTCCCTGCTTGCCCGTAAAGCCTTGCACCATCACCTTGGTCTCCTCGTTGATCTTCAGGTTGCAGATGGTCTTCGAGTAGTCGGCCATGTTACGCAGCATTAGCCATGATATCGCTGACTTCAGGGGCGACCGTTCCAGCAGTAAGTAGCGGTTCCAGTTAGCTAAGGACATTTTGCTGAATTTGTACTATTTTTTTATGGAATATATTTTTGATTCTGTACCGAGCTAACAAAATTTCTATCCATACGGTAAGCAAGCTAAGAACTTAACACAAATGTCAACGCCAGCTTTCTGTTTGCGATTGAACTCGACTCTGAAGCTCAAGTCGATAATCTACGAACGCTCTTCGTGTATGCAGTCTATTCTTGTTGAATGCTTGAATACGCTTTGTAAACCCAGAGGGAATGTCTACCTTCGACAAGCCGAAGACCCCTGCCGAGTCTTATCTCCTCCGATGGTTTCTATACTAGTTATGCATAATGATGGGGAACTGTATAAAAGTATAAGTACATACTTATATTACGAGTATATATACTTATATTCATTGACAGCTATAAAATGTTCAATCACTGGCCAATCTTTACTTCTAAATGTTTGTTCCGAGGAAGCTATAGGAAAAATTTGTCCGACTTTAATGAAATGGAAAAGTATTCGCCAATTAGCATTCTAACTTTAATTAGCGCGGGTAAGTAAAGTTATTTCGATTCAATTCAATTCTGATCTTCGTATAAAAACAACATTTCGACCTATTGTTCCTATGGCATCTATATGTTATACACTAGTGGTCCGATTTTGTTAAGCTTGCTTGTTATTCATATATCAAGAGGTAGATGCTGTAAATTTGGTGCAAGTATCTTGGACAATAACCAAATTTGGCCGATAGGTTAGTGTAAGCAAGTATATCCATCATATCTGGGTCGTTCTGAGTTACTTCAGCGTGAAGCTATAAGAAGAATGTGTGCCATGTTTCAACAAGAAAGGTTGTTGTAACAGACGGACAAACTCAGTCAGTTCGATTCCTTTTTTGATGCTGGCTCAGAATATATATATATAGTATATATACTTTAAATAAAATAAATATACCCTCTGCAAGATTGAGGAAAGCCTAGAAAATCCCAATTAGGTCAGTAGTACTTATGGAAGTTGCTAGAAGAAAATGCTTAGGAATTCTAAATTTCAATTTAAATTAATTAAATTAACCTAACTCAAGGGAAAGGGCAGACTTTGAGTTGAGTACTTTTAATACTGAATAGTTTGTTATAATCCACAAAGGAAACTCAACTTAAAAAGCTTTGATACATTACATTCACATCGGGCTTATTAAAGCAGCCCCAACCATAACTCGGTATCATAAATAAGCTGCAATAACATTCGAATATTTCAATTAATTTTGATATTGATAATTTGATAGCTTCTGGCGGAATCCGATGTTATTATAAGGAATTTAATTTGAATCCTTGTTTAGAATTCGAAAAATGCAAATCGCTAAACAGCGTTGAACATGTTTGTTTTTGTCAAAACTTTCACATAAAAAAAATAGACGATTGTTTTGCTTTTGCTGGTAGATTCTAACGGACCTTAGCACTCATCCCCATGCGATTGGGTTCTTCCTATTCTTTTTTTTCTCTCATTCCTTAGTTAACTTGTGATTTCTCTAATGCTGTAATGCTTCCCATGTGCAGAGAGGAATTCCAAATATAGTATAGTATTTATTGGGGTCTAACCATTTCGAATTCTCTGGAGACCTATTAGTCATGTTGGAAATACCCTACAGTACTGTTGGTTGAAGATGGTTGCTAGATTTGTTAGATAAGTGTTATTTCTAATTTGATGAATATACTAATTATATACATTTATATAGTATGATATATAATACTGCATATGCATCGGAGGACTGCATGTGGTGGTTTTTTGCACCACTGTACTAATAATGAATAAGGTGGTCCCACCCGAAGCTCTCTTGTTTGGTGCCTTATAGGTTTATTATTCACACACTCACTAACTCTTACTCACTCACTCTCGCACTCAGTCAGTCATTCACTCACTCAGTCACGCACTCACTCATCCGTTCACTCATTGGCTCACTCTTTCACTCACTCACTTACTCATTTACTCTCTTACTCAATCATTCACTCATTCAGTCACTCACTTACTCACTTACTAAATCAGTCACGCACTTACTCATTTATTCACTCATTAACTCAATCATTCACTCACTTACTTACTCACTTACTCACTTACTCTCTTACTCACTTACTCACTTACTCACTTACTCACTTACTCACTTACTCACTTACTCACTTACTCACTTACTCACTTACTCACTTACTCACTCAACTCACTCACTTACTCACTTACTCACTTACTCACTTACTCACTCACTTACTCACTTACTCACTTACTCACTTACTCACTTACTCACTTACTCACTTACTCACTTACTCACTTACTCACTTACTCACTTACTCACTTACTCACTTACTCACTTACTCACTTACTCACTCACTTACTCACTTACTCACTTACTCACTTACTCTATCATTCTCTCACTCACTTACTCAGTCATTCACTCACTCACTTACTTACTTACTCAATCATTCACTCATTCAGTCACTCACTTACTCACTCATTTACCCATTGACTCACTTCACTCACTCGGTCTCTCCTTCACTCTCTCAATCATTCACTCATTCATTCACTCTTTCATTCAATCACTAACTTACTCCTTCACTCACTCATTCAGTCATTCACTCACTGTCAAATTTGTTGCACACTTCAAAAGTTTTACAGGGTATCTCGCTGTGCTACCGGCTTGTTGCAAGTTCCGCTGCCCCTTGCTGTTGCTGTTTTTCGCCGCTGACAATTGGCATTTATGGATTTCGATTTCAATTTGGGGACTTCACCCTCCACGCCCCCTTTCGACCAAACGCCTCTCGCCTGGCTGGCGATTGTTGATTTTAATTTATTATTGTTTATTGATAAAATTTACGGAGAAATTTGCATAAATCGATGAACAATGGGTCCAGCCGGAGCCACAGCGAATGCAAATGCGAACACGAATGTGAATGTGTGAATGCGAATGCGAATGCGAATGTGAGTGTGGATAGCATGCGGCAATTTAGATATTTATTGCATTTTCGGCAAGGGGCGTGGCAGGGACAGACCGCCGATCGGAGCATTTCCGCTGCACAACGACGAGTCCGAATGCATCTGCTTGCAACATTTGCTGCTACTACCAACCCCCTCCTCCTCCCCTCTCCCTTCTGCCAGTCACCGCTTTTGCTTTCAATTTCCGCAGAGCATTTTACCCAATTAACTAGATTTTGCTTTTGTTTGTTTTGATGCCACCAGCCCAATGGATCTAGGTCTGGGCAAGGGACTGCAGATGGAGCGTGGACGGGGGACGTGGGCGGGGGCGTCATTGCATGCTTTTTGCTGGCGATGGCAGCGTCGATTTCTAGCTGGTATTTAGCGGAAATCGTGTGGTTCTCCTGGCCCCCAAAACGAGGAGGGCCCGCAAAACAAGTCGGCAACCCCAACAAGTCCTAACTGGGCGCCCAACGATGGGTCATATGTATGGCTAAATTGGATTAAGCCAGAGAACGCCATAGATTGCTGGAAGAGTTCCATAAACAAAAATTAAAATTGTAATAAATACCGCAAGTGGAGAAGGAGTAGAAATAAATGGCAAATACTAGAGTCGGTATATTCTGTATAAATCTGGTATATTCTAGATATATCTGTACATATGTGACATATATCTTTTTAAAGGTAGACAGCCTGCTATAATATCGATTCATTAAGAAGGCATTTTTGTGCGCTAACACCTCTATTCGTTCCACTGTACAGCCGGCTACAGACTGTCCATTCGTGTCCACAGCGAGGCAGGTTGTCCTTGTTGCCGTGACGTGGACACAATTTCAACTTTCAGCATTCTTCGAGCGTCTTTTTGTTGCACTCACCAATTGCACCATTGTGTGTGTGTGTGTGTGCTTCTTCTTCCTGCCACTGTATCTGTATCTGTCTGGCTGTCTGTGGGTTTAGCTATAGCACCTATGCCCGCACCGTCCGCACCTATCCCTGCACCTATGCCCGCACCTCTGCCCGCACCTATGCCTGCACCTATGCCCGCTCAGCGTTCAATGGCAGCAGAACTTTTGTTTATCTCTTAACGTTGACGCTAAGCACCCAATGGCAAACCCAATCCCAGTCCTCCCCGTCTCACTCCCAAGTGTATTTCAGCTGCAACTAGGTAACTTTCCCCTACCTTCCGCCGTAAACTTCCCCGAGGTCTAAACAAATGGTCGACAGCGAACTGCAAACTGTTTTTCTCGATATCCGTTCGGGATTTGTTTCGAACCGAAGGAAACTTGGACGACTTGGACAGCTGCAGCCCCGGCTACGGCTCCGGCTCCGGCTCCGTTGCAGATGCCACAGATAGTGCGACATATATATGACTAAAAACATAGTCAAGCGTAGCTAACTAATGCGCTTCAGCTGAGCCCGATGTGATTGAGGTTATGTCAGTGCCAGTAATGACTTTCGAGAAAGTTGAATGTGATTTACATATGCAACGGACCTAATCAAGTCCGTTGCCCACGGACTGTTCCTTCCGTGCTCCGTATAATACTCACGCACTCTACCGAAGACTGGCCCTGGATCCGCTCGCTCTAAAACGCTTTAAGTTCCGGCTAGAGAGGGCTGTGCCCAGCCACAGCCACAGTGGAGCCTGTGGGCAGTGAGTGTTTTGTGTTCCAGTTATTCGAGCACTTTTTTCTTCCTTGCGCCGTGTTCCGTGTTCCTTTTCCCGGCGGTTTTTTCTGTGTTTTGTGGTTTCCGTTTTCTGCTCATCTCTGTTTCTTTCTCTCTCTTTCTTTGCTTTGCTTTCCATTGTGCCCTGGGGTGCCAGCTCGATTCTGCCTGTGTCTGTCTGTGTGTGTGGGTGTGCGTGTGGGTGTGTGGGTGTGTGTGTGGGTGTGTGTGTGGGTGAGTGTGGCCCGCTGCTTATGCATAATTCTTTTATCTCATCCACACCGGTTGCTCGAGTTTCAGCTCGAGCTTGCCTTTGCGCGCCACAGTGCTCTGTTTCGCTGTTTCTCTCTCTCTCGCTCTCTCTCTCTCTCTCGCTCTCTCTCTCTCTGTCTCTCTGCCCTTAGCACACCTCGCTGTGCTATTGATGGCTTGTTTACATTGCGGGGCGCACAACTCCCCAGCCATTTGTCTATAATTGACTAATCGACAGCAGAACCTGCCTGCGCTGGCAAAGAGTGCCATAGAAGGAGGTGGCCAAGCTAGTGGACAGGAGCGAGGCACGTGGCTAAAGGGTTAAGCCTGGTCGTAAACTGTGTCACTTGACGCTTTAAGTCGACGCTGCGCTTTAAGCAGACACGCCACACGCCACATGCCACATCCTCGAGCGAATCCTTCGGGCACAAAGGCAGCCAAAGCGAATTGAATTAGCGCTGAATTCCGCTCTCAATTAGGCACATAAGTAGCAGTGTGTGTGTGTAAGAGTGTGTGTGCCTGTGTGTGTATGTGTGCCTGTGTATGTGTGTGTGCCTGTGTGTGTTTCTAGTGTGTCTGTTCGGGGCTGGGCGTGGCGAGGGCTACTCTAGCCCTCTACCACATGTGGCAGCTTAAATGAGTGGCAAATATTGTGAGGATTTGGATTAGGAGTCGAGCCAAGTAGGCGGCAACTCGGCAACCCTGCAACTCTGCAACCCTACTACTACACCTCCCCCTCCCCCCCCTTCACCCTTCACTTCTGCTGCCCTTCGACTGCGCTGCACTCAGTGCGGTTAATTAGATTGCGCGCAATAATATTGTACGAGTGTGTGTCGGTTTACCCTCTAAGAGAGGCGGGGGCGGGGGGCGGGGGCGTGGCTGCAAGTAGGCATTCGAAACTCGCAGCTCTGACTGTGGCGCATGATTGAGGCCGCGACTTGCATGCACAGTGCCTTAAATACACGCACAGCGTGCTACATATGTGTGTGTGTGTGTGTGTGTGTGTGTGTGTGCTGGTCTACACTTACATGCAATTAGCATTTCCTGTTTGCACACACTCACACACACAGAGTCGCAATTGCATAGGAGATCGCATAATACGCAACCAAAAATCAAGTACCATATGCAAGTGACTACTTCAATATGCATACGAGTGTGTGTGTGTGCATGTGTGTGTGTGTGTGCGTGCATGTGTGTGCGTGCGTGCATGTGTGTGTCTGTGTCTGTGTCTGTGTGTGTGTCATAATTATGGCCAACTGGCGATATCCTTGTGACCGACATGTGCCACTGTTTGGGGGCCAGTGTTGCCGTTTTAACTAGCCTGCTGATTGGTTTGCCACCTAACTGACGTCGCTGTCGCCGTCGGCAGCAGCAGCAGCAGCGCAGTTTGAATGCGTAGTTTGAATATGAATACATACGGCATACGAACGGGTTGCCCGTGGGGGCGGTGGGAGTGGCGCTGGTTGGCTTAAATTAAGCTAAGCTGTCGTTCAGTTTCAGTTGGGGCATCACTTGTGCTGAATGAATGAGTGAATGAGTGAATGACTGAGGTGAGTTATTCGTTTAGGTATTACATATCGATGGCTTGAATTGATTCGATTGCCAGTGCTGAGCTGCTGAGCAACTGAGGGCTTAATACTTAACGCCATAAGCCAAAAGCTTTCAGCCAAATCGCTTCGCTCTTGCTCGCTATTGCGTTGCGGCAACCCCAGCGGGAAACACAGTGATGCTAATGGTGCTGGTTATACCCGCTGCCCAAAATATGCAAGGGTATTATTAACTTATTTGCAATAAAAAATGTATTCAACAGACAGTAAGAGGCGTGGCAGAGCTTAGATTCTTGATCGACAGATGAGTCAATGCTGTCAATTTCGTCTGTATGAACACGTATTTCTCTGAGACTTTTGGAAGTAGCTCTACCAAATTTGCTGGCAATACGTCATATAATTGCATGGAGCTACAGATTGTTTTAGAATTAGTCCACGCCCCACTTCCGCCTCGTAAATTGATAAATCCCGAATTATAGGTTTAATTTGAATGCAGAATTGTTTATTTTTGGTTAACAGAATAGCTATCAACGCTCAAATGATAGTTTCGATAATAAACAATGAAGTTATTTGAAAAATCATTTCAAGGAGTAAAGATTTTCAAACCGCTCCCTAAAGTATGCAGCACAAATAACGCTGAAAATAGAAACTATATATATACTAAATATAATATATTTGATCAGTTGTTTGTTAAGATACAATATTATGATGTATGGATTCTTCACTTAATAATAATAAAAAAAAAAAAAATAAAAAAAAGTTGTTGAGCGGGTAGAGCACAGTCAAGCACGCTCGACTATATCCTTTGAGTTTCAAGAGTAGAACCCTTATGTTTACTGTTTAAATAGCGCCGACCCCCCTGTAGATAAGTTGCCAAAAGCATCCGACTATACCAAGTAGGTTGCGGTTTAGAATCCCGGTGGAGGGCAGGGTATCATCAAGACCGCTTGACCGCCACTTGACATCAACTCTTTTTGATTCTTCTAAATAAATAATATAATGATCTAAACATTATTACCTAATCATTCTATTCTCTATAATACTCATGCTATATAATCTTTTTTTCAAATAACAAAGATATTAGGAATCACTTAAATTGATACAGATTTAATTAAGTTGCCCAAAAAGGGTATTAGTAATAGATATATTTTTTTTTTTGTATTAGTATTAGTAATATTAACAATTTTATTATCTATACAAAATTTTTTTTAGAATTTCCGATTTGATAGAATTCCAGCAATGATTAAAGCGAGCATACGGATTATCGAAATGGTTTCTGCAGCATAGTTTACCAACAGAGTGATACAGAGTATATGCCAGTCGTGCACACTCGACTGTAGTCTGCCCTCTTGTATTCCTCTCAACTAATTTCGTATACAATGCAATGCAATTGAGCTTAGTTTCCCACTGGTTTCAACGTGCAATTCTACGAACACGCAAATCCTGTTAGTGACGGGGGAGAGGGTGGACGGTGGGTAGAGGGGTAGAGGGGGCACACATGAAAGTTGCATCGTAATTGCAGATTTTAATTTTGCATAGTTTTTAAGCCAAAGCGCTTAATTTCGGGATTTATGCGCATGCATTATAAATAGCTACCGCCGATCCTATAGTAGATTTTAATTAGTTGCCAGGCCAGTGGAGACGGAGGCGGAGCCGGAGGGAGGTCTGGCGAGGCGAGGCGAGGCGTGGCATTTGCATTTGTCAGATGGCGCCTCGCCTCACACAATTTCCCTCTAAATTGTATGATTAATAATTTATGGCGCGTACTTGTTGTGCATGTGCTCAATGTATTCAGTTGAACTCTGCTCTCTGCCATATACCATATACCATGTGCCATATACCATGCCATATAGCATGCCATATACACCATGTATACCCTCTATATACGCATGTATATGGGGCAGCAGAAAGAACTGTGAACTGCGAAACACCCCAGTGGGTACAATGCGGGCCAGCTTAATAGCTCCATATTCATAAAGGAAAGAATACGTATACGTACTGTGAGACTGCGAGACTGCCAGACTGGCTTTAAAGCTGCCTCATCATGCGGCGATGAGATTTCACTTAACGACTGACATGGCATGCAAAACCGGAAAACGGGTTGTCCGACTCTCCCAGGACTCCATTTGCCACAGCAACAGCAGCAGCAGTTCCTAGTGTGTGTGTGGTGGGAAGGGTGGCAAGAAGGGGGGGTGCCAGCACGCCCTATATAAATAAACATAATCGTGAAACGGGAAACGGGATGCAAAGGCAACTAAAATGCTGCGGAATTTTAATAGTTGCCGTAAATGGTTTTTGTGGCGTTGGTAATGTTTATTAACCAAGTTAAGCGAGAGCGCGCTAGCCACCGTTGCTCGCAGAAGGAAGAGGACCCAGTCGCCCCAGTCGCCCCAGACCGCCTTTGTCGTCGTCGTCGTCGTCGTCGTAGTCCTTCAGTCGAGCGTGTTTAATGCTCACTTAAGTTGCGTTTATACAAATTTCTTTGCCCAGTTGCACACTCAACCCCCTCCAGTCCCCCCCACCACCCTCCACACAACTCCAAAAAATACCCTGTAACTTTGCTTTTTACTCGGCTTCCTTCCGCCGCTTCCTGGCGCACAAGTTCCTCCTTGGCTTAAGGTATGCCACGCTGCTGTTGCTGAGCCGGTTAAAGCTTCAGTTGCTGTGGCATCTCAGCCACGCCCACGCCCAACACCTTCCACCTACCATCTACCGCATGCCGCATGCCGCCCATGGCCCGCCAACTTGTGCGTAAGTGGATTCATTTATGCCCGAGAATAAATGCTTTGTTGTTTACATTCTTAGAAGTTTTATATCTCACGTCTTGCTTGCCACGCTGGACGAGCTGTGAGCAAGGGCTGCGCCACGTTCCCCGTCCCTCCCCCCGTTCTCCCTTTCCCTTCCCCTCCTCCTATTGCCCGCCAAGGTGCCTGCCTGCTCTGCTTGGCTAGCAAACCATTCAACTGGAAAAGGCTTCACTCTCCTCTCTCTCCCTTTCTCTCTCTCTCTCCCTCCCTCTCTCTCGCTGTATGTGTGTGTGTGTGTGTGTCTCTACTAACTTAAACGGGCTGCCCGAAAATCATCTGGCCTATAAGAGAGCAGAATTTAAGCCCGCCCCGGCAATTACACTGTCAACGCGCAACGGGCCCAGGCAGCAGCTGGGTAACTGAGTAAGGAGCTTATCCGGTTGCTTAAGTGAATGAGACACCGGCGATTAAGCATCTCAAGGCAGAGATACAATTGAAATTGAATATATCAATGTAGCAAAGGTGAGTGAACGTATTTGTATCGGAGAAGAATGCAAATGTATCGCATCAAACAACAAGCTGGCTTCCTCGGATTACGGGCTATTCAACTTGTGAAGCTACTAAGCCATTCACTTTATTCCCTCAGTTGAAATGCATTATAACCAGAAAGGAAGGCTACTACTACGGCTTGTCGAAGGTTCTATATGTTCTTACAGGTGCTTATATCCTCCGATCTATGCTAAAATAGTGCAGCATTGAATTTTATGCATATAATGTCAAACTTTGATTGGCAATGATAAGCTAAGTTATTTTCTAAATCAAAATTGGTCGTCATACAAAAAGCGCCATTTTGGCGGATTATTCCTATGACAGCTTTATGATATAGTGGTCCGATTTTCTATGAAATTTTATGTGCATTTCATTTGGAACTACTCAACTTGTAAAGGTGCTTGCAGGTACCTATATCCTCCGATCTATACTACAATATAATAGTTCAGAATTGAATTGTATGATAGTTTGTATGGCAGCTATACGAGATATCGGTCCGATCCGGCTCGTTCTGACTTATTTACAGCGTGCAGCAATAGGAAGCACGTATGCCAAGTTTTATCGAGATAGCTCTACAACTCAGAGACTAGTTGCGTTTCAACTGACGGACACGCGGACACACTGTTATACGGACAGACGGACAGTGCTAGTTAGACTCCTCTGTTCAGCAAGCTGTAGTGTTATCGATTAACCTAGGAAATAAAACGTAAGGCATCAGTTATCGATGTTGGATGAGAAGTTATGTTGCTGATATATATATATAAATATATCCAGGATATGCCAGACTATATGTACAATACAGTGAAACCACTCAGTGCGTGCAATTTTTAAAATGTTTATTTTCAATCACTTTTTCACATATCAATCGTATTATTAGCTAGGCAAAAAAAAAGTTTGGATTCCATCATCAAATCGTATATAACATAAACTATTGTATAATTAATACACTCAAGTGTCTAGTATATGCTATAAGTAGTTATGCCTAGACATACATATGTTTACATGCTACAATATATATCCGTGTGTACATGTAGATTTCCATTTACGCTTATCGACTGACAGATCTCTGACAGATCCGGTGCAATAGTTTAAGTGTTTGCAACCTGTTAAACCTTCCATACAAATCAACGCTTATGCAAAATCTAAATAACTTTTTTTTTTCCTTCTTTCTCCTCTTCCCATCTGCATGTCTTCTCTTTCGTTTTTTAGTTCCAACAATATGACTTAGCTGCTAAAAATCATGTGTATATGTACGATTTACATATATGTAGTAGTTCTGACAGGGACAATAGGAAACGATAGCAAAGCAGACGAAGTCCTCGCCGCCTCTTCTATGTACAATGGGGCAAAAACATATGCAGATAAAACACAAAGTAGAACTAACGATAACTAATGGTGTAAAAATGGAACTTACGACTTATAGGATAGAAAATAAACTTATTCAAAAAGGAGTAGAAACATCATGTGATTGAGCAGTTGCATGATTACTATTTAAGATATAATTCCTTTTGTTTTTCATTTTACCCATTACTTTTTCATGAATGTTTAATATATATAACATATGTATACGTTAAGTTATATCTTCTTGTTCAACAAATTAACTATATACAATTTTTTGCGATTTTCTTAAATTGTCCTCGTTTTCTTTTTAATTTAACTTTTTTTCTGTTTCCTATTCCATTTCCTCTTCCGTTTCGGTTTCTTGCTTAGCAGTTAGTGATATTCGTTAGCTAAGTACAGTGTTTTTTCGTGCAGTGCAACCCACAACAGTATACTAACTAGTACATACATAACATATATAATATCGTCAATTGAAATTTTTGCTCGCACAATTTGAAAATGTTTTTTTTTTTTGTTTTGTTGAAATTTTTGAAAAATCTCTTTCAATCTTAAAGGGCAATTTTTGCAATTGTTTCTAATTATCAATAATCATCATCAGTCTTGAACTTAGCATAGTTTTCTTTCTTATTCTTGTTCTTCTTAATTTTCATTTAGGTTTTTTTTCTTTTTAGTTTTTACTCATCTTTTTAAGCTTCTCATTAGGTTACTTCATGCTTATCAATATGATTATTCTCGTTTCCCTTTCGGGCGTGTATTTTGTAACGTCTTTTGTGAGTACGTTTGAAACAGTTTTCGGCAGATGTACGTCTGTGTATATATATTTATATATATATATATGTGTGTGTGTGTGTGTATGTTTGTGTATTTGTGTGTGTTTATGCAGGCCCGACAACGTGATAGTCGATGCTCGAGGACCTTCTACAACACTACAATTTAAAGTTGAAGGCACAATTTCAAAAGTGTTTTTTGTTTTCTCTTCTCTGCTTCTTTCCTCCTACAATCTGTTCACTTATGCGTGTGTCTTTGTGTATGTCTGTCCGTGTAGATACTAGATATCCATAAGTTTAGTAGCTGATAAGTGACGAGTCGTACATCAGTGTGTATCAAAAATAAGTTTAGATTATTAACTAACTAACTAAATATATACTTAGTATTGGGGGGACGTGGGGGGAGGGGGTTGTTTTCGTTACAAAATACTAAATACTACAAAATTAAAATACACATTAATAAAAAAAACACTTTTCTATGATACAAAAGGTTGAACAAATCGAGCTCTAAGCTGGGCTAGGACTTTCGGGACTTGCGGGGGTACAACGGGACGGGACGGGTACAAGTTTTGGATGTGAGTTTGTCAGCCTGCGCTGCTTCTCACATCGGCTCTCTGGCCACCTCTCTCTCACACTCTCTCTCTGTCGCTCTCTTTCTAGACGAAGAACTCCTCGTTGCCCAGTTCGCCGGCCATTGCTGGATCCACAAAGGGAGCCGCTGGCGGTAGCCAAGGCCACGACCAGCTGCCGAGCAGTGTGAATCACCGTTCCGTCGAGTGCGTTGTGGCGCCACCGCCCAGTCCGCTGCTGCTGCCACCAAATCCGGGTCCTCCACTGCGCCGGAAGAATCCGAGCGTGTCGAGCGTCTTGATGGTGCGTCGAATCAACTCATCCTTGTACTTCCAGATCGTTTTGTCCTCCACCGAATTCTCGCGATACTCCTCGCAACTCTTCTTCAGCATCTTCACACAGTCGGCGCGATAATGTTGCAGCTGTGCGTCTTGCGTGTCCACCGGGTACGACTTGCACACCCCGCCCAGGCAGCTGAGTGGGAAGTGATTGTGCAGCGTGAGCACTCGCTCGGGATCGTGGAAGCACTTGACATACTGATTGGGCTTCGTGTAGTTCTTGGCCCGATGCACGTGCTGCAACATGTGCATGTACTTGGGGATGTCCTTGTGCCAGCCGTGCTCGTGCTGCTGATCGTCGAGGAAGTACACGTTGCGGAAGTTGTAGCTGTGGTAGCCGTCCGCCTTGATCTTCAGCGACTCTGGGCGCACTTTGTCCATCAGCTCGGACCACAGTACCGAGTTTCCCTTGGGCATTATCACTTCGTCGATGTCGAGCAGGGCAATGTAGTTGTACAGATACAGATTCTTGTACAGGCAATCGTTGTAGGGTATCACCTCGTTCTGTCGCTTGTGGTTGGTCTTTTTGGTCAGATACAAGTGCTGGAAGCCAGGCACATTCGGCTGTCCGCCAGGCAGTGTCAGTGGAATCACCTGCACCTTGCCCTCCTGCTCGTAGTGGCTGAGGACCTTCGTGATGTTCGGATGCACTTGCAGATTGTAGAAATAGATCTTGTCCGCACCGAGTATGTTCAGCATTTCGATCCATTCGATGAGGCGCACACTTAGATCATCGTACAGGAAATCCAACCCCTTGACACACACTGCGAATCCCTTCTTCTGATCATCCGGAGGTCGATTGTAAATCACTCGCAAGTTGTTGGTGGCCGTGTCGCATTCCTTCTCCACCATGGACACCGAACTGGGCACGACGCCATGGAAGGGTTTCGGTATCTGGCAGGCAATCAGATACGGCTGATAGATACCCTGCTTGTAGTTGCCCCACTTGTTGTACCAGATGTACTTGTACTCGAAGGTCTTCACAATGAACGGCTCCTTCTGGCCGTCAAACCAGAACTGGCAGTAGGTCTTCACCTTCGGTTCTATGCGATCGATCATGCCCAGAATTCGCACTGTCGGACCCAGCAGCGAGGCGCGTCGTATGTCGTAGTAGGCCCCGAACAGCTGGAACGTTCCGTTCGACGTGCGCAACGTTTGCCAGTAGATGTTGTTGAACTCAAGCTCAAAGATCGATGGATACTTGGCGCAAGTCGACGATTTCTGCTGAAGAAAGTTCTTGTTCTTGCTCCAGTAGGCGATGGGCAGCGAGGGAATGCGGGACTCCACATCACGCACCAGCTGGTCGTCGTCCATGGCTGCAGGGGAGGAGAGAAGAAGAGTTGGGTTTACTTAATGTGTCTTAATTCCAGTTGAGTTTAGGGTTACCCAATCTCAACTCCAACACTCACCTGTGCGATTGTCGACGAGTATCTCGCTGGGATCGAAGTGATCGGTTGTCGTGGACGTGGTCTCCGCGTAGCGCAGCATATCCTTCTGCAGCAGGCTGCGACTGTTCAGCGGCAGCTGCTGATACTCCTGCGGCACCTGGTGATAGTCCTGCGGCACCAGGTTTGTGCCGTGCATCTTGAACAGCCCGATGATGACGAACGACCACACGCACAACGAGAAGAGTATCTTCAGTATAACCTTGGGGTGTGCCATTGCTCTTCCTTTCTCTTTCTAGTTCTCTTTCTTAGTGTTCTTCTTCTTCCTCTATCTCTGTCTCCTTCTCCTTTGCTTAGTCGTATCTCTCCTCAGCCACACGCTACAACTGAAAGAAAAGCAGAGAAAAACTTAAGTGCCAGTGAAAAAGGTGTTGCCTACTTTTAGGCAGCGCCACTTAAAGCCGCCCGCATTGGCAAATTGCTTTGCATTTCTTATCGACACTGCCCATTTGGCCCGCGCCGACTGTCCCCTTGTCGGCTCGCTAATGAAATGCCGTCATTCATTTTTAATATGGCGGCCGACCGCTTTGCTATTTCCGTTTCCCTTCCAGCCAGACGCAAAATGTCAACTTGAAAATTGCGTGTAATATTTCTCACACAAGCACAGTCACCCCCTAACACACTCACACATACACACCCTGCTGGAAATACAAGCACAGACAAAGAAGTCCGGCCGGACGAGAGACATCCACCATTTGTCCTTAACCCCAGGGCCAGCAGGGACGCTTTCCTCCCATGGAAAACAATCTGAAATTGCGCCACTATGGAGGTGGGGGACACTGGGGTTCACTTGCTTGGATTGATCGATAAACGGAATGCAAAAGGCGTGTATTTATCGACAAATTACAGGCTATCTTCATTTTGTATTCTATATTTACTGAATTAAATGAATATGGATTACAGATATGTTAAGCGCAGTCTTTTAATATCGAAAACGATGAAAGTATCGAAACGTAATCGAAAATTAATGTTCAAGCGCAAGCAAAGCAATAATTAGACTTGTGGGACGAAATTGTAAGAAAGGTGTGCCATTCATCGATAACTTATCGATAACAATATATGTTTTATTGATACCATCAATCAATATTTGCTATTGTTGGTTTACTGGATAGACTCACGAAACTATTTGAAAGGTATGCCATTTATCGATAAGTAATAAATATTATTTGATAACTTATCGATATTTGCTAATAGATATTACACGGTTTATCAATATTATATATAGATAGTTAATCGATAATCTACAGAAACTGTCGCAGTTATCGAAGGTATGTCATTTGTCGATAACTTATCGATAACAATACATATAAAATTGATATCATCAATCGATATTTATTCATATTGATTAGCTCGATAGTCTAACGAAACTATTTGAAAGGAATGTCAATTATCGATAATTTATAAACATCATCCGATAACTTATCGATACTGCTAATAGATATTCCGTCGTAATGGTTTGTCGATAATATGTGAGAATAGTTAATCGATAATTTATTAACATGTTGTAATCGATCATTTATCGATATACTTGATATGCATTCCATTATATGTAGTCCGTCCCTTCCATTTGCATGTTGTCAATGTCATTGGCCATCCGAACTTCCCATTCTCTTTGCTTCCTCACCTTCTCCTCCCCACCACACGCCTCTCGTTCCTTCACTTTTGCCTCTGTGTGTGGCGCACACAACAGCCGCCGCTGTGGCATTACCGCTTGCAGCACTAGGCGGCAGCAAGCACCAATGGAGCATCTTCATCTGCGCTCTGACACGACACTTGGGGCGACAATCTGTTTGTCAATCTGCGCTTTGTATCTTTGTGTGCGCACGACGTTGACGTCGACGTCGACGTCGACTACGGCGTCGCGTTGGCGTTGGCGTTATGTATGACGGCGTAGACTCTAATATTTATGACACTGCAAGAGCTTTACACTAGCCACAGTTGTTGTTGTTGCTGTCATTGTAGACGGAGCCCAATCCCGGCCCAAGTGCGACACTTGCGTGCCGACGCTGACCTGCCTCGAGGCGTCTGCCAGACCGATAAACAAAAGGCGTGCCACAGGCTGGCAGCTGTGACCATGCAACGCCGCCCCATTCCCCTGCCCCCCCGTCCCCGACCCATTCATAGCTCAATTTTGCCTACAAATTGCACGTGCTGTCAGAGCAGTGTCGGAGGCAAATGGACGACAATGGTCACAATGGTCACTGGCCGAAGTTGTCGCAGTTGCCAGACAAACGGGCGACACTTGCCACTCGCTCCACGTTGGTTGGCTCGTCCATCTATCCGTCTATCTGCATATCTATCTGGGACTATTCCTTTTGTCCGACTCTCGCCCCCCCTTTGCCCGTCTCTGTCGGCGGGGGAAGGGGCAGTCCTGTCTTTGGCCCGTTTGAGTAAATTGCATGTCCAGTTGATTTCTTTGGCTGCGCCTGCCCCCGATTTGTGTTGGCCCTGCTTGAGCAAACAGCGCGTTGCAGCTTTGTGCACTTTGCGCCGAGACAGTGGCACGTGGAGAGAGGCAGGGGGGTATAAGGGGGTGTTCTGGGCACACCTGAGACGCCATTATGATTGCCTGCCTGCCTGCCTGCCTCATGGGATTGTCCAACGAGCTTTGCTCGACAGGCACTTAGAACCCTTTTCGTTCGCCCGGCCTTTACTTTCCCCCCTCACCATGCCTCCCCTCCCCGACCATTCGCAGCTTTAATGCAATTTTTACATAATCAAAAAGTTTGCTGCAAAATTTGCTGCCTGCAGCCCCGAAATCAGGCAAATGAAAGGCACACACACCCCCGCACACACACCTACTCACACAGACAAATTACTGCGAGGGGCTCTAGGGGGCGGGCGGGAGCATTCTCCCCTAAGCCAGGTCGCTGCTGTAGCTTAGAGTTTTTGCTCAAGTGTTTTCCATTTCATTTACATGCGCCGCAAAAACTTTGCCAGCAAACACACACAGAAAGAAGGAGGGTGACGGAGACAGGGGGAGAGGGGAGAGGGAGACAGACACTGCAGTCAGTCAGTTGAAGAGTTAGCGCACATTATACAAAATATTTTGCAACATGCTTTCAACAAGCTTCTTTTTCGTTTTCATTTATTTTCCCTTCTGTTTTCCTTTTTTATTTAGGCAACAAAAACAAATCGTCGAGTTGGATGGCTGCAGGTCTCGTGAAATATGCAGCAGCTACCTACAACTGTGTGTATATGTGTGTGTGTGGGTGCGTGCACATGTGCGTGTGTGTGCAGGGTGTGTGTGTGTGTTTGGGTGTCTACTCGTATTTGCGCCAGAAGTTGTTATAAATCTCTGATGATTTGCACTCAACTCCTCTCAGCTGCATTCACAACTTGAGTGAACAGCTGCATACCCTGCACACAAACGACAGAGCACGAAGGGTATATGTATTTAGAGAGACACCATATATAGAGTATGCATGAACTTAATCAATTTGTGAAGTGCTTGTCTATTGCAAATCATTTCTTAAACCCTTTCGTTGTTTTACTCTTGCAGGAGGTATATATATATCAAGTATATATATTCTGAATCTGAATCTATCCGTAACGCAAACTAGTCTCTCAGTTTTGAAGCTATCTTGATGAAACTTGGCACACATGCTTCTTATTGTTTCACGCTGTAAATAAGTCGAAACGGGCCGGATCAAACCGATATATCGTATAGCTGGCATATAAACTATCAACCGATTTTTGTTATTTGTCCAGATATTGCAACCAAATTTACTACACCGAACTCCATCTTTATATATAATATGCATATGAAATTTCATCAATAGCGGAACACTATAACATATAGTTGCCATAGGAACAATCGGTCGAAAGGTAGTTTTTTCTTCTGGTTTTTCATCATAGAGCAAACAACCTAACTATTGTACATCGCTCTCTTTCAAGAATATAGTATGCCTGCTCAATGTCATTGAAGTGGGGCTACTATAAGATATACCTACCATAGGAACAATCATCTGAAATAATGGAATTGTTTTTAGAATTAACACCACTAATTATCAGCAACTAATCAAAGATATAAAAAGACCTATGGATACTACTTCTATACATCTACATTACATATATGTATATACTATACTATATATACATTACTATATATACTTTACTTCATATACTATATATAGTAATATACTTTACTTCATATACTATATATAGTAATGTATATATATACATTACTATATATACCTTACTTCATATACTTTATATAGGAACAATCAGTCAGTATATGATTTTCATAAACATTTTGATTATGTCTAACGATCAAAGTTCTTCAAACTCATAAGTACCATAAATGCATGTACAATGATTTAAAACTCTAATCTATTATATAAGCATATATAATATATATAACTAGTGCAGGAACAATCGATGTTGATTTAGATCTACAATACCTTCGGTATGTCGAATGTATCCTTTCCTTATTTTATTTTTCTTTTTCAGTTAACCTCAAAATATGATATTATATATCTATATATTATTATTATATATCTTTAACAGTTTCCATATATTCGTACATCATATTTATTTTCTACTCTTTTACTTCTCCTTCATTCCCATTCTGTTCTTGTGTACGTCTCTTTGTTATACTGTATTACACAGCAAAGAACGATATAAGACTAGTTAGAGTATATCTCTGTCCTCATGTGGACATATAATAAATATATCATATGTCATATATAGATGTCTACTTGATGAAGCCACGCATTATATACATATATATAGGTACATATCTGAACAATTGTACTCAGTTATATTTCGAATATGTTAAATATCCATTGAAGTAATAAACCGCTCCTCAATTTACTTTAACATTTCTCCCTTTAGCGCACTTCAAGTGGCTTCGCTGTGCACTTAACCCAATTCCATATCGAACACAGTTCGTACATAACATACATATGGAACATATGTCCGGCATTAACATAGGTATGTACAGGGAATAGTTAGGAACCGCTCAGATCGTTTCTGTGTTTCTTGATTTCTACAATTTATTTCAAGCACAAAATTCTGACACCCAATCGATTTGGGTCAGTTCGGCATTCTTTTGCGAACCCCCCTCCCTTTATCATCTTGTTCTTTGTTGATTTTCGGTAGCAGCAGCAACAGTTGCTGCTGTACGCGCTGTTGCTGTTGCTGTTGTTCTTCTTATTGCTAATTTGCTAGGCAAAACAGGTTCGATCTCAGGTTCGACCGCGAGTTGTTCTGCAATGTGTGTCGCGCCCGTCGAAAATACATTTCAATGATCATGATGCCCCGCACCTCCCCTCTAACTATTCAACTACCGATAGAACTATGCAGGAGAGAGAGAGAGAGAGGCAGCTCGTTCTCGAATTGGGTCAATGAGCCTCGATGACTTTTACAATTTCTAGACGCGTCGCTTCTCGGCTCGAACAATTAAAAATGCTCAGCGCGCAGATTCGATTAGCAGTTGCTGCTGCTGTCGATGTCGCTGTTGCTGCTGTTGCTGTTGCTGCTGTTGCTGTTGCTGCTGTTGCTGTTGCTGTCGATGTTGCTGTTGCTGCTGCGCAGTCCATTTGCGTCCATTGATCTCCTCGAGTAACGGAAATGTGTGTTGCGCACGCGCAAAAGCCACCAAACGAGTCTAGTTAACGATTTGTGTGTGTGCTGCTGCTGTTGTTGTTGTTCTCCTGCTTCTTCTTCTGCTTGTGTATCTGCCAGATACATATTCTATGGGCTACTGCAGCAGGCACACACACACACACACATACACACACAGTCACAGGAAATGCGTGCTAGCATTTCTTGGAATCGCTGCGACTCGCCAAGTTTCCCATCGCTGCAACAGCTCCTAAATGTCTGCCTGCCCCCTATCCCCCCCCCCTTCCTCCCTCCCCCTGCCTATCTCCTTGGCAATATTTATAGAATTTTCTCCTTGTTTCTTCTCTCTCTCCCCCTTTCTTTCGTGCTGCATTTGCCTGTGTCTGCCTTGCCTGGCATTTAATTTGCGCTGCCGTCGAGTCGACTCGCTCGCTGGGGCAACTGATCGCCCGCCGTCTGGGCATATAATCAAAGCTTATCACGCCGCAACTGTCGGCTCTTGTGGGGGACCTGACACAACAACAACAGCAGCAGCAGCACCAGCAACAGCAGCAATATAAGTAGGAACTCTGCAGCAGCTGCCACACAGAGGCGTCGCATTGTTTATTTTGAGACAAAGATTCGCCTCGAGGCCTCAAGTGAAGGATGAACAAGATGGTGAAGAATGAGCAGAAGAGGGGTGGGGAGGAGGGGTAGAGGAACAGAGATGGGGTTGGGGATGTGATCGTGTGAAACTAATGGCACAGACGGCAGCACATGAGGGGTATGCATGCTCCACAGAATTCGCATATGTGCAACGCTTCCTAAGAATCTGCCTGCCACTTTGAGGGGCTCTATCTAAGAACTGTAGAGCTCTAGAAGAATGCTTATATGATCCAATATGTGCAGAGAACTCTATAAGACTACTGATAGTTCAATCCGATATATAACTTAAGAACTTCAGCTATAACAAACCATTTGAAAGCAGCTTGAAACCATTTCGCAACTGCCAAGAAAGAACTTTCAAGTGCCCTCTCTCTCCTTCTCTGTCTCCCTCCCTCTCTCTCTCGTTCTTCACCTTCCTCTGTCTCATTAACCGTTATATTTCAGATTATTCTTTGGCCACTCTTCTCGGCATTGTCTGCATAACAAATCATCTGTTTGATTTCCATAAACATTCGTAAAGACTCTATAAATACACTCAGCGCAAATATCGAAATGGGAACCTGTTCCCCTGCTGCCAATCATCATAATCATCATAATGATCATAATGATGATGATGATGATGACTTTACAGCCTGCTGCCAGTCGAGCATAAAGCAATTTACATTCACATTCCAATTGGGAATCTATTCGGGAAGTCAGTACGCTTGTTCTGCGTGTTGAGGGTGCGGCAGGTCTCAATTATCGATTAACAGCAGCTCACATTGATCGATTCGCGGCTTTCTCGCAGTGTCCATAAACGATGTTTTATAGAACTGGCAAAGAGAAGCTCGTAATTACCAGCGTGTTGTTGACTCTGCAGAGAGATCATTGAGGCGAGATCTTTGCGCTTTCAGTTGAATTCTTCTCGATTCCTTTTGTCTTAGCTCAGCTGAGCAATGACCGCTTGACTGTGCGTATGTGTGTGTGTATGTGTGTGTGAGTGGATGATCTGTATGTGGCACTCATTCATCTATTCACTTATCTGGGATATTCATCTGGGCGAGCGAAGAATGGCAGAGTGAAAGAAAGACAGACAGAGAGAGGGAGGGAGGGGGAGAGAGAGAGAGGGAGAGCAGCGCAAAGAGAAACCGAAATGAAATTGCCAAAGTGGCGCAATGAACCGTTGGTATTGCCAGCAGCAGCCGTTTAACTTTGAGATACATTTGTATCTGTATCTGCACACCACATACGCATCACTTACCAGGAGGTGGGGGGGGGGTGCACACACACTTAAAATGCGAAGGCGCAAAGTGGCGCAAATGAACTTAAGTAGCGCGCGTGCCGCACTTTGCTGCACATATGTGTAGCTCTAGCTGTATCTCTAGCTGTGGCTGTATCTGTATCTCTAACTGTGGCTGTAGCTGTATCTGTATCTGTATCTGTATCCGCTGCTTGCGTTTTTAATTCGCCTCACATCCTTCTATTTGCGTACGTGTGCGTGCCCAAGTTCCTTTTCAACTGCTCTCCTTCTTTCCTTCCCCTCTCTCCCCCTCTCTTTCTCTCACTCTCTCTCTCTTTATCGGCATTCCCCCTGCCCTTGTTCATTCCCAATTCAATTTTCTCCCGCAGGCTTCTTTGTCGATTGATAGCGAATGATTTTTCGTTATGTCGCCAAAGTTGATTTCCCTTTTTCCTTTTCCTTTTTCCTTTTTCCTTTTTCGCTTTTCATTTTTCATTTTTCATTTTTCCCTTTGCCTTTTTGTCAAATGAAATGTTTGCTGCTTGCGCTGCCTCCCAGATACATTACACACTGTTAAATTTAATTAGAGTTAATGCAATTACACACACACAAATAAACACACACACACAGACACACACACACACACAGACAGACAGACAGAGAGATACTTTTGCCTTTGCATTTGCCTCGTCTGCTTTTGACAGCATTTGCGATTTAGCGATTTTCGATTTGCGATTTGCAATTAAAATGCAGCCTTGAATCGATTAAGGATTTATGTGCTCCCCAGAGTATTTTGCAAATTTCAAATTTGTTGAGTGCTTGCCACATGCCACATGCCGCACTCGCTGTTGCTGTTGCTGATGCTGATTCGCAATGCAAAGGCGCATAAAAAGTTGCCAGCCCAATTGGCGATTATCGTGCGAGAGAGTGAGGGGGGCAGAGCGAGGGGTGAGGGGTAAGCGGGAAGAGGGCGACTGAGTACCGCATAAATTCAACGGCAGTCGCAATAAAACAACTGCAAATGTTGTCAGTCTGTGATTTAAAATGTTTAACAATTAACAAACAATGCGGCGAATTGTCAAAAGGCAACGACGACGACGGCGACGACGACGGCGACGGCGACATCGGCCAAAAATGCAAATTGCAAACGGCAAAGGGAGGGGAAAAGGGGGAATAAAAAACAGCGTCGCTATTTAAATTGCGCAAACTGTTGCCGCCTCCGTGCGCCACGCCCACATGCCGCAACGTTAATACAAATGTTCGAGGCATGTCGCCGTGCGGCGCTTGTTGTTTTCCACCTACAGGCAGCACGTGCAACTGCAACCGTATCTGCAACTGCCGTTTACTTGTATCTGTAGCTGTAGCTGTGCCTGTATCTGTGTCTGCATCTGTATCTGTATCTGCACCTCCCTTGAACGGAGAAAATAAATGGAAACAATCATCAAAAATAAAGAATAAAATGCAACACACAGATGTATCTATAAAATACATACAAATATTGAAACTGCGGGAAGCGATAGAATAATTAATCATTTATCTATAACAAGTAGACTGATACTTCATTGTATAATACAGTTACATACGAGTGTAGTCTAATATATATGTTAGCATTTTTTATTTATATATATAACCTCCAACATTACTCCCATTTTGGTATTTCGATTAGGAAGCTTTACGCCATCTCGATATTGTAGTTATCAAAGGACAATCGATGAACTAAGTCGATCTATCAATGCACTAGAATACCCTGCGCTCATCCCACGCCTCCTTCTGCCTGTTACATACATTTGCATGATGTTAGAACCATTTTTAATGTGTAAGAAGGGAGTCAAATAAACGCTACAAAGGGCAAAAGCAGATATGCAACATCACTGCTATCTGATATGTACTATATACTGCGGTTAAAATAATAGCACTACTACAGGTGAAAATTTGTCTTCCTAAAAATGTATTTTTTGTGAACTTTTTTTAAAGTTCGACTGCTCGATGAATATGTACGATAAAAGCATTGTATGATTAAAATTTAGTAAAGAAAATAATCAAAAAGTGTGAATCGTGTTATATATATGTCCGTCATCTGAGCCTGACACATTCGCCCCTCCCCCAAGTAAATTCCATTTGGTGAATCAACATGAAGTCGAAGCACTCACACTTGCGCACTCAACAGTCGTTTGAGTGTTTGAATACCTTATTGGCTTAATCAAGGTCGGGTTGTGTATTTGCCTGCATTGTGGGGCATGATCGATCAGATAATCAGATAACATACTCCCTGTCTCTGCTCGCCTAATCATGCTGTACTTGTTAATTACGTAACGCATTTACGTAGCTTGCTTACGTTGTTGCTGGTTGATGGATCAACGGACTGCTTGTGAATCGTTAGCATCAGCTGGGGCGGGGCGGGAGTCGCTTCGTGAGAACTATAACGTGCTGCTGATGCCACCGATGTTGCTGCTGCTCTCACGTAATTCACTTACGTGGATGCTTGCGTTGCGCTAACGAGCTGCAGACACACACACGCATACACACTTCAATCAGGGGTGCCACAGCTGAGACAAGAGCAACACGGCAGCATCATCTGCATCTGCAACTTGCTACTTGCAGCGTGCAGCGTGCAACAACAGCGCCTCGTCCTGCGACCTGCTGGCAACGGCGAGTGCCAGCTTATTACGTCAATTTACAGATGCATGTGCATGCCACAATAAAAGCATGAGCAGCAACAACAACACACACACGTACTGCACACACATACTCCTCACACACACACACACACATGAGCCGCAAACGAGCTGGCCAACGAATTGAGAAACAATTTTGCAAAAAGCAAATCAACGTTTAGCCCCGCTAACAAAGCAGAGAAAAAAGGCCAAGGCAGCAAGGAGAAGAAAAGAAAAAACAGCTAAAAAAGAAAAGGGACACACACACACACACACACACACATAGACGCAGCGTGGCACGTTGTCCATAAATGCGACACGAAATGTTTAGCTTTGGTTTCGGCTTTAGCTTTAGCTTTATCTCCAACTCCAACTCCAGCTTCAGCTTCAGTTTTGGCTGCATGCGACGGAAGACGGAAACATGCAGCTAACTAACTGCAAGACATGTCGTCATCCGCTGCTCAGTCTGGCGTCTATAAACTGGCAATACCCTTCCCCCTTGGCCAGTACAGCTAGTGCAAGGCATATGACATATGAAAGGACTCTGCCTGCAGCACTCTCTATCAGTTTCGAGGTGGAAACATATACAACTAATCTGATTCTAAACTCTTTTGCTAGCAATAGATTCTACTACTTCATAGCGATCGTTTACTGCAGATATATCGTATAATTTTTGGAAGTATCGTATGTTCGAAAGAGGTTATTTAGCGGAAGAATCTTTAGAATATGATTTAATCCATTAAAACAACTCCGCAAAGAGGAAAGAGGATAATGAAATCAAGCAGAAAATTATCAGTGATATTTAGTTGACAATTTGGTTAGAATTCCATTACATACGATCAAATAGGAACTTAATTTATTCAGTTATTATATAGAATTGGGCTTTTATAATTTATAGAAATGAAAGGCAAAGGTTATTTTGAGAATTATGCATTTAAATCTCCATTTCGCTTACGATGTTATGGAGATAATGGATGTGAGGTATAGTATAGAATAGTATAGTATAGCATAGTATACATATGTAGCAATGATCTGGCAACGTCGAGTCAGCTGGCCTTAGCAACAGTCGACGGACTGGCAACGCCGTAGATGTACAATAGCTGAAGATGAAGTAGAGCAGAAGGTTGACGACTCGTTGACGATACAAAGAGAGAGACGAAGTAAAAACGCAAAAGCGTCAATCAATTAATAAACGACAATCACATTCAAGATTACAAAATATGGGCAACGACGACTTAAAGACTAAATTAAAGAACTAACTAAATAGTTTATAAACAAGTTCCAGACATATGTATATAATAATACAATATATATACGCTGCTGATCGTCTTCAGCTTCGTTGTTGCCTACATAGCTGCCCTCTTGCACAACTGTGTTAGGGTTGCCAGACTGCTTATAATATAGAGACCTGCATAATTAATGCAGCCAATATGTTGAAGAAGCTTTTAATATATTTTATTTGTAAATATCTCTTTAATCTTTAAAGAGTTTCAAGAATATTCTATTATAGAATAGAACAATCAAACCATACAATTTTAAAATCTTATTATTAAGATGCTCCTCTGAATTTCATGATCATCCCTGCACAAATATACTTATATAAGTATATATCATATTGTATTTATATCATATTACATTTATCAACTCATCAGAGAGTTGTGCTAATATCAAGTCTAGCAGGGATTGCCACTTTGTTTGGGCAGTTCAGTTCAGTTATATCTAGATATGTGGTACCAGTAGTAACAGTAAGACACACATTATTCTAAGATATAGTCACCATCTGGTAACCTTGTTAGATTGAGCTCAAACATAACGCAGTGGCAACACTAATTGCAATCGATATTGATCATTGATCATGTCCGGCAATTAACCGGCACTATAATATTCTAATCTACCTCCTATCACTTCTTCCTCGCACAGAGCGACCTCTGTAAGAGCATTCAGTCTTCGACTTGTCGAGTTGTGCCGCCTTTCAGGTTGCTTTGTTCTTGTTGCTGTGGCTGAGCTGAGTTGACTGTGGTGGCCCGCGTCCTACGGCACTGTTATCATGGGCACAACTCAGTCGACTGCTCTTGTAGTTGTAGTTGTAGCAGCAGTTGTTGCTGTTGCTGCTGTTGTTGTTGGTGTTGCTGTTATAGTCGCAGATTTTTGCGTGTTTGATTTTCTTGTCACGTTTCTGCTAACAACATAAGGAAGCAGTCAAAAGCTGCCCGGCATCCCCTGAGCGGCAGTCAGTCAGAAACGGCAGCAGTTACAGTGCAGCCTGCAAGGGAGGGGCAGGGCAAGAGGGAGGAAGAGTGGTACGGGGGTTGCGAGGGACCTTGTGAGTTGTCAACGGCATTTGAATGACATGCACAGAACGTAAAACGTAAAGCGTGCAACGTAAAGCGGCGGCGTATCTGTAAGTTCGACTCGCTGTCAGTCAGTCACTGCGTTGACTTTGATTGCAATGCGCCAAGGATGCTGCTGCTGCTGCTGTTGCCGTTGCTGGTGATGCTGAGGCAACGTGTAACGCTTCAACACACATTGCCGAAATTGTCAAGACGTTGACGACATCGGCAGTGCAGACAGAGAGACAGACAGAGAGACAGAGAGAGAGGAACAGAGGCAGAGACAGTCGAACCTGTGGGGACAGTCGAAGTGATGTTGATGCAGCTGCAGCTGCAGTAGCTCAGCTTGCAGCAGCTCCTGCGATTTGGCTCAGCTCATTGCAGACAGCCAGAAAATTGTGGCGCATCAATTTCTGATAGAATTGCACCCCAGATCCCCCGCCTCCTTCACTTGCTCTCTCTCTCGCTCTCTCTCTCTCGAGCAGCTGCCGCTCATCGCTTAATGTGGCGGCAAAAAGTCAATAGATTCGCCCTAGGCGAGCGAGGTGCTGCAAGGGCAACGACTGAGATGGATGCGATGGCATGAAATGGAATGGATCAGAACGTGTTGAGGATGCAGAATTTAATGTAAATTTAAAGTTCAAATCGATGGCGCATCTTCAAATATGCCAGAACATTACGCCAGTTACGTGTTCCCCAATGCCACGTGGCGTATACGTAATGCAACTACGGCGCAAATAATGAAAAGTGCGAAGCTGTCACAAACAAACAACTCTCGGTCGATGATATACGACGGCCAGATAGTCTGCTATTTATGGCCATCTTTTATGCATCTACAGAAATAGAACAGCCCAGACTCGGTTTGATTTGTTTCCTGTAATATCTGCCCCAACTAAATACTATAATATTTGCATAAGCTCGTCTATTGTTGCTTTTTTGCCACACTTTACGACTCCAGCAGGCAATAAATCAGTCGAGTGAGCAACAGCCCAGACTGCGACCAAGTACTATACTAATGTATGCATATATTGTATGCACATACAACATACATATATATAGGTGAATGGGGAGATATTCTCTACCTACTATATTCTATGTTCTATATTCTATGTGCTATGTTCTATGTTCTATGTTCTATGTTCTATGTTCTATGTTCTATGTTCTATGTTCTATGTTCTATGTTCTATGTTCTATGTTCTATGTTCTATGTTCTATGTTCTATGTTCTATGTTCTATGTTCTATGTTCTATGTTCTATGTTCTATGTTCTATGTTCTATGTTCTATGTTCTATGTTCTATGTTCTATGTTCTATGTTCTATGTTCTATGTTCTATGTTCTATGTTCTATGTTCTATGTTCTATGTTCTATGTTCTATGTTCTATGTTCTATGTTCTATGTTCTATGTTCTATGTTCTATGTTCTATGTTCTATGTTCTATGTTCTATGTTCTATGTTCTATGTTCTATGTTCTATGTTCTATGTTCTATGTTCTATGTTCTATGTTCTATGTTCTATGTTCTATGTTCTATGTTCTATGTTCTATGTTCTATGTTCTATGTTCTATGTTCTATGTTCTATGTTCTATGTTCTATGTTCTATGTTCTATGTTCTATGTTCTATGTTCTATGTTCTATGTTCTATGTTCTATGTTCTATGTTCTATGTTCTATGTTCTATGTTCTATGTTCTATGTTCTATGTTCTATGTTCTATGTTCTATGTTCTATGTTCTATGTTCTATGTTCTATGTTCTATGTTCTATGTTCTATGTTCTATGTCCTATGTTCTATGTTCTATGTTCTATGTTCTATGTTCTATGTTCTATGTTCTGCATTCTATGTTCTATGTTCTATGTTCTATGTTCTATGTTCTATGTTCTATGTTCTATGTTCTATGTTCTATCTTCTATGTTCTATGTTCTATGTTCTATGTTCTATGTTCTATGTTCTATGTTCTATGTTCTATGTTCTATGTTCTATGTTCTATGTTCTATGTTCTATGTTCTATGTTCTATGTTCTATGTTCTATGTTCTATGTTCTATGTTCTGCATTCTATGTTCTATGTTCTATGTTCTATGTTCTATGTTCTATGTTCTATGTTCTATGTTCTATGTTCTATGTTCTATGTTCTATGTTCTATGTTCTATGTTCTATGTTCTATGTTCTATGTTCTATGTTCTATGTTCTATGTTCTATGTTCTATGTTCTATGTTCTATGTTCTATGTTCTATGTTCTATGTTCTGTGTTCTATGTTCTATGTTCTATGTTCTATGTTCTATGTTCTATGTTCTATGTTCTATGTTCTATGTTCTATGTTCTATGTTCTATGTTCTATGTTCTATGTTCTATGTTCTATGTTCTATGTTCTATGTTCTATGTTCTATGTTCTATGTTCTATGTTCTATGTTCTATGTTCTATGTTCTATGTTCTATGTTCTATAGTCTATGTTCTATGTTCTATGTTCTATGTTCTATGTTCTATGTTCTATGTTCTATGTTCTATGTTCTATGTTCTATGTTCTATGTTCTATGTTCTATGTTCTATGTTCTATGTCCTATGTTCTATGTTCTATGTTCTATGTTCTATGTTCTATGTTCTATGTTCTATGTTCTATGTTCTATGTTCTATGTTCTATGTTCTATGTTCTATGTTCTATGTTCTATGTTCTATGTTCTATGTTCTATGTTCTATGTTCTATGTTCTATGTTCTATGTTCTATGTTCTATGTTCTATGTTCTATGTTCTATGTTCTATGTTCTATGTTCTATGTTCTATGTTCTATGTTCTATGTTCTATGTTCTATGTTCTATGTTCTATGTTCTATGTTCTATGTTCTATGTTCTATGTTCTATGTTCTATGTTCTATGTTCTATGTTCTATGTTCTATGTTCTATGTTCTATGTTCTATGTTCTATGTTCTATGTTCTATGTTCTATGTTCTATGTTCTATGTTCTATGTTCTATGTTCTATGTTCTATGTTCTATGTTCTATGTTCTATGTTCTATGTTCTATGTTCTATGTTCTATGTTCTATGTTCTATGTTCTATGTTCTATGTTCTATGTTCTATGTTCTATGTTCTATGTTCTATGTTCTATGTTCTATGTTCTATGTTCTATGTTCTATGTTCTATGTTCTATGTTCTATGTTCTATGTTCTATGTTCTATGTTCTATGTTCTATGTTCTATGTTCTATGTTCTATGTTCTATGTTCTATGTTCTATGTTCTATGTTCTATGTTCTATGTTCTATAGTCTATGTTCTATGTTCTATGTTCTATGTTCTATGTTCTATGTTCTATGTTCTATGTTCTATGTTCTATGTTCTATGTTCTATGTTCTATGTTCTATGTTCTATAGTCTATGTTCTATGTTCTATGTTCTATGTTCTATGTTCTATGTTCTATGTTCTATGTTCTATGTTCTATGTTCTATGTTCTATGTTCTATGTTCTATGTTCTATGTTCTATGTTCTTATCTATCTCCTACCCTCCATCTTTCATCTCTAGCCTGAATACCCCTTTGCAAGCTTCTACAGGGTATGCTCTGCAAGTAAAGAACTCACTTTGTAGGCCGTAGCCACGGGGGGGGGGCAGCCATCATGCTTGCCCCCCAGTCGTCTTTAGCTCAGCTTTTACTTGTGCTTGTTGTTGTTGTTGTTGCTCTCGGCACAGTTGGCTATTTGACATCGGCGCTTTTTCTTCTCTCTGCTTTGTAAGAATTTTAACTTTGAAACGGAAAATGGAGGGAAAAAGATGAAATGAAAATCGCCGGGAAAGAAAAGATCTGCACACAAAGCGAGGCACGACGAAACTAACCAAACCGAGCAACCCACTAAAGCCACGCCCACATTGTGTGGCCCTGCGATTTGCATGTGCAATTTATGCTTTTGATGGCTCCCCCCCATGCGGCCACCTTCCCCCTGCCCCTCCCCCTGCCTCTGCTTGCCCAGCCTCCGCCTGCTGCACCTCAACGTGGTTGGCGCTCGTGCTTATTCTGCTTTTCGTCGTCGTCGTCGTCGTCGCCGTCGCCGTCGCGCTGCATGTTAATGAAAGGCAACTGCAGATGGGCAACCCTGGACAACCCTTGGCAAACAGCTGTCACGAACAACAACAACAGCAGCAGCAGCAGCAGCAACAACTACACTGTGCTACAGATTCTGCTTGCCTGTGTATGCATATTGGAATTGCGAAAAGTTCAAGGATTGCAGCTCACCGTCGTCGTCGTCGTCGTTGTCGTTGTCGTTGTCGTGAGCTTAGATTCTGTGCAGATTGCGCTGCTGCAGTCATTTGTTGGTCTGCTGTTGGCCAGGTAACCCACAAAAACACACACACACACACACATACACAGACACATGCAGACAGAAATGAAAATATACCATAGAGCAACAACAGCAACAAATGCCACGGCCTGAGGCCAAATGCAATGTGCCACATAAGCGCACTTTGTGTGCAGGGGCAAGTTGCATGCATAGTGAAAGAGTGCAACATTACGAATAGCCACAACAGCAGCAGATGCAGCAGCAATAGCAACAGCAACAGCAACAGTAGCAGCAACAGCAGCAGCAACAATAGAAGCAGCAGTTACAGCAGCTCGCTGAGAATCGCATTGAAATCACACATATTGGCTCACAAAGAGAGACAGAAAGAGAGTGGGAGAGAGAAAGAGAGAGAGAGAGAGAGAGAGACAGAGAGAAGAGAGAGAGAGAGAGAGACAGGGCGAGAGATCGCAGCAGAACACTAGAGGAGTCAGAGAGCTAGAGAGCACAGGCTATGGTTGCAAGCAGGCGCATTAGCTGAACAAGCAGAGGAGACAAATCTTCAAAGAAAGAGTATGTTCAGACCCGCTAAGCCTGAAGTAAAAGGGTATTCCAACTCTAAGCCAAACCAAAGAGTATATAACAGTTTGTTAAAGGCATCTCCGACCTCAACAGCCGTGTCCATATAGCCGTATGTGTATTTCTGTTCGTATGAACATTTATAACTCAGAGACTATAGGAGCCAACACTATCAAATTTGCTGTGTATGTGTGTTTCTGTCCGTATGAACACTTATAACTCAGAGACTATAAGAGCCAGCACTACCAAATTTGCTGTGAATATGTCTAATTACTGCAGGCAGCTAATGAATGTTTTTGAGTTGGACTAAGTCCGCTTGCGTTAGCATAAATCAATAAAAATCGAATTGCAATTGGTCATTTATTTCTATTTTACTTAATACTCATATATATTGACTTTTGATAATTTGTTTGTCAATGGACAGAACATTAAAGGGCGCACAGGGTAGTCAAGCAGTTAGCGAATATAACAGTCATACTGTTCTATATGTAACCAACTCGATTAAGCCTCTCTTCGAGTGCAAACTGCACACTGGCATTCGCTCAGTGTAGCTATTGAGTGCTATTGAACAGCAGCTGTTGGACAATTCAATACATTATAATACTCTCTTGGCCCTCGCACAAAGTCAGATGGGAAGATGGAAAATTATGTAGAGAGATTACACTCACACACCCACACACTCACACACTCCCACTGCATATGTAAGGGGTGTGTATATAGACAAGTATAGTATAGTATATATTCGAGTACTTCTGTAGAATGCATGAAAAGCTTAAGGCTTCAGGCTTTGCAATTTTGCGCTCGACTTGGCCACACTGAGCAGCAGGCCAAGACCTGGTCAAGACTTGGCCACCCCCTCCCTTTGGTTAGGCAGTGCAGGGGGTAGTGAGAGGTGGAGTGGGGGGGGGTATACAATGCTCCTGCAGCAGCAGCACCGCAAGACTTGTTGCCTTTCACTTGCCGCCTGCTGTTGCCAGTTTGCAAATGTTGCCCGCTTGCCTGTTTACCCGTTTATCCGCTTCATGCCCCTACTCCCCCCCCTCCCCTGTGCTGTTGCCAGTTGCTAGTTGGCTGGCAGGCATTCATCAGCTTACTTCACTTCACTTGCCGACTTGCTCGACAGTCATCCAATTAAGCTATAAAAATCTTAATTTAATTATATGCCACACGAACAAAGCCGACCGCCAGAACATACTCTAACATGCAACATGCAACATGCAACATACAACATGCAGCACACACACACTCGCACAACATTTGCCATTCACATTCGCAGTCGTATTCGCTGCAAGTCGCCAGCGAAGGCAACGCAGACGACGACGACGACGATTTATGGTGGCTGCTTTTTCTTCATTTGCTGCCAGCACAGACAGGGGGGGGGGAGGGTAGAGGGTACATGCATTTTTCATGAATTAGTTCATATAAAAGTCAAATGCACAAAACGTAAGCGAACAAGAGAAGGGCAAAGGGCGCAGGACGGTGCGCCTGTTGGTTCTATTAAAGCTCAGTTTAAAGAGGGACTGCGCAAGCAGGTGGGGGGAGGTGGGACTGTGCAGTATGCGGGCCAAACCAAGCGTGCGGCATGAAGAGAGAGGGGGGAGGGAGGTGAAGAAGGGGTTGCAGCAGCACATAAACAGATTTGTGGCCGCAACCAACAAAACAAGCCAAAAATAAAATAAGCCAAACATGTTTAGCACACGAACAGAGGCAGCAGATGCACTGCAGATACCCTGTAATGTGAACTGCAAATAGTGCAGGCAGTTTCTCAACTGGGCATGTACTATCATATCATCATCATTAGCAATGCATTATCAATGCATTATCAATGCATTATCAATGCATTATCAATGCATTATCAATGCATTATCAATGCATTATCAATGCATTATCAATGCATTATCAATCCATTATCAATGCATTGTCAATGCATTATCAATGCATTATCAATGCATTATCAATGCATTATCAATGCATTATCAATGCATTATCAATGCATTATCAATGCATTATCAATGCATTATCAATGCATTATCAATGCATTATCAATGCATTATCAGCATTCTTATGCCTGCTCAATACCAAGCAGAGGCTTCATTTGATTATACCCCTTGAAAGTCTTGCAGGGTATACAAGCATACACACACTGGCATAAAAGGAGTTGTGTGCCCTGCATAGGTGAGCAGGGGACGCGACAGGTAGAGAGAGCGCGCGGGGTCAGGAGCCTGGCTAAGGCAACGAGCTTGTCGAGGGGCCTCTCTTGTTGATTTTCGCTGCATAATTAATGAAATGAAAGCATTCGGCGGCGTATCTGTTACAGCTACCCACCCTCCTACCCTCTCCCACACCACAGTTGCTCCCTTTCCTTCCCCCCTTTGAGCCTTACAAAAGAACTTTAACTTCGTTGGCTGCTGATCCCCTTGATATGTGTGTGTGTGTGTCTCTCTTCCTCGTACATAAATTAGATGCAAGCTGCCATAGATAGTACTCTCCCGCCTCCTCCCCCTTCCTGACTAGCACCTCTGCTCTGAGCCCAGAACTCTCTTCATCTTTTTTTTCGGTATCAAAATCAAAATCAGCAACAGCATCAACTGAATCTGTTTCTGTTTCTGTTTCTGGTTCTGATTCTGAATCAAAGCCAGGCCCAGAGCTGTTGCGAGGAATGCAGTCGGCAACTGCTGTGGGGATGGGCTGCGGGGGCTGAGGCTCAGTCCGCAGGATAAAACACGAGTCGTTTAATGTTGTTGTTCTTCTTCTTGTTCTTGTTGTTGTTGTTGTTATTGTTGATGTTGCTATTGTTGTTGCTGTTATGGCAGACTGTTTGGCTTGGCAGGCTGTGCCCGTTGGCCATTTCAGGGTCTGCCACTTGATACAAATACAAAAACAACAAAATGAGAATTACAGGAGAGCGAGAGAGAATGAGAGAGAGAAGGGGGAGGGAGGTCATGCGGGGTTACTAGTAGCAAAAAAAGGTAAATGGCAACAGCAACAACAACTGGCACGGCACATTGAACAAGTTAAAATATAATAAGTACGTAGGCTTCGCTGCCTCATGCCTCAATGGCTGTGTGTGCCTGTGTGTGCCTGTGTGTGTGTGTGACTGTGTGTGTGTGCCTTTGTGGGGCTAGCTGAACACAGCGAGAGCCAAGCAATTTATTTTCAATGAAACATGAAAGAAAGTTCACCCTAGGCAAGTCGAAGGTTCTATGCCTTCACAGCTTATCAGCTCAAGTGTGCATCGATTAATCCCCGATTAAGCAATTATATATATATATATATATGTATATATGTATATATATATATATATATATATCTAGACGTGACAGAACCTCTGCTTCAACTGCAGCAAATTCAATTATCACTCCCAATTCGTACGCTCATCTGCAGTTAAGCCTGAGGTAAGGAGACATTGGAGGTTCATGAAGTATTGTACATGTTATATCTATTGTAATATTTGCTAATTTTTTAATTAATAATAATTAAGTGAATAGTGCAATAATAAGTTAACTTCAGTAACACTCAGTCTCAGATTCATCCTTTTTGAATAACTTTATAAATTTATCTTCATATCAATTATAAACTTCGATTAACTTTAACTAAACTACATTCATTAACTTCGATTATTCGATTAATTCCGTCAACTGCAACCCTGACAACCTATCGATAGTTGCCTGTTTACTTTACATATATACAAGGTTATCCTTATAATAGAGTATATTAATGCAGGTCAAATTGATTGAATAAGTTCATGAGGTAAAAGATAAAAGAGTTTCAACTTCAGTTTGTACTTTACAACTTCTTATCGGAATACAACAACTCAACGTTAGCATGTTAAACGGGAATCGGGAATTCTGTTTTATATTCCCAAGCTTAAATTTAACTTTTTATTTTGAATTAATTTGAGATTTTCCATTTGTTAAAAAATTGAATTTTAAAATTGGAGTCTTAAACTTTTTTTTTTTTTTTTTTTTTAATTATTGTATATATAATTTTAATTCAAATATAACAACTAATTTTAAATTTCAAGTCGACTGTTCAATAAATAAAAAAAAAACTTGAACTTTTTTTTTTTTTATTTTAATTATATATAATTTTAATTCAAATACAACAACTAATTTTAAATTTAAAGTCGACTGTTTTAGTTCACGTTCAATACAAAAAAAAAAAAAAAAAAAAAAAAAAAACTATCAACGACTACGGCTCCCTTCTCTGGCAACGCTCTTCAGCAACACCTTCCTCTATTGCTGGTGCTGCCAATCTTCAACAGAGTATATATTTATATAGATTACAAATAGAATATACACAATAACTAAAACACAATTCATTCTTCATTCATATTCTTCTTTTCATATTATCCATATTATCAGATTAACTGCAAATTTCCTAATTTATATCGAGGCTTATTTTATTGTAAAATCTGCTATCGATTAACTTGTTAACTAACTATTTAACTACATATACGAGTATCGTATGTTGGACTGCAGTTATCGGATGTGATTGAGGTGGAAAGTGATTCATTACTGTGGCTACCTATAGAACTGCTTTATAGTATTGATGAATTCATCATATGCAGCAGTTAAAGTACTCCGATGCTTATAAAGAGTCACAATATACATCAGTTATACTATTCTGATGCCTATAAAGAGTCACAATATAGATACATCAGTGATAGTACTCTGATGCCTATAAACAGTCTTAAAGACTGACCCAGCATGAGTTGTGGTGTTTGCCTTATAGAATGTGAACCATTAACTGTTCGAGGTGCCTCTGCCAACACATCATATCTCACTGTACTCAACTCGACAGCGAGTCTATTCATTCTCTTACCTGATGAATGCGTTTAACAGTTGCCAATTGCAGATCGTGAAGTCCGTTGGGGATTTCTGTCACGTTGTTGTTGCTGCTGCTGCAAGAGAAAAGAACACAAAGACAACATGGTTAGAGGCGAAATCTCTTTTGTTCCGGTTTTAAAGCCGTCGCCAGACAACGACGCACAATTTAGCAAAGAAAAACGATGGAAAAAGCGAAGGGAAAATGAAAAAATGTTGTCGAAATCGGCTTTTGGCTTTCGGTTTACCTCTAAGCTCATTAATTTTATTTGCCCTTTGCGGTGCTGCAGATTGAAACAGAGTGAGAGGGGGGTCACAGGGGGGGGGAGGTAGAGATGTAGAGGGGTGTATGGCAGGAATGGCAGGCGTGTGCCTGTGTCTCAAGTGTGCGACTCGAAAAAAGATTGGCAGACTTAGTGCACGCACACACAGACAGACACACACACACACACAGGTACATACAGGCACACACACACACACAGGCACACACACACAGACAGGCAGACACACCGACACACACATACACCGACACACACTCGTCTGTCCGTATGCAAAGTCAAGTGGCAACCTTCCCCGTTGTGGCTGAGCTCGAGGCTTAGGCTACGCAGCAGCAGGTCGAACTGTGCGGCCCAAGCCCAGCCCCATAGAGCATGGACTATCCATGCATAAGAACCATGTACAGAGCTGGTGCGATACCCTAACTAGAGCGATACCTTTGCCAGTTGCCAGGCGAGAAAACAGAAATGCGGCTCAAGGTTTTTTTGGCTGCTGCTGCTGCTGCGGGCGTAGAAGTGAAAGTGAATTGTTGCAAACAATTGCAAATGACGCTGATAACTGCAGGTGGAGGTGGAGGGGAGGGGGGCTGGCTACACGTTTGAGTGGTTTCTGTTGTCGTTGTCACAGGCCCCGCATAAATTGCCTGCCATCAAATGTGGCACGCGTCGACTGCCAAAAACTAGAGCAACTAACAAACAAGGGGGGGTAGAGGGGCAAGAGAGAGGGGGAGGGGTGTGGGGGGGGGGTACAATGTAAACTATGCAATGCTAAATTGAGCCATTTTAATTGACCCAAGCCAGTTCCAATTGCAGTCTTAAGATGCTCTTCAAGGCGCTCGCAGTGCAATCGATATCGAATTTTCTTTAAAATCTTTTCGTTTTGAAATGAAAGTTTATGGAAATGAAATTTGATGCGAATTCTGTTTTGTTCGGTTATTAGATCAAAGGTATTTTTCCCCTTTGAGTCTCGGCCATCTTGAATTGCAATTCATTCTCGACTTTTTACCATTTTGTGGCTTTTCTTTGATGATTTTGAATTTTGCATTTTGGTTTCTCTTTTTCTTTTTTCACATTTTGATTAATCCATGTGCAAGTGGCAAGTGGCAAGTGGCAACAACAACAACAACGACAATGTCCATGTCAGAGATTCAAATGCAAATGGGAAACCAAAGTGCCACGCCCCGAACCGACCCGCCCACGCAATGCTGCCACTCAATAAAAGTATTTCTGGCTCAACAATTACTCGCTCCAGTTCCAGTTCCAGTTCCCCTTCCCCCTACTGTTCCCCCTTCCCTTCCCATTACGACTGTAGCTCTAAGGCCAGAGTCAACTTAGGACTTTTGGTTTGCTCGAGTGGCTCACAGTGCGTATGTATGTGTGTGTGTGTGTGTGTGTGTGTGTGTGTACGTCACTCGACATTGCTCATACGCAGCGTTAGCCTCGAGCCAAATGAAGTTACTTGCGGTTGCTGTTAGTTGCAAACAGTTTTTTGCTGCTGCTGCTGCTGCTGCTGCTGCTGTCAGGCGTCTTTTTGTGTACATATGTGTGCGTGTGCGAGCGAGATAGAGAGGCAGGGAGGGGGAGCCAGCAAGACTTGATTTATGTCGCTTTATTTCATTTTAATTGAAAAACTTGCACAGTGAGCGACCAAAGCCAAGTGGAATTTACGCCCAGCCAACGCACAAAAGAGCAAATATAATTAAAATGGCATTTAAAATGTTTTCGGCTACCGGCGCCAGCAACAGTTACAACAACAGCAGCAGCAGCAGCAACAACAGCAGCAGCAACAATACGAAGCAGAGCAAACGACAGCAAAACAAATATGTAAGCTACAAATGTATGTAATGGCATAAAAAAGTAAATAAATTACAAGACAAAAGCACAAATGTAAATAAAATGACTTTATTAAAAAGCTGGGCGCAACAGCAACAACACGTCAGCAGCAGCAACAGCAACAGCAGCAACAACACGCCAGCAACAGCAAATGGATACCGAAAAAAGGATAGGCGTGTTTATAAACTTTCAGTGTGCAAATAATAAAGACATTCGCAAGTTCTGCTGCTGCCCCAGGGCAAGGTCAGGGGGGGGGGGAGGAAACGGAAGAGGAGGGAATGAGGTAGGGGGTATGTAGTTGTAAGTGGAGTATAGTAAAAGTAAATGCAGTCAGCAATAGTCATTGTACTCTGTCTCCCTCTGTCCCTCTATCCTTCTTTCCTCTGTCTCTCTAGCTATTCTTCTACTGCTATCTCCCTCCCTCTCACTCTATATATCTGTGCTCTCCCCTCTCTCTCTCTCTATATCTCTCTTCCACCTAGTCGACCTTTTTTCTATGACAAATGCAAATGACGCACACAACATCAGCGACTTCGAAAGTGGGCGCAGCAACAGCAACAGCAGCGACAGCAACAGCAACAGCGACAGCATTGCCATATTACAACAACAATAAAAGCTGAAATATATAAAATAAATCCAAAAAAGAACTACTTTATAAATAACTAGAGCCACAGTGCACAGTGGTGCCAGAGTCAGTTCAAGGCGAACAATGTCGATTGACAGAGCCTCGACTGACCAAAGCGACCTACAGTGAGTGGCAAAAGTCTTCACTGACAAGCTAATATATATTGTAGCAACCCAGCACACTGTACAGTCACTCACATTCCAGGCAGCTGCGTGGTATCTGCTAGTCTGCTGTGCTGCTGTTGCAATCAGCAGCGGCAGCAACAGCAACAACAGCTGCAACAGCAACACCAGCAACAGCAACAGCAGCAACTGTTTCATCTTCGTTACGTAGCTGTGGCCCATTTCAAAATACCCTGCACACCTGCAACTTTCAAATGTCTACCACTGTGCACAGCAGCAGCAGCAGCAGCAGCAGCAACTGCGACAACAGCAGCAGCAAAAAAATGCCGCCAACACCGTAAATCATGCGACCAGCATAAAACGACAACGACAACAACAAGAACAAACAGACAGAGAACAGCACGAAATACGCCAACGCAAAACGGTAACAGCAACAGCAACAACAGGCAGCAACAACGGGCAGCAACAGCAACTACGACAGCAACAACGGGCAGCAACAGTATCAACAATGGCAACAAAAAAGTGAAATTAAATAACAATAACAAGGTTAGCTACGTTTTTGTGTTGCTTCTGCTGCAGCTGCTGCTGTTGCTGCTGTTTCGGTTGCGATAACGTCGCCAATATGCGGCATTTGCAACAGCAACAGCAGCAACAAGGCGCGAAGGAAGAAGAAGCGAGAGAATAAACTATATACATATTCGGAATGTGCAGCAAATTGAGTGTTTTTATTGCATTAACATAAATAAATTAGAATGCCAACGCGAGCGCATGTTGCTGACTCACTAGTTGGCCCAGCAGCAGCACCAGCACCAAGAGCAGCAGCAGCAACATGCCTCAACAACAGCAACAACAACAACAACAACAACAGCAATGTCAGCTGACGCGTGTTGCCTGTCAGCGTAGTGTGTCTGTCTGTCTGTGTGTGTGTCTGCCTGTCTGTGTGTGTGTGTGTGTGTGTGTGTGTAGGTAGATGCTGCTACATCGTTGCCAGCAACTTGCGCCGTCAGCAACATTCGCATGCTGTTGCCTTGGTATGCGATGCCAGGGTGTTGTATGACCACATAACGGCGCTTCTAGCACGTCTGCTCACATGTTGCATTAGCGGCAACAGCACGTTGCCACGTGCAGCAATCAAATGATTTTCCCTAACATTTCCCAAATGATTCCCGAGTGACTTCAATTATTTTGTTGCATCCCGAGCTGCACTCGGTATTTATTTCTTTGCCCGTTTACTTTTTCAGATCTCTGTCTCACTCTCTCTCTTTTTCTTTCTCTCTCTCTCTCTTTCTCTTTTAGTGGTATTCATGTTTAAGATATGGCAAATTAGTATAAGTTCTTCGGGTTGAATTTCCTTTGAATAACAGACATAATGCTGAATAACAAATAAGAAAGCTATAGTTGAGTATGCCTGACTGTCAAATACTCTGTTGTGTATAAGGGAAATACACACTTCCTTACACTTTAACTGATCTGATTATATAATGCTAAGGAATGGTTTTCTATCTCTTCTTACTAATCGTATATACTATGGATGAACATAAACCCAGTTAAGGGATCGCTGCAGTCCTGGATTGTCGATAGTTTTGCCGATATTTCATAGAACTATGGTATACTATACTACATTGCAGTGCTACTACATGTTCATGCTAGTGCTTGAACACTGACCCTCCCACAAAATTGCATACTTACAGTGCCTCTGAAATGTGAACGATCACTTAAGTTAGTCCTTGAATGCCTTCTATACTAACAATCAGTTTATAACTAAATTTTCAGAAAGTATTTAAGCTTTGCTAATTATTTTGCACACCAAAAGCAATATTAAATTCAAGTTTTATCTCCTAACGTTCAAGAATATATATGCTATGTGTAGTCTCTATGTGACAAGCCTCCTTCTTTCCTTCCTTATTCAACCCTTCAATCCCATGTGTATGGGGTATAGAAAGCAAATGACAAATGTTTTAACTGATAAACTTTTGAAGATCCTGGCAGTTACCTATCTTTTTCGATTGTTCCTTTACCAGTTATATATTATACTACAACAGACAATAACATTATTCATGTGTTCATTTACAGTTATAATAACTTCAATAACTAGATATTTACAACTTGTACACAATAATCTTAACTTTGAACTGATTGTTCCTATTGAAAGCTATAGCATAAAGTTGTCCCACCTTAATGAAATGAGTACAAGTATACTATATATTCGATTACTATCTCACTTTAGTTGACACCGATAAGTTCAATTATTTCTATCAATCAAAGCTGATTTTCATACAAAAATCTGCATTTTGGTCGATTGTTCCTATGGCAGCTATATGTTATAGTAGTCCGATATAGATGAAATTTTAGATACATATTATTTATACAGAAAAAGGCTGATACCTTTAATTTGGTTACAATAACTAGAAAAATAACACAAATAGGCCGATAGTTTTTTTACAGTTCTACGATATATCAGTCCAATATACGATATATCGTTTCTACTAATTTTCAGCGTGCAGCAGTAAGAAGCATGGGTACCTATTTTCATCAACAGACGCACACACGGACAGCTAGTCATGGGTTGCTTCGACTGATTAGGAATATATAACCTTTATAGCGTCGGAGATGTCCCTTAAGATACCCTACAATCGCCAGACTAAAATGAATATACCCTCAGCAAAGGGTGCACAAATAAACAACTACAATTCAATATGTGGCTGGAAGGCGTTAAGGGATGGTAGGCGTGGCACATACGTATAACATATAATAAGGTAATATAAGGTATTTATGATTGCAGCCTTTCCTATTTGTCCCTTTTTCAATATCAAAGTGATTTCCAGCAGCAAACTCCGACTTTGTCTGGGGCTGTCAAACATGTTTCGAGGCTAGGCACAGGTAGTACGCACACACACACACACACACGCACACACACATACGAATTCAGCTTGACAAAGTACCTTATGTGACTTTGCGTTTGACTTCGACTTGGACTCGAGTCTGAAATGCGTACAGGGAGCTCGCAGTGACAGCTGCCAAATTCCCTTTGAGATGCTGCTGCTGCTGGAGACGCTACTGTTGCTGCTGCTGCTGTTGCTACTGTTGCTGTTGCTGGAGATGCTGCTGTTGCTGCTGTTGCTACTGTTGCTGCTGCGTCTTTGCCTGGAAATTGTTGAGCTTTGTGTGGGTCAGGCAACTGTCAAGAACAGCAGCAGTAGCAGCAGCAGCAGCAGCGACGGCGGCAACAATAATGACGACAACTTGCGGCAGCAACAAAGCTTAAAGGTCCATGATGAAGGTAGGTGCTGAGGGGGAAGGGGGTGTGCTTGCTTCAGTGGGGTGGGCAGTGTCAATAAAATGAAATTAAAAACTTTAAATAACAGTCAGCGAACTGAGGCCGAGACAATTTAATCAAGCAACTGCAAATGAATGCCCTGAGCAGACACAGGCGAAGGAGAGAGAGCCAGAGAAAGAGGGAGACAGAGAGAGGGGGTGAAGGAGAGCCAAGAGAGAGTGTAGACACTGAGGATGGGGGGAAGGCAGAGCCAAGATGAGGAACGTGAAACGGGCACCAGGGCAGTCTTGCTTGGCTCGCCCATTTGCATGCCCCGCAACAGCAGCAACAGCAACAGCAACAGCGAAACAATCAAAAAGTTTTTGAAACAAATTAAAAGTTGACATCGAGCGGCGCTGTGCGGCAAATGCGCAGTGCACAGGGGACAGAGGGGGAAGCAGAGGGGGGTGGCAAGGAAGGCAACTAAACTGCAACGGCCTCTCGCAATGACTGGCAAATTTATGATGCGGTCAAGTGCAATGCACTCAAGTGGTTAAGTGGGCGGCGGGGAGCACAGGGGGCGGGTCACTGCCGAAGCTGTATATATTTAGATGTGCCTGTGTGTGTGTGTGTGTGTGTGTGTATGTGGGCTATGAGCAAGCAGCCAACTTTATTAGCCTAAAATGCCAAACAGGAACCGAGAAGTTTCATGGCCCAAGGTGTCAATGACTCGAGGCAGCTGCCCCTGCCACTGCCCCTGTCTCTCTCTCTCTCTCTCTCTCTCTGCAGCGCCAACCATAACAACCACAACAGCAGCAACAACAAGCAGATCGGATTAATGTCAAGTTGAGGGGCGACTCTCTCCCTCTCTCTCTGTCTAACTCTGGCAGAAAAACATTTCAATTAATAACAAATTCGTAATTCGCAATTTGCATTCGCAATTCACTTTTACATTCATGCGAAATATGTTTGCATATCGCACTTGAAACCACTTTAAATATTTGCACAGTGTAATGCCAACCCCTCACCCCTTACCCCCTGCAGGTAAACAAATGCAACTGATTTTAATTGTAACCGTATGAATGCTTTCACTCGATTCGATTCGATTTGATTTGATTTGATTTGTTTGCACTCGTTCACTCAGTGAAGCGAGCTGGAAGAAATTCTTCTGAGAGAGAAGTTAAGATATTGCAAATAAACAGTATTAATATGATATAAATTAGAACATCAGAGATATATTCTAGTAAGTAGCAAGTACCCGAGAGTGCATTCAAGTAATTCAATCATATTAAAATCACTTGGATTGCAGTTCCTTGAGTTTTCTTAGCAGATCATTTGAGAATTGTATGCACATCTAGGGTACTTTACTCTCCTGTAGCAATATAAATGTATATATATCTGTATATATATATACATATATAGATATAACTGTATTATATATACCAAATGTATCACAACTGTGGCAAGCGAAAAGCAGCAGACGAAAAAAGTTTCAACCAAATTGATGCCTGAGCTCAGTTAAGAGAAGTGAAGTTCGATACCCCAGCCCTTCCCCCCTTTAAGCGAAGTTCTTTACAGCATCAGGAGAGGGAGAGAGGGAGGGGACTGGGAAGGATTGGTGTTGGTCATTGCAAGAGCAATTTCATCTGCAACTGCGAACAAACTTAAATCGAATTCATGACAAATGATGCGCGAATTTATCATTTGCCTTTTGTTACTTGTTTTGGTGGGCGTGTTGCAGCGCCCACTTTTCCACCTTCCCACCTTGCCACCTGGCCAAAGCAGGCCAAGAAGCACCTTCGTGGCGATGGTCAAGTTTGAGAAATCCACGGTTAAGTCAAGGTTAGTCCACGGTTCAATTACCTCCGCATTTTATTTTTTGGGCTCTGCTTTTTTCTCGTGTCTATGCCGCTGTTTCTTTTGGTTTCTTTTGGCTTCTTTGGGTTTCTTTTGGCTTCTTTCTGTCTTTTTTCGCTCGCTCTTCTTCTTTTTGGTCTTCATGCTTTTCTACACTCTAGTCGTAGTTGGGTCTTTGGCAAAGGTTAAAGCCAAATTAGAAAACAAAGTCTTATGCTTGAGCGCACAGACAAGACTTTTTTGGAGAGAGAGACACCCTCTCTCTCCCCCTGCCCTGCACTCTTCATGGTTTTTTTTTTCTGCATTGCTCAAGTATGCGGCAATCACGATGATGATGCGGATGACGATGACGATGACGATGTTGCTGATGCGGATGAGGAGCTTGATGATAAGTTTGCGCACTCTTGCGCCGGCCAATGGCCACACTTGAAATGTAATTAGAGTGCAGCCAAATGCATCCGAAAAAGAATGTTGCGCAAATTGAAGGGCGTTCGCTCTTTTTCCTTTTTATTTCTTGCATCTTTCCATCTTCTATTCCTGCCTCTTCTTCTTCGCATTCGTCTTGCTGTCGATGGAGCCCTGAACTTGACAGAGAGCGAGAAAGCGAGAGAGCGAGAGAGAACACACACATAATGGCATCATGAAGATAAGTTTAAAGCGCTTGTTGAATAGTTTCGGGCTCGAGCAGCGACAAGTCCCCTTGGGCACAGATAAATATTTTATATGTACAGGATACAAGCGAGCATGCCCGTGTCTCTCTGTGTCTCTGTGTGTGTGTGTGTGTGTGTGTGTGAATGAATAAGTGACAACTTAAGCTTTGAGCCTGGCATGCAGTGTTTCAAGTGATAAATGAACGCAAATTGAAGCAAGTTTTCGGCTTAGAACTGCACTCAATGCACTCAATGTGCTTTTCAGCTTCAACAGCTTTAAGGGGACAAGAAATGGGTGCCAAACAGAAGCTGATCTAACAGTAAAATGTAATGCGCTTTCATGTGCTTGGAATAAGGTATTTTGAGCTTTCAAGAGCTTTAATGAGTATGCAAATGTATTTTAAGGAATAAAAGATTTTGTTTCATCAAAAACTAACAAGTTAAATAAGTATTGTATAAGTAATAATATTATACAGCATTCAACATTAATTGGAGCTTTAATGTGCTTTTAAAAGGCACTTTTTGAACTTTTAGAGGTTTAAGATGAATATAAATTTGCGCATAGCAAAGGCAGATCTTGTTTTGTTAAACAGTAACATTTTGCAGGGACTTCGTTTAGCATTAAAGAAAATGGGTGCTTTGATGTGCCTCTCAGCAGCTGTTTTAGATCATTAAAAGGTTTATGGGACTACAAGAAATTAAACCTAAACTAGTCACAGAGACTTTGTATGGCATTAAGAGGTAATGCGAGCTTTCATGTGCTTGGAATAAGGTATTTTGAGCTTTCAAGAGCTTTAATGAGTTTGCAAATGTAATTAAAGGAATAAAAGATCAAACAGTAACAGTTCAAATATGTATTGTACAGCATTAAACATTAGTGGGAGCTTTAAAGTGCTTTTAATCAGCTCTTTTTGAGCTTTTAGAGGTTTAAGATGAATATAAATGAGTGCACAGCAAAAGCAGATCTTGTTTTATTAAACAGTAACAATTTGCAGGGACTTTTTACAGGATAAAAGAGAAAAGGAAGCTTTAATGTGCTTCTTACCAGCTGTTTTAGATCATTCAAAGGTTTATGGGACTACAACAAATTAGACCTAAACTAGTCATGGAGGCTTTGTATAGTATTAAGAGATAATTCGAGCTTTAATGTGCTTAAATTAAAGTATTTTGAGCTTTAAAAAGCTTTAATGGAATTGCAAATGTATATAATGGAAAGAAAGATGTTGTTTCATCAAAAAAGAGGAAGTCATATAAGTATTGTACAGCATTTAAGATTATTAAGAGCTTTCATGAACTTTTGAAAAACTCAGTTTGAGCTTTAAAAAGCTTAAATGGAATTGCAAATGTATACGAAGGAAAGAAAGATATTTTTGTATTAAAAATTATAGGCATTCTGCATCATGAAAGAGATAGGGGAGCTTTCATGTGCTTCTTATAAGCACATTAAAAGCTTTGCAATGTTTAAGATGAATACAAACGCGTGTATAAGAAAGAAAGATTTTGGTAAGTCAAACAATTCCAAGTCGCAAGGACTCTGTACAGCATTAAAAACATATGTGAGCTTCAATGTGCATTTAACAATTTTCAATCGATTTTAAAGGCTTTTTGAGCTGACAAGAATTAATGTGGTGGTAGTATAGAAAAGTTAAATTCAGCAAATCTTTATTTTTAATACTATTAGAAATACTTTGCTTGCTGTTCTATTAATCATAAACTCGGCTTGTGCTCAATCCCAAACGAAAGCGAAGTTTCTTTAGTTCTCATTAACAATGAATCAATTTGTTGATTGACGGAACTAAAGAAACGTCACAACGTTTGTTGCCTAAGCCCTCATTCAGCACGAATATTAATAAGTCTACTCAGTAACTTTGTGGGTAATCGTAATCGGATAAACGCCCCCACACGTGCGTCTGTCTGGCAAAGTGTGTTTTGCCAAAACCAAGAAAGTCCGTTGAATAATTTGTAGAGATCCGTTAATGTTTCTCTTGAGAAATGCCCAAAATATGCCGCATATGTTACTGTGTCTTTGTTGGCATTCCAAGCCAAGTCTTGTAAACAATTAATCACTGACATTTAAGTCAATTCGGCTTCACAGTTCGCACTGTCGTTCAACGCTCTCGAAGAAAGTCTTTCCAGCTATTCACACAAAGATAGATCATCGTCATCGATGGGGCCTCGAACGGGTTTTTCGGACCATCATCCATAGCGTTCAAATACCCCAAAAATGGCAAAGTTTTACGTTACGTTTTGCGTGGCGACTTAATCGTTGTCTTAATGCGAAAGCTTTGACCAAAAACTGACACAAATCGCAGCGTATCAACTTTCGCTCTTCAGCCTCACCGAGTTCGGCGGGTTCATTCCACTCGGCACTCGAGTCTAGCTTGGCTTTTCTGGCCATACAAGTTGCTTATCAGCAGCGGCCTGCTTCATCACCTTCTCCGTCTTGTTCGGCAGCATCGAGTTTGAGCTGCTCTTAAAGTTTTCCAAGTTTTCCCAGACTGCAATTGAGAAACAACTCAATTGAATTGCCGCTGCAGCTGGCAGTTATTAGCAAATAATTTCTGAAGAGCATGAAAGAAAGAGGAGCCTGGGTCGGGGAGGGCTACTCGGATACAGAGTGAGCTTTATCCTTAAGCTATGGCATGTCTTCAATGTCAACATTTATGGTATTTCCTTTTCGAATTGTTCTCCATCTCCTCATCTTCTCATCCCTCGACCAAACGGCAGCCATTCAACTGGCGACTGGCAACTGGCAGCGAGAGCTAAAGAAGTTTTCCCTTACCCCCCACTCCCATTGGGGAGAGCCCAAAAAGGCGGCCAGACAAGTGAATCTAACGAACGAATCTGTTTGCAAGTTTCTGCTCTGGCTTAAATCCACAGAGCATGTCAAGTTTTGCAGCTGCACTTGAAAGTTTTCAACGCAACTGAACTTTCACAAGCTGGCCAACTATGAGACTACCTAACTACCCATCTACCTACCCGATTGGTAACAGGCGGCGACACCTGAGAACACTGAGCGAAGTCCCCCCCCCTCTGCAGACTTAACTCTTTTCCTTGCACCCCCAGTTGCTTTGAGCATATGCAGATACACGACATAAGATACAAGATACAAGATATTTGGCCAATGGGTCAGTTTCTGTGGCAGGGCAAGCTGATCCCGGCTTTTGTGCACGCCCTCAGGCTGATTGCTTGGCCAGGCTACAAATTGAAACACACATACTCGCATACACACACTCGCACACACTCACACTCACACACACACACATACACTCGCACACACACAATTACAGGCTGTGGCTACGCATCGCCTGGCAAGTTCAAGTTTAACAATTGCCGCACGCTGTACAAGTCAATGGGAGGGGAGAGACATGACCAAGAGGGGGGAGGGAGGGAGAGTGGGACGCTAAAAAAACAAACTAACTTTGGCAACGTGTCAAGCCGGTTTCTGGTTGCGACTCGCGCATGGCAGACACGCCGCATATTTTGAAGAGTCGCACGATCCAATCCGGTCCGGTTTGTAGACCGTTTGCCGTTGTCCGCCGTCCACTGTCCGCTGTCCGCTGTCCGATGTCTATTAATGTAGCGTTAGAAAAATGTAGATTGAAACTATAACAAGGCGACTGGCGGGCATTGGCAGTGCGCTGCCAGAGTGAAACTGCAATAGGAGAGCGACGACTCGCATTGCCGAGGCTGGCAGAGCAACGTTAGCAGAGGCAGTGGAAAGGGGGGAAGGGGAGAGGGGGAAGGGGGTACAGTGTCGTGTCACGAGATAAGCGCATTGATCATGTGCACGATATCACAATGAAAATAAGTCAATAACTTTAAATGGGGAAAGCAGTTATTTGCCTGGCATAGCTATCGTTTGCTGCCTATCGATTGCTGGCTCTATCGATAACTGCAATATTCTAGCTGCTTAGCTTTCGTTTGTGTCTTCTTGATCGGTTACTATCGATAGCTTTAACTTTTCAAGCACTGGTATTAATCGACAAACATGTTGTTGGTTGCTCTATCGATTGCTGTCACTGGTTCTATCGATAATTATAATATTCTAACTGCTAAGGTAGTGAGGGTGTATTTTTTAAATATCAATAACAATAAGTTTTCAAGCATTATTATATAATCTATTTAAATCTCTATTTATCGAGAAACATGTTGGTTGGTCTATCGATTCTTTCGATAATTGTAATATTTTAGCTGCTTAGCTATGCAGTTTGTCTTCCTTAAACGACAGTAATTTTTTAAACATAGGTATTTATCGAGTATCATATGTATTTTTATCGATTGGATACATTGCATTGTATTTATCGACTATCATTTGTATTTCTATCGATAGCTGTCATTATGGATAGTTGTAATGTATCGTTATATATTGTAATTGTATACTATCGATAGGTATAACATTTTAACACTATGTATTTATGGACAAACATATCGCGTGTGCTCTTGATAGTACTGGTACTATCGATAGCTTTGTTTAACTGTTTTTCGATTGCTTGACAATAGTTGGCACTCTATATACTTCATTAGTTATTAGTATTAACAAATCTTTTCTCTTTCTTATTCATATTTGTCTACTATGGTTCGATATGCACATTGTCGTCTGATATATTTGCGACTTTATTTATTTCGATGATCAATATCGATTACAATCAGTGTTGTCACATCGTTGTCTTTGACCCTAATCTAACAAGGTCACCAGCTAAATTCAATATCTAAGAACTTACTACAACTATAACTACAATATATAGTTCCATGTGCTTGCGATATTCAATGCTGTTTGCAGAACTGGTAGACAGATCGATAGATTGTAAGTGCACGCGCACATCGCTAGCCCCCATCTCGTCTAGCAAAGAACCTCGTGCTCAATTCGCTCGCAAATAATTGCAATATCGACCTATGCGCGCTCAAAACTCCAAACTGTATGTGGGCCACAGAGCACTATCCACTATCATTTCGAATAGCTAAATTGCCATTTCCGTTGTGTGAAACAGTCAAGTCAAGTCACGAGGAAGCGAAGCAATGCGAAACGAAACGAAACGAAACAAATTGAAACAAAACGCAGAGCGATGAACAAATAAATAACTAAAGCAAACATTAATAACAATCTCAGTCGATGCTGCCGCTATTTAATATTGATAAATAAGTATGGTAACAGTTCAGATACCGTCATGCTCATCATGAGCATCGCCATCTTCATCATCATTGTGTTGATCATAATCGTCTTTATTGATTATGCTTTTGAGTGCAGAGTTTCCATAATCAATCAATCAATTGATGGAAGATGTTGGAACACACGCTTAAATGGGCCAGGCACGCACAGTGAGTGCAGTTAGTCAATGCACCAAGATGTGCATGGTATTAATACACACACACACACACACACACACACACACACACGCACACAATCAACTGCAAATGCAATGGTCGAAGCGACTTAAAGACCAATTCGAACAAGCACAGGCTTGTCTTAGCTAATGGCTTGCCAAGCACACAATGTGTGTGGCATATTGAAAATATCGATTGAAACGTTATCGTTATTGATATGTTTGATCAACAAATGATGCAGTTTAACGGTTTATTTAAAGCTTAAGTGCCATTCTTCATTCGATATTTGAGCTGAAAAATGTTTATTCTTCTCGTTTTATTTTGGGAACTTCTGTTTGGCATTTTGATTGATTGTAAATCGATTAATCGCAAGGTTATCGATTTCGCAGAAGCAAGCAAAAAGTAACTGTCGCTTATAACTGACTAATGATGAAGAACCTACGCAGTATCCCCAGCATTCCAGACAACACATGACTCACCGTTTATTCCCCCACGAAATTTCAAATTTTTATTTACATTTTTTTTTTTTTTTTTTTGACGATGATTTGCCTCTGATTGGTTATGTATGTATATATAAAGCAGAAGCTGCGGGTGACATTTGCATACACACACACAGACACGTGTATACACATACAGATGCAGACATGATATGATATTGTATATGTTGTTAATAATTCCAAGAGAGCGTTTCACGCGATCAAATGTGAAATGTGTTAATTTATTGCGATTAATTGCTAATTTGGCTAAAAATACACAGCACACACACGTATATATATATAACAGAGCACACACACTTATAGACTGAATAAATGTCGCACGGCAATTTCCGGAAATCGTTAACCGATTACTCATACGCAACGTTGCCCCCGCTAAATGCTCTCAAAAAGGTCGAGCAACTTTCATGCCATAAATCATGCGATTCTTGAACACTGAACATGGCCTGCACTACACTATAGACTCTATAGAGTGTGTGTGTGTGTGTGTGTGTGTGTGTATGCGTGTGTCTGGCAGTTGAACGGCTTTCATTGCTGTCGATTAGCTTGCTGGACGCACAAAAGTCAACGTTCAATCGCCTCCAACTCAATTCAACTCAACTCAACTCAATTCAATTGAATTTAATTCAATCTAATTGCCAGTTATAATTTACGAGATTTGCTTGTGTTTGAGTGAGAGTTGCATAAGCTGCCACTTGCCACTTGCCACTTGTCACTTGAGGCGTGGCCAAGTGTGGGAAACGGCGCAGCTCATCCATGGAGCATTTTCCAAGCTTCCCACTCGGTAGCCGGAAATGCGAGAAGATTCACATGTTTATGTGGCCGAAAAACCGAAAGTTCCAAACAAGTTGTTGACACATTTTTCTCCAAATTCGAGCAGCAACAGCAACCCGAGTTGCTGAAGTTGAAAGTGAAGGTGGCGTGGACGCGGTCGGTCAACCGTGAGGTGGATAGTCCATCAACGACAACGTCGTATGTTGTATATGATAATCGCATATAATGCGATGTTTATGCAAATCTCTAACAGATTTTACCGCTGCAAAGAAAGATCATCAAACTGGGCTGGGGATTGATGCGGAGATTGTAGCGTTTTGTAAGTTCATCAATATGCGATACGCTCAGACTGCAAATGTTGCACACTCCCAAAATATTTGCGTAGATTGTTCAACGACTTCATCGAGAGTGGGCAAGAAAGGAATTTTGAAACGATTCAAAAGTTCGTTGAGCAAAAGTTAATTCTATTGAATGAATTAACAATAGGTTCAATCGATTGCAATTGAATACACTGTAGGAGGCATCGCTGATGCAGTTATGGCAATTGATTGAAAGGGTTTCAACATTGAAATCGATTAACATTGATAATAATCTCTATTGACATGATTTCGAATCGGAGTTACTTTGTGATAAATCGAATCTCGCACAGATTGTGAATGAGTTTGAATTGTGAATCTGATTTGGCATTGAAACAATACTTTTTGGCAACTGTTGCAGCACTCACTGTTGGCAACTCGGTCACCTCCTTTGTTGTCAATCAATATTGAAGTCAAGCTCATCCGTTTTCCATTTCACACTTCCCTTGAGCCACTCTTGGCCGTTTCCTGTCACCTCTGCCTTCGACCATTTCCCTCAGCATTTATGCAACTAATCAAAGCAACTGCTGCCGGCAGCTGTTGCTGTTGCTGTTGTTGTTGCAGGTTGTGTTGCTGTTGCTACTGATGTTGCTGTTGCAACTTATTTGTTTATGTTCGCAGTTGCGCTCTCAGCACTTTCAACTTTGCTGCCCGCACCGTCTTCAATTTCAACTTTTGATTGCACTGCATTAAATTGATTTTCGACATGTTGCCTCAAACGTCGTCATCGTCTTTGGCCTCATCTCCGCTTTGCTTGGCTCAGCTCCTCAACTGCTCAGCTCCTCAACTGCTCAGCTCCTCAGCTCCCCATCTCCTCCTGTCTTCATCGACTTGTGATGTTGTTGCTGCTTCTGCTGTGTTGCTGTTGTTGTTGTTGTTATCGCGCATGATTGGCATTTCTTGAGCTTGTTTTGGCTTTTTTTCTCAGCTGCTACTTTCAGCTCCCCCGACAACGCTCATCAGTTTGTTTATTTACTTTACTGTTTACTGTGATTACTTCACTTTGCTTCAACAACACCAGGAATAACAGCAACGCCAGCAACATCAGCAACATCACACGAGCAACTGCAGTCATCAATGGCAAATGAAAATTGATTTCTGCCGTTTGTTCATTTCCGATTTGCAGTTACAGTTACGCCGTCAGTCTTCGCCTGGAAGCCACAAGCAGTCAAAGTCGCATCCCAAGTGGAAGTCACAGTCGAAAATGTGACACATCATTGTCACTGGGATTCGGATAGGGATGGAGTTGGAGTCGGAGTTAGAGATGGGGGATGGGGATGGGGATCGGGCATTGCATAAGCGGAACAATGCGGAACACGCGAAGATGCCAACAGAAAGCAACAATTGACAGCAGTAACAAACACAACAACGACAAGCCAAATGACTCGCAAATCAGCCAAAAAATGTGGCCAAAAAAAGCGCTTTGCTCGCATTTCACTTTCAATCACACACACACACACACACACTCGACTTTGGCCCAGACCATTCACTTTTTTGCCAATCTCCTCCACGCGGCTTACCCCATTTTTGGCCTGTTTGTTTGTTTGTTTGTTTGTTGCTTAAGTTGTAGTTGTTGCTATTGCCATCACTGTTGTTGCTGCTGTTGTTGTTGTTGTTGTTGTGGTTGCTCATGCTATCTATGCAACTCCTGTGTTCATTGCCTGTGATTCTAAGTGCACAATTCAATTAATTTTATTCAATTAAATCCAATTCAGCTTTAATTCATCTTATTGTTTTGTTAATTTTGCCATCAATTTGAAGCGTTTATAGCTTTCAGTTGTTCCATTGCATTAATGCAGCATCAACAATGTCGACTGAAAGTCTCTTTCAATTAGCTGCATAATTTGGTTAGACTTTAACTCAATTAATTTTACACAATGTTTTTAACAAACTTTCCTATTGCAAATTTCAATTTACATTTATTTATTTTCAGATTTCAGTATTAATTAAGCTAGTCTTGTCGTGCGACCTTTACATCCATTTCAATTCCCTTTCAACTTCAGTTGGTTATCTAAACAAACTTAGTAGAATTTTTAGACTGCGCTTTTTTATTTTAATTGAACTATAGTTGAACACAATTTGTCATTGAACTTGTTCAACTATTGCTAGTTAATTTCAATAAGTTATCGATTCTGATTTCAGCTCAATTATCTTACTATTTAAACTTCAATTCAACTTCATGTTAATTCAATTAGTCATTCAACTTGTTCAACAATAGCCATTCAATTTCAACCAAATATCATTAAATTAAACAAAACTTGTTTGATTTCCCATAGGAGTTTTAAGGCATGTCTACTCCGAGATAGATTGAACAATGTGTAATCTTTATGTCGATTCTAATTTCAATTCAATTCAATTATCTTTCAATTTTAATTTATGTAAGTACAATTTTCATGTGAATTCTTTCTATTTTCATTGAACTTTAGTTTAGTTTATGCTTGTAATTTAATATAATTTCAATTCAATTTCCATTTTTCTTCATTTCAATTTCCATTCTTCTACTTCAATTAAAGTTGTTCAACTTCAATCAATAAATCAATCATTAGAACCTCAAGTGTAGTTGGTTATTTACCATAACCCACAAGAATGTCAATGCAACGTTAATCTGTTTCAATTTCAATTGAAGTAGTCTTTATGTACAACTTTTACATTCTTTTCAATTTCTATTCAATTGTCTTTCAATTTTAACTTATGTAATTATCTTTTATCTTCATGTGAAGTCGTTCTATTTTCATTAAACTATAGTTGTTTATGCCTGTAATTCAACTTCATTTCAATTCAATTTCCATTCTTCTTCATTTCAATTTCCATTTTTCTACTTCAATTAAAGTTATTCAATTTCAATCAATAAATTAATCATTAGAACCTCAGGTGTAGTTGGTTATTTAACCCACAAGAATGTCAATGCAACGTTAATCTGTTTCAATGTCAATTGAAGTAGTCTTGCTGTGCAACCTTTAGATTCTTTTCAATTTCAATTCAATTGTCCTTCAATTTCAACTAATGTAATTAACTCTAATTTTCATGTGAAGTCTTTCTATTTTCATTGAACTATAGTTGTATTTATGCCTGTAATTCAACTTCATTTCAATTCAATTTCCATTCTTCAACTTCAGTTATTCAATTTCAATCAATAAATCAATCATTAGAAACTAAGGTGTAGTTGGTTATTTAACCCACAAGAATGTCAATGCTACGTTATCTACTTCAATTCCCTTTACATACTTTTCAATTTCTGTTCAATTGTCTTTCAACTTCAACTTGGTTACCTTAACGAAAGTAGAAGCCTTTTCATACAGTGCATGAACTTGTAATTCAATTTTATTTCAATCGACTTATTCAATCATAACTTCAATATACAATATATAGTATATCACTATTAAGTGTTACTGTACTTTCAATTTCAACTTCATTTTCAACCATTAATCGGCTCTGGTTTTCACACCTCCACAGCGCATTCCAATTAGAACTGTGCAGAACTGGTTGCTCCAATTTGGAGCAGTGCAATCGATCGTGCTCGTGTTCGTGCGGGGCGACTTCAAAGTCGCATTACGCCTCGGCTTGGCTCGACTTGCCCCGCCACGGCAGTGTCCATAAAGGGGCATATTATATCGCAAGACAAGCAAATAACTCGACATACACCAACCACAATCAGTTCAGCGGGAATTCTCTTCTCTCCACCCTCCCCTCCTTCCCTTTATGGGGAGTGGGGCAAAAAAGCTGCTGCTGCTGCTGCTGCTGCTGCTGCTGGGCGGAAATGGCGCGTTGCCGTTGCGCGCGCTTTGTGTGCGCGGCCTTTTCAATAGTATTTTTCACACTTGTGAAAATTAAAACTTAACTGAACATTTTCCTCTTGCCGTTTTTCCACTTGTTGTGGCTGTTGCTATTGTTGTTGTTGTCTTTTATTGTTTTAATTACACGCGTATTTTCGCGCATTGTTTGAATGACCGTCACGCGCCGCAAGCCTCTAGCGCAATCGACCCCACCAGCAGTTGTTGCTGCTCTCGCTGCTGCTGCTGTTTGTTCGCAAAATGAAGTGGTCATATCTGTACTTCAGCCCTCCCTTTCCCCTCCCCTTCCCCTTCGTCATCATGCCTCTTTGCATACCTCTTCTCGCACCTCGCACCGGCACAACAAGCCTTAATGATAATTTCCAAATGATATAAAAGCGGCAGCCCGAGGAGAAGTCTCCTGTGCTGTCCTCCTCTGTCCCAGCCCGGCCTGGCCTGGCCTGGTTTGCTCTGTCCCTGCCTGGCACTCTCGGCGAGTGTACTCAACAGTGCCGCATACCCTGTGTGCCTCTCCACAGGCGCACGAGGACCAGGACGAGGACGAGCGTCGTTCGCAATCAATGAACTGCCTTGGCTAGAGGCCCCGAGATAAATGAATTAAATGAATGGTTGCCGGTATCTCGTATCTGTGAATGTCTGATTGTTTGTCAGTGTGAGTGAGTGTGTGTCTCTCTCACTCTTTCTTTCTCTCTCTCTCTCTCTCTCTCTCTCTCTCTCTCTCTCTCTGTGCATTTTAATGCCTTAATGAAAAATGCATTTTTAATTATTTTTTGTTCATTTACGGGCAATTTTTTATCATTGAGCCGTCGTTCCCCGCAGCTCGACAGTCGCGTTGGCTTATGCGGCGTATGCGTTATTTATAGCGCTTAATTTTCCCTCTGACGCTTGACAAGTGTCCCATCTCACACCCTCTCCACCCCCCCATGGCACGCTTTCGCACAGTTCTTCGAATTCTTCACTGCTTCTCAGGCCACTTAAACTGCTATTATTCTCTTTCATTCTCCAACTCTCTCTCACTTCTCTGCAATTCTTCTCTAGCATTATAAAAGTAGTTAAGAATTACTTAGTCTTTTTTTCATAGACCCTCAATAGTCCTTATTTTGTATATCAAAAGGTCAATATATGTATGTGAGTCTTCATTTTGAACAGTGGCTTCCTTTAATTGTCTTGTCTTCCTTCTCTCTATGTTTTTGTTTTCCTTTCCCATTTCTTGATTCTTCATATTTATGCCTACAGTCTGACATGTGAAATTATTATACTCTAGTAAAGGGTATATGCATTGTTACCTTAGGAGATATCTCCGATCGTATAAAGTATTGTATATATATTTTAAATTTAATCGACATTTTTTCTTGCTTTAAATCGATAACAACTATAAAAGATCAAGAAAAAAATCTCAACAGCTCTCAAAAATGTTTTTCTTGATATATATCGATAACAGGTACTGTTAAATATAAAAATCAAACAAAATGAATTTTTTAAAATTTTCAAAACAAGATTTCATATCTTTATCGATAACAATATCCTAAACAAATCCGAAAATCGAACTAGAAATATCTTAACAGGTTTCAAAACTTTCTACACTATTTTTACTTACTTTAAATCGATAACGATACCCGGAACAAAGATGAAAATATAAATAAAAATATCTCAACAGTTTTCAAAACTTTACAAACTAAGTTTACTCACTCTTAATCGATAACAATATTCCAAATAAGGATGATAATCGAATAAAAGGGCTCAAAATCATTTAAAATATTCAACACTAAGTTCTTGCTTGAAATCGATATAAACCATAAATAATGATAATATATAACTAAAAATGTCTCAACAAATTTATAAAATCAGTTTGAATAATATATTTCCATACACAAGCTTCATATCGATCCATCGATTGAAGTTATTATAACAAAGCTGTCAATGAATACAAACAATATTTTTAAATTCATCACCATTATATATGAATAGTATAGGATCAGGGGAGATAAGAACCTGTTAGAGTATAAAACTATCGAAATGCCTAAATGTAGTCTTTCTTTGTCGTGTTTTCATTCTGTTATGCACCTCTTTTCTTACTCTTTATTACTAGTTGTTCTTCATTCTCGAGTTTGTAATTACCATTCTCAAATGCTCAGCCAGCAGGACCTGCCTTCATCTCTCTCTCTCTCTCTCTAGTATAGTTTCTTACTATTTATCACTTCTGGTTCTTCCTACCTCACTCTTTGCTCTTCCCATTTTACTCTGGCCCCCCCTACCCTCTGTCTCCGTTGACTACTGGCCCCGTTAGCTTCTTTTTTTCTGTGTGTAGTATCGCTTACACTAACTGCACTTTATGGAATGGCTATTAAAGTAGCCAAAGCCAAAGTGACAACAACGAGAACAGCCACAATGAGAGCAACCACAACAACAACAACAACGACGAGAACAACAACAAGAATGTTGACCATGCTGCCAACTATCGCATTTCATTTCGTTTGTTCGAGTTGAGTCATTGATTTGCAGCGAGTTACCTGCGCCGCTAACTGGCAAATGGCAACTGCTGCAGCTCTTGTCATTCATTAGCGTGGCATGTCTTTCATTAGACCCCACCCTGCCTTGGCATCCCCTCATCCCACCCTCCCCGTCTTCCTCTCCAATTTGCCTCCTGCTGCTGCTGCTGCGGCTGTTGTTGTTGTCGTTGCACAATTTGTTCATAAAATTTCGAGCCAATTTGCTTATTCGTTGTTGAATTTGACACTTGAAGAAATTACTCAGCTCAGGTAAGGGGCCGTGGAGGGAGGGGGAAGCAAAATCATTCCCAGGTGAAAATTTATGCAAAGCCAACAAGTAAAAGAAACACACACAGACACAAACACTCACACTTACACACACAACGAGTGCTTTTTGTGTGGCACTTGAAGGCAAAGCAAATCGAATTAAATCGAAATTCATCTGAAGTCATGCAGACATCAAATAGAAATAGCTCTGTATACACAGACTAATTTGTATATGGATTAAATAATATATATATATATATCTATATATATATATTTGTTGAGCATGTTTATGCATTGTCTTTCAATTAAAAGCAATTACGTCGTATCAATTAGCGTCAACTTTCTGCTTGTCATACTCTTCTGCAGGAGGCAACATTCATTTTGCTCACAAGGTTGTGAAGAACCTATCTTATATATATTATATATTCTTGATCAGCATTAACAGACGAGTCCAACTTGAGTTGTCCTCTTTCTTTCTTTTTATGTCTCACGCATTCATTGAATAAGGTATGATAACATATATATACATGTATTGTATGAAGGCCTTTATTCAGGACCTATCCTATATATATTCTCGATCAGTACGAACAGGCGATTCTAATTTGCGTTGTCCTCTCTTTATCTCTTTCTATCTATCTCACGAACTCAATGAATATATATATATATTATATATCTTATATATATTCTTGATCAGCATTAACAAACGTATTCAATTTGCGTTGTCTCACTCTCTCTTTCTGTGTCACTCCCTCAACGATACATGTGTACATATATCTAGTACTATCCAGTACCCATCTTATATATATTCTTGATCAGTATCAACAGAGGAGTCTAACTTGCGTTGTTCTCTCTCTTTCTCTTTCTGTCTTACTCCCTTAATAAATAAGGTATGATAATATATACATATATATTGTATGATAATCTCTATAAAGTACATAACCTATATATATTCTTGATCAGTATCAACAGACGAGTCCAACTTGCGTTATCCTCTCTCTCTCTCTCTCTCTTTCTTTCTTTCTCACTCTCTCAACGAATAATATTATATATTGTATAAAAACCTATTCTTCGATCTATCGCATCCCAACTGTTATAACTTACAGTACAAAAAAAGTATCCTACAAGTTTCCTAGTCGAAAATGATTAATTTTTATAACTTCCATACAATTTTATATGTATAATTAGGATAGGCAGACTTCCGCCTTATAACCTCTGCCATAGCGGAAGTAACCTTTCTTTCTTTCTTGCTACTCTTTCTTTTTTCTCTTGTTCTCCATTTCATCGCATTTCGCATGTATTCACTTAACGATTCATTTCCATTGCAAATTGAGTGTCACAAAAATTTTCGCTTGCTCAATTTTCTCACTCGAATATCAATTTTAATTTCTGTTTCTGTTTCTGTTTCAGCTTCAGAGCCAGTTTCGACACTGTATTTGAGTTTCAATTTCAATTTCGATTGCCGGCAATGGCGATTGCAATTTCCAAAAGCTTTGTAGTGATGTGACAAAGCTTTTTGCTTTTACCTGTCGCCCCATTGTCTTTTCAGTTCGGTTTCAACATAATTGCAATTTGTACTCGATGTTGCTTTTAATCTTGTATGCATTGTGACATTCGCGTGTCAATAAAGTGTAATAAATTAAATAGAAAACAGCAAGCGAAAGGAGCCTGATGAAGGGATGCCGAAGTGTTGACTACCCTGGCAGAGAGTAAAGAGTGCAATATGATACTATAGGGTATTGAGAGTGGAGAGATGCGATACTCCATCTGGTTCAGCCTCCTCCGAGTTAGTTTTATAGCTTCATATTGCATATGATATGATGATACCAGGGAAATTGAGGTATATTAAAAGACTTACTTTCAACTTCTCACTTCATGAATTTCACAGCTTAATTACTCCCCATTAAACGACTATACAGGGTACAAAAGCTAATAATTTAACAACAAGAAGTGCAGAGAAAGGGGAATGCAAAGACATTTGGACCGACAATGTCAGCTTGTTGCACTCACACACACTCACACACATGCATAGATCGTGAACATTTGCCTGTTGTCGCCAGGTTTTTCCACCAAAAGAGACCGAAACTGAAACCGAAACAAAAACTAAAAACAACAAAAATAAAAAAAGAAAAAATCAAGTTGGAAAACATGAAAATGAAAATGAAAGTTTCAATTACAAATTGGACGGGTTAGTGTGTTGTGCGGTATGTTTGGACAACATTAGAAACAACTCAAGAAACGAAACGGGCAACACAACAACAACAGCAAAGAGCAAGACAAGACAACAACAATAACAACAACAACATGAAGGCGTGTCCACTTTTATTTCGCGTTTAGGCGAAAGAAACCAAAGCGATTTAATTACTCGTTTTATCCGCTTCAAATGTGCACTCGACGACGACAATTTCCAAGGTGAATGACGACCAAGACATCGTCGGAGACGACGACGACCACGGCCACGCCCTGTCTTAAGCCGATATGAAAAGCCTCTAATATCTTTAATGATTGAAGGCGGCAATCAAGCGGAACAGCTAACACAGATTCGCCGGTTCAATTGAAGTTGAAGCATTTGAAGAGATAACCCAATGGGGATAACCCATAACTGAAAGCTGCACGATTAGCGCACGATTCGATCTTTTACGATTCTATTAAAAAATATATATGTATGTAGACTAAGCAATGCAATAATTTGTCTTATACATCCATATACCCCTTTCATTTGCTTCCAACATTGGCATTGCTAATGTTGCCTACTAGTGTTTACTTCTATCGCATGATGTGGCATATAACATAACTTATAGAAATCTTATCTACGACCAAATGGTAATGCAATATCATTTTGATGCTTGTCATACCATTGACAAAGGATGCTTAGTTCTCACGGTATGTCACATTTCAGTATCAGTTCACGCACTGCATCGATTGTTCTCGGCAAATGACTGAAATTGGACAACCTCAACGATATTTATCCTGGAGCGAAGGGTGTCGATGACTGAACTCTTGGTGCCAGCCACTTACAATGGTTTTTGATGGTGTTTTATCACCCAAAGTCGAAACAAGTTGATTGACAGATACACTATTGCCCCGATAATCAACTTACTTTGTGCAAATGTATACTACAGACGGAAGAAACATTGCAGACCTTAATTTTAAGGATCATCAGTCGAGTTTATTGAGTCATGTCTGTCTGTCTGTCTGTTTTTATGTCTGCCTGTCTATTTGTCTGTCTGTTTTTCTGTCTGTTTGTCTGTCTGTTTGTCTGTCTGTTTGTCTGTCTGTTTGTCTGTCTGTTTGTCTGTCTGTTTGTCTGTCTGTTTGTCTGTCTGTTTGTCTGTCTGTTTGTCTGTCTGTTTGTCTGTCTGTTTGTCTGTCTGTTTGTCTGTCTGTTTGTCTGTCTGTTTGTCTGTCTGTTTGTCTGTCTGTTTGTCTGTCTGTTTGTCTGTCTGTTTGTCTGTCTGTTTGTCTGTCTGTTTGACTATCTGTTTGTCTGTCTGTTTGTCTGTCTGTTTGTCTGTCTTTTTGTCTTTCTGTTTGTCTGTCTGTCTGTCTGTATGTCTGCCCATTTGTCTGTCTGTCTGCCTGTCATTTGTCTGTCTGTTTGTTTTTCTGTCCATTTTTCAGTCTGTTTGTCTGTCTGTTTGTCTGTCTGTCTGTTTGTCTGTCTGTTTGTCTGTCTGTTTGTCTGTCTGTTTGTCTGTCTGTTTGTCTGTCTGTCTGTTTGTCTTTCTGTTTGTCTTTCTGTCTGTCTGTATGTCTGTATGTCTGTATGTCTGTATGTCTGTATGTCTGTATGTCTGTATGTCTGTCTGTTTGTCTTTCTGTTTGTCTGTCTGTTTGTCTGTCTGTTTGTCTGTCTGTTTGTCTGTCTGTTTGTCTGTCTGTTTGTCTGTCTGTTTGTCTGTCTGTCTGTTTGTCTGTCTGTTTGTCTGTCTGTTTGTCTGTCTGTTTGTCTGTCTGTCTGTTTGTCTTTCTGTTTGTCTTTCTGTCTGTCTGTATGTCTGTATGTCTGTATGTCTGTATGTCTGTATGTCTGTCTGTCTGTCTGTCTGTCTGTCATTTGTCTGTCTGTTTGTTTGTCTTTCTGTCCGAATGTCCGTCTCTCTGTATGAACACCCAGATCCAAACAATAAGAGATAGGGACACCAAATTGGGGATAAAGGTTCCATCTCTCAGTTAATCAAGTGTATTTCAAAAGTTTTTACACTCATCAATACAATTTGTAAACGATAGTTGTCTCTATCCAGTACCTACGTCTTCCTCAACCCGATCGGACAATAAACACTGAAGATATTCAGATACACCTTTAAGTCCCAAAGTACACAACACTTTCTCTTTAGGTACTATTAGTGCAAGTTTTTCTATATCTCACTATATTTCCACGTACCATATATCGACTAAGCTGTATTGATTTAATTCCAAAATCAAAATAATCGATTAAGTCGATATTCGATATTTGAATGGATTCGTTTACAGCTCTAGTGGACTTGAGTTGTGGTCACTTGTTGTTCAACACACGTTCCGAATTAATGGAACGTCAATTTGATGACCTTTCATCGAGTCGAGATTCAAATTGAAGTTGAATGATGCGTCAGACCATGTAGGGTTGTGCACAACTCTACTACCAAATATAGTACACAATATATTTCTGACATGCATTTTGAGGTTTGAGGTTCTCAGCGTGTCAGATGGCGGCAATCATCAAGGGAGCACGCCTGCTATCAATGCCACTGCCAGCGCTGTTCAATTCAATTTGTGCTCATTGTCAGCAATTGAACGCTTAGCTGAAGCAATAAACAAGCCAAAAAATAGAAAAGCAACAACAGCAATAACAAAGAGCAAACACTGTAAAGTTGCTCAAGGCCGTCGCCAGCAAAAAAATGGTAAGCAGCTTATGGTGTTCGTTCTTCTAGCATGTTGACATTTTAAATCCCAAACGAACACACAGTGCAAGGGAGTGCAAGAGGGAGGGGGAGTGGCACGGAGGAGTAGAGCAGCATATGCCAGACACGTGCAACTGTGGGAAGACCCCAATAAAAAACGTCTTAGACGGCAGAGGCAGACACTCACAGACAATCCCCCCTGCCCCTCTGGGCATGACTTGCATGCCGCAAGATCCAAAAAGATCTTAGATCTGAGAAATCACAGCAGCGAGAACGATGATGAGCTGGCAAAAATAAGAAACTTTTCGCATTGTTTTGGGCTATTTCCATTCCTGGGGGAATTTCAAGTTGCTCATGTTGTTGATGGCAAGAGGAGGGGGAAAGGGGGAAAATAATACACTGTGCATCTGATTAAGCGTATTTACTGCTGTTTGCTGTGTCTTCTGATACACCCGATAAGTGAGTGTGCACACACGCACATCACTGCATGACGAAAGAGAGAGAGAGAGGGAGGGAGGGAGATAGCGAGACAGCGCTCTTTCAATATTTGCGACGAACGAAACACTAAAGTGAATTATTAGTTGAGCAAATAATTGCACAGTTCGGTTTACAGCAGCAGCAGCAGCGGAGGCAGAGACAGAGAGAGGCAGCAGGGACAGAGAGTGAGGCAGAGGCAGCAGCAGCGTCTTTCTACCGTTCTGATAACTTGGCCAACTGACGACAGCGTCATCGCCATCGCCATCGCCTCCGTCGCCATTCCTCGTTGGAAGCTTGGGACAATATTTGTCCAGTGCGGAAGACGATGACGACGATGGCGACGGCGATGGCGATGAAGTAGTGGCGGATGTGGCAACAGCAGGGGGAGCAGGAGGAGCGGGAGGAAGCGCACGAGGGAGAGCTGTTTCTACTCCCCTAAAGCCGATTAGATAATTTTGTTTTTGCTTAAGCTCAATTCCATTCAATGCTGTCGCTAATTGCTCGACACACACAAGCACACACACACACACACACATGCACACCCTCGCACTCACACACACTCGCACATGTTGCAGCAGTTTCACTATATGAACCAGTTCAAATGGCACAAGCCCTGCTGCACTTTGCCTGGCCCTGACCGAACGATGATTACCCCAATTGGCAATTGGAATTGTAGCAACAGAGAGTATGTGTGACACACGGGTAAATACCCTGTAGAACAAGGCTTGAGAGAAATATGCAAAGGTCTTGTATATAGGCAACTTGCTAGTTAAGGTATGTATATACTACTTATATATGTATGTATCAATGCGTGATGGATTTATTTAAGTTAACTGCCTTAAGGCGGCATGATGATTCTCTTCTGTCTATTCTTCTCTTTCAGTTCTCTCTCTCATTCCTCTCATTTCTTCATTTCGCCACACCTAGTAGACTCTTTCACTTAATAGTCTTCTATGCATTAGTTAAACAATAACTCAATCCGATAAACTCAATGTTATTCTTCACTTTCATACAGTTTAACTAAACATAAGTGATTTATACTCTGACATCTGTCTTAGATAATATCTATTCTCCGACATGTGTATGATATCAGTTAATGAATATAGTTGGTGTCTTAGATAGTATGAATAAGTCAACTTAATAACATTTAGTTTTCCTTTAACAAATTCAGATTCAGACTTCTACTTCCCAAGACAGTCCGACCTATTCGACCTATCCGCCTTATTCTTTAACTACTCAGCGACTCTCTTGACTTCACTGCTCGATTATTCTTGTCTACTGCAACCCTGGCGCTGTCGATAGTTGCTTGCAGCGTTGCCACTTGTGCTATCACGTTGCCACTACCATTACTGTTACATATATATACTTGACTGTATAACTGATAGACAGGCTACTTGCTATAAACCTTATAACACATGTACAGGCTATAATCGACTTTATAATAGACAGTCAACAAGTTAAGTACCCAACTTGATCTACTCACTTTACAGGGTATCGCACTGCTGCATAGTTGCATTGTTTAATCTTTGGCTTGTTTGTTTACAATTTATGTATTTTTGTTTTTTTCTCACTTTTTTTTTGAGTATCTTTTGCGGTGTCTTCTTCTTTCTCTTCTTCTTAATTTTTGCAAATGTGCGAAAGTGTTTATGTCACGATTTAAAATGCGTCGTTACTAACTGTTGCTGCTTCTTCTTCCCCATCTCCATCGTCTTTATGCGAATGAGTTATGAAAAAAAATCAGTGGAATTTGTTGAGCTATGTAAATAACTACAACGACTCATTGCATATTAAAGACGACGTGCGATGCCCGATGTGGCCCTGGTATTTTCTGTAGTCTGTTTTCAGTTGTTGCTTTTGTTGTTTGTGCGTTGTGCAAATATGCCAAGCAACAGACACAGCAACAACAACAGTACGTTGTCAAACAACGACTGTGGTTTAATTGCAGCACGTGTGAGCAGGCGAGAGTGAGGGAAGGCAGTCAGCATTGAAGGACAATAGTTAAACAGTGAGAGAGAGAGAGAGAGAGAGGGGCAGAAGGAGAGAGCAAGGGAGTGACTACTTAAAGCAAACTTCAATTTAAAGTTGACTCTATTAGTAAAAAGCCTTGACAACATAAGCTTCGACTTGATCGCAGTTGAAAGTTGTTGAATTGAATCAAAATTTGTGGAGAGGAGACTTTAATCAAAATCAGAAGCAGAGAACTTACGAGTGAGTACAGTTTATAATATTATATTCATAAATATATTTACAATCTATAAACCTATCATTGAATTAATAGAAATTAATAGAATATTACATACATACGAATAACTTTCTAAATCTCTTTCTTGTGTTCTTTTTATACCATTCGACAAAAAAGGTCACACTAGCTCTGTGCAAATGCATGTATATATACGTATGTATATATTTTCTTGTTTAGGATGAGCTGAGAGCCGATATGTGAATATGTCTGTATGAGCGCATAGATCTCAGCTATTATAAGATGCAAAAACTCCAAACTTGGCTTGAAGGTTTCTGTATACAGTCCGCAGATCAAGTTTGCTTAAAACTCTGGTTGCCACGCCCATAATTTAATAATTTACGATCATTAAGCAAACTATTTAAGTAATAACATTCTGATTCAACAGTAGCTTGGCTCTCACTTAAGTGACAGTATGGACACCGCAATTACTTTCTCTTCTGCACCTGCATTATCACAAGTGACCTTCCAGCCGCGAGGCTATAGGTCACTTCCCCTTTGATGCACATCCTTTTCACTGGTGACTGCTTGAAATGGCCCTCTAACCGAGATCTTTTTTTCATCGATAAATTGCAGCGACCAGTGAGGAAGCGAAGGCAATTGTTTTCAAATTCCTTTTAACTAATCAAGGATTCTCTTCTTCTCTTCATGGAGTCTCTTCCATACTGTGTCCTCTTCAATACTGTATCCCGACTTTCAACCAGAGCAGTTAATAACTACAGAGATCAAGTCAAGTTCAAGTTAACATATTCTATCTAAGAAAGAGAGATCTTCCAGTTTTGGGCAAAGGATATTCTAATGTCGTATAAAGTTCATTAAGTTCTTGGTATTCCAATGTAAATTACAATTATATCATATATCTTTAAACTATATCATAATATACTCTTATTATTTCGATTAAAGTTGTATGGATTGTATCGAGTTCACTTTGAAGAAGAAGAATGCAATATTCTTTTCAAATCTCATATGATTCGTTGTATACTCTATTTCACTCTCTAAAATTGATTTGAAAATGGAATTTAATGAGTTTTAGCAAAGCTGAGCAGAGAAAGCTCCTGCTACCGCATGGCTGCGAGCTCAATCTGCCGCATGGCTCGCACTTAATGTGCTTTCCGTAATTTCGTTACCAGCCAAGCCCCGTAGTAGAGCTGCCCCTTCTCCCCCTCTCATTCCTCACCCCATGACTGTTGCCCGATGTGGTATGGGTTAATTTGTTAATCCTCTAACTGGGCTGGTGCCTGACAGACAAACAGAGATACAGTGGGACAGAGAGAGAGAGAGAAAGAGATACAAACGGACCGTTCGTTATCCCTTATCGGAGCGAGTTTAACTCAGTTAGCCGCCAGTAGATGGCGTAATGCGACATTATGTGGCTATTTCGCTCGCGACCACAGAACGAGGCGACGCGACGAATTGATTCATCGTCCCTCCATCTCTCCTCCTACTCCAGCTCCTGCTGCTGTTCTACGCTCTTTTCCAGGAAACTTCTAATAAAAAATCCATGTGTGAGCAATGATGGTGAGGAGGGGGGATGGAGTGTGTAGGGAGAGGAGTGACCAGAATAGGGCGGATTTAACGCGTGGTCAAAGTTAATGGCAGGAAAACAAAATGTTGCATTTGCAGTTGATGACGTCGACTGCACGCGACAGGGCGGGGCAGGCCATGCAGCGTCACCTAAGACCCCACTCCCAACCCCTTGCCACGCCCCTCCCCAGAGAGACCTGCCTCTTAAGCCCGCCATTAGATGACCGCCTGATGCGATTGCATTTTCCGCCTGATGATGACGAGAACTCGCAGTCAGCATGAGATTTTTGCATATACAGAAGGCGGAAGGAGACGGTGGGAAGGGGGACGGCAGCAGGGATGGGGTCACTGCGGAACATCTGTCTGCACTCTCGCACCGCATAGCATATTTGCATTCACAGCCGTTTATATGGCAGACCTAAAGCGCCACCTCCTCCACCCTCACCCTCACCCAACTGTCGCCCCACCCCCCTCGCTCAGCTGGGCGCCCGTTTAGTCATTCATTTTGGTTTATAGGTAAAGATGCTCCGACATTGAGCTGCAAAGCAATTTAGCCGGCGCCGCATTACGAGGCGCTGGGCGTGACCATTGCATACCATGGATGCTAAGGTCATGGGGCGTGAGGGCGGGGTGGGCGTGGTTTCGCCCCTGGACTCTGATTGTGAGTTTTAAAATGCATTTTACAGACAATTTTGCACTTACCATTTACGAGTTAGTTGAGGTCATTGATGGCAGAGTTCACTGTAACGAGAGAGAGAGGGAGAGAAGGGGAGAGTTAGAGAATTTATCTAGATTGTTGCAGATATTGTTGAAATTTAGGGAATGCAATGTAAAGATTAAATTAAAGATACAATTTATTTGTATCTGTATCTGTATCTGTATCTGTATTTGTATTTGTATTTGTATCTGTATCTGTATCTGTATCTGTATCTGTATCTGTATCTGTATCTGTATCTGTATCTGTATCTGTATCTGTATCTGTATCTGTATCTGTATCTGTATCTGTATCTGTATCTGTATCTGTATCTGTATCTGTATCTGTATCTGTATCTGTATCTGTATCTGTATCTGTATCTGTATCTGTATCTGTATCTGTATCTGTATCTGTATCTGTATCTGTATCTGTATCTGTATCTGTATCTGTATCTGTATCTGTATCTGTATCTGTATCTGTATCTGTATCTGTATCTGTATCTGTATCTGTATCTGTATCTGTATCTGTATCTGTATCTGTATCTGTATCTGTATCTGTATCTGTATCTGTATCTGTATCTGTATCTATCTGTATCTGTATCTGTATCTGTATCTGTATCTGTATCTGTATCTGTATCTGTATCTGTATCTGTATCTGTATCTGTATCTGTATCTGTATCTGTATCTGTATCTGTATCTGTATCTGTATCTGTATCTGTATCTGTATCTGTATCTGTATCTGTATCTGTATCTGTATCTGTATCTGTATCTGTATCTGTATCTGTATCTGTATCTGTATCTGTATCTGTATCTGTATCTGTATCTGTATCTGTATCTGTATCTGTATCTGTATCTGTATCTGTATCTGTATCTGTATCTGTATCTGTATCTGTATCTGTATCTGTATCTGTATCTGTATCTGTATCTGTATCTGTATCTGTATCTGTATCTGTATCTGTATCTGTATCTGTATCTGTATCTGTATCTGTATCTGTATCTGTATCTGTATCTGTATCTGTATCTGTATCTGTATCTGTATCTGTATCTGTATCTGTATCTGTATCTGTATCTGTATCTGTATCTGTATCTGTATCTGTATCTGTATCTGTATCTGTATCTGTATCTGTATCTGTATCTGTATCTGTATCTGTATCTGTATCTGTATCTGTATCTGTATCTGTATCTGTATCTGTATCTGTATCTGTATCTGTATCTGTATCTGTATCTGTATCTGTATCTGTATCTGTATCTGTATCTGTATCTGTATCTGTATCTGTATCTGTATCTGTATCTGTATCTGTATCTGTATCTGTATCTGTATCTGTATCTGTATCTGTATCTGTATCTGTATCTGTATCTGTATCTGTATCTGTATCTGTATCTGTATCTGTATCTGTATCTGTATCTGTATCTGTATCTGTATCTGTATCTGTATCTGTATCTGTATCTGTATCTGTATCTGTATCTGTATCTGTATCTGTATCTGTATCTGTATCTGTATCTGTATCTGTATCTGTATCTGTATCTGTATCTCATACCCTTCACAGTACGACCCACATCGCCCACACAAATCGGCTCTATCATTTGCGCATCTAATCTGATTACCTTGGGGCACCCAACTATCGCAACTATCGCACTTTAAACGACGATTTGCGGTTGCCCAAAATTTTGGCAAACACATCACGTGTTTGCATTGACAGATGTTCCATGATGTTGTCTCTCCCTCCCCCTCCATCTCTTTCTCTCTTATTCTGTCTATCCACAAACCACCCACGCACAGGTGGCGGCACTCGCATTCGTTGCGAATGCCAAAAAACCGTTTTGCCATATCGACAAGACCTCAAAAACCTCAACTGCAACAACAATAGGCAAGAGAGCGTAGGGAGCGAATGGGGACTCTGGCGACATTTTTCTAAAACCAACTCATTATTTTACATTTTTGGTTCATGACCCAGAAATGCCCCCCTCTCTCTCTCTTTCTCTCTCTCTCACGCCGTCTCTTTCGCAGTGTGTCTTTATTCGTGAGACGTAAAATCTACAGAAGTCGAGTACGTGCGGTCATCTGTCATGATTCTCGACTTATCGTTGGTGGGTACCGCGCGCGAGAAGTTGGCCTACAAATCAACTTGCTGTAGGAGGAGTGGAGAAGGGGGAATGGGAATGGGAAGGGAGGGGGGGGGGAGTTGGGAAAGTGGACTTGTCACTTGTTTGGCGTGGTCGCGACTTGGTCTAGTCTCGTCGTCTTGGTTCCATTGTCTCTGTGCGTGCGCTTTGCTTAAATGTCAATTATTTCACGCTTATTAGATTCTCGATGTGATGGCGATGACGATGATGATAATGATGATAATGCTGATGATGATGATGATGCCGAGGCTGATGAGGCTGCACAGCTCGATGATGGGGCAACTTCATTTGATGAGAAAGCCGACAGTGACAGCGACAGCGACAGCAATTGGAACCAAACGAAAAGTGAAAAAGAGCAGCAGAATAAATTTTGTCTACCTCTCTCTCTCTGTCTCTCGCTCTGTCTCTTTTTCTGGCTGTATACAAAGTTGTAAGTATCAGGTAAGCTACTATAAAAAATAAAAGTAATGCCTCGCTTTTTATGGCATTTTAATGCGATCTTTACGAGCTTGCGACAAAGATCTCTTGCAAGCCGCACACACACGCAGCCAAACAACGTCTGTCCCCCTCTCTCTCGCTCTCCCCTCTCTTTCTGTCTCTCTCTCTAACATTCTCTGTCTGTCTAGCTGTCTTTGGCTTCAATTCTTTGTGGGTCAGTCCCAGCATGAAATTGTAGAAATGCGCCAGAATGCTCAGCACTCTCCCACTTTGGTTGTCATTCTTGATTCCTTTCGCCGTGATCTCCCTCTCCCTCTCTCTCTCTCTCTCTCTCTCTATCTCTCTCTCTCTCAAGCTTGACAAAATTGACATGAATATTGATATGCCTTGGCTAATTTTAAAGCTCTTCAAGTGACAGAGACAGACAGAGAGGGAGAGAAAGAGACGCACTGCTTACATCATGGCCTCAACTTTAACCAATTTCCAAACATTTTCCTGCAGATACAATCAAGAAATTTTCAACAATAAACTAAAACGAACAACGACGACGACGACGACGAAGATGAAGATGAAGATGACGATGAGACACGAGCTGCTGGAGGAGAGGGAGGGGGAGGGGGAGCGGGAACGTAACGACATTTCGTACGACCCCATTTCCAAAGTCGTAATAATTTCATGAAAAACGCAGCGACGCCAACAGCGACAGCGGCAGAGCTGCAGTTTTCACTGTCTTAGGTGGAGGCGAAGAAGGTGCAGCAAGGGAGAGAGACGAGGAGATAGACAGAGTGAGAGAGAGAGAGAGAGAGAGCGAGAGAGAGAGAGAGGGGTTGCTTGGGCAGCGCGCGTTGTTGGTAATGTGCCAGTAAAAGGTATTTTAACGCTGGAATGCCTGAGCCTCAGTCTCAGCCTCGCTCGCTGCCTGCACCTACACTCCCACCCCCTCTTCCCCACTCTTTCTCAAGCGTGCACCTATCACTCTGCCACCCCTCGCCACCCCTTTCCTTAGCCAATGCTCTGTCGCCATTATCTGCTTTACCGCTAGCTGCCTGCCTCGAGTCAGTCGGAGAGAGGCGGCCGTGGGAAGGAGTGCGGGCTAGGCAGGGGGGGAGGGTATCGGGGTTGAAGGGGGGATGGTGGGTTGGTGGGTTGGGGTACCGTCGTCGAGAGGAGTCCTCGGCTGCTTTGTCATGAAAAATAACTTCGCTTCGTTGAAATGACAGTCACGATTTTGCTTTTGCTTTTTTGGGCAACTCCGATGCCGACATCGCAGCCAAGCCACGCCTCCCGGCCGCCTACCAGGGCATACTGCCCCCCTCCTCCTACCTCCTTCCTGCGCTTTCGCCGGCTTGATTTCGCATTCGCATCTTTAGTGCACGTTGCCGGCGAGAGGCATCGCCCTCCCTCCCCCCTCCCTCTCTCTCTTTCATCTCTTCTTTTCTTTCTCTCTTCGCAGTTTTTCTTTCTTTACTACACACATTTATATAATTTTCCTCTCTCCCTCTCTCTCTTTCTCTCTACAGACTATGTAACAGACTTGGATGCTGCAACTAAATGAAAGATGATGAATTTATTAAATTCTCCACGAGAAGGGGGAAGCAGAGGGGGGGAGGGGAGTCAACTGCGAAGGCGTTAGATGAGATGCGCTGGTGTTGGACATAATAAATACATCTATATGAGTTTTCACTGCGCTTAAAGGCAAGCGATGCAATCACTCTAGGCAGGCTTGGGGTATATGCGATTTATCAGACAGTTTGCCAGACAAAGACATAGTGGAGGTAAGGAAATTGCAACCTATTGAAGACCAGCTAGCTCAAATGTTATAATATCGTAGGGCAGTCATATAAGTTTACAGTGATTGCTCTGTAGGTTCCATATGGATCATTGAGCGGGACAAGCATGAAGTATTTCCCAGTGACATTGCAAAGATCTATTGAAGAGTTCTTTACTTCACAAACTATTATTATTTCTTGTAGAGGGAAGATGTACTGCGACCTTGTAGGTCTTTTGTACCTCTCACTGAGCCTTGAGCTGCCTTTACATTCTAGTTACTATATACTAAGGAAGTCTATAACTTTGCCTGAACTGATCGCTCTTTACTCGTTTTGCTTTGTCAGGATAGGACACTTCTTCTGAGCGTCAATGCCGCACACACTGTCAGTACGTGCTGCCCTGTCTTCAACTTGCAGTGCTCTCTACTTCCTCTTACTAGCTGTGATCTAAGCCTACAGTGACCAGTAAGTAGCCCTGGCGCTTTTTTGACCGCTTAAACCTCTTAACATTGTAGCAGCCTAAAGGGAACTTCGGTTGGCTCAAGCCTGCTGATCGTTACCAGTCTGTCTCCTTCCTCTTCTGACCTAAGGTACTCCCTGTTACTGTTCCTGCCTGCTGTCATATCAGTCTATCAGCAGCTGTCGTCAGTCAACTAACTCAGTATGTTGATATGTCCCAGTATTCTTTGTAGAGTGAGGGAGTTGTTCTTCTGTTCCGACCTCGTCAACTAGTTTCGACTCAACTTTGTCATTGCCATCATATTTGGTTAATTTCATTGAATCTCACTTCAACTTTAAAGACATCGCTGAAGCATTCAATCTCAGCAACAGCTGCAGCTGCTCTAAATCTCTCTTGTTACGTGTCAAATCTTGTGCGAATGCTGCAATATATATGACCTACAAATTGACAAAGTTTTGCATTTCCATTTCAAGTCTAGCCATGCGTTTAGGCATTACCCCCAGCCTTGTACCCCCTCGTACCCTCTGGCGAAATCCCTCTCACGGTCATTTGCCGTCGAAGAAAGAAAACTTTGTGTTACGCACACCTCCCCATCCCTCTCTCTCTCTCACTCTCTGTCTAACCGTGGCCACCCCCACCGAAGGTTGGTTTAATCTTTTGTATGGCGATTTTATGTAACCTGCATACGATGAGGAAATTCCTTGGCCAATAACGCCGAAAGAGAGCAAAACTTTTTCGCTGTCGGCTAATAAAGAATGTAAATGGAGCAAATTGCTTGGCCAAAAGGTAAAATTTCATAAATTTCCCGAAAAAAAGAAAGAAACAAGTCGAAGAAGAAGCAGAATGAATGAACGAAGGAGCGACAAAAAAGCACACAGAGCGCTGCCTCGTAACTTTTTTGGTAACTTAAGAAACAATCGTAAAAATCGCGCAGTGTCATTAATCTGAGAGGACTCTTTGCAGTACCCACAATCACCCCTCCCCCTACTACCCCCCTCCCTACCTCCCCTTTAGCCGCCCATCCCTCACTTCCCATTCCTCTTCCTCTCCCTCTCCAGCCAAAGTTTCCGACTGCCCCACCCACAATTGATGTTATAAAAGCGTTTAGCCTTAATTGTTGGGGCGTTAAAGGTTATTACTGTTGCTGTTGTTGTTGTTGTTGCTGCTGTTGTTGTTGCTCTTGTTGTTGTTGTTGTTGTTGCTGCTGATGTTGGTGCAACGATTTGTTTTTCCTTTACGCATTTTTCTCGACATTTTGCTCTGTCATCATAAAAACAAAAACCTTCTATAGGTGTGTGGATAACCAGAAAGAAAGGCAAGCCGAAACTTGTATACCCTCACAGGTTCTTAAGTCCTCCGATCGTTTCTACACAGGTTATATATATACAATAGTTAGTAATATGTCACACTTTGATTGGCATTGATAAGTACAGTAATTTCTAAAATCAAAACTGGTCTTCATACAAATAACTTCATATCGACCAATTAAACCTATGGCAGATATATGTTATAGTGGTGCGATTTTGATATAATTTTATCTGCATACTATATATATATAGTAGATACAGTTCGATGTAGTAAATTTGATTGCAATATCTTAACAAATAGCAAAAATCGGCCGATAGTTTGTACGATATATCGCTCCGATCCCGCTCGTGCCGACTTATTTACAGAGTGCAGCAATAAGAAGCATATATGCCGAGTTTCATTAAGATAGCTTCTGAACTGAGAACTAAGAGACTAGTTTGGACAGACGGACACAGGGACACACGGACACACGGACAGACGGACACAGGGACAGGGTTAGTTCCACTAAAAATGGTTAGAGACATCTGCTAAGGTGCATTGCAAACCTCTGGCCAAAGTTAATATAGCCACTGCAAGGGTATCTCAAAAGCTAAATCAAAAACGTCGCTGTGCCTTGGATTCATTATACCCTGTTGACCCCAAATAGACAAGCGGGTTATGTGGACTAACAGCATTTACACTAACGTAGTTCGATTGTTTCTTCTGCTACTGCTTGGCACCTGCACCAGCAAAGCTCCTTCACTTGGAGACCCAAGTCAGTCCCTCACTGTCCTTAGCCCCTTCTTCATTGGATCAGGCAGGTCTCAGTTCATTACCTCATTGCTAGGGTATATTAGGGTTGGGTCTGTTTCTGCAAAAGCACTTTCTTAACTGGATCACTTGGGCTCGCATCGCTTTTAGCATTTTCATCGTCTTGCACTGGAAACTGTTTTTAATGACCGAATATTAAAATAAAAGGTGCTGCTGCTGCTGCTGCTGCTACCTTCTGTGGGTCGTCGTCTTCGTGGCCTTCGTACGATTTTCCATTTCCCATTTACCATTCACCATTTTTGGTCTGCTTTATTTATGGTCAAAAGGGGGAGGAGGAGCTGCTTTTGTGGGTCGGAAGACCCATTCGATGGTCTTATGACACTTTTCATTTGCCGCTGCATAATGAAAAATTAAATTAATGAACGCACATTTAGGAAAGAGAGAAGGAGAGTGAAAGGAGGAGGTAGAGTTGGGGGCGTGGCAACCCCTACCCCCCGTCGCAACAGATTTCATCTACCAATTTAACATTTCTCTTGCTGTTGTTGTTGTTGTTGCCTTGTATACTCATTTCCATTTCCCTTGGCTTGCCCTGCCTTGCTTTGCCATCACCATCGCCATTTCCATTTCCATTTTCATTTCCATTTCCATTGCCAAGTAGTCCACATTAGCGAAGTGCCAGCCAAACAACAACAACAACAACAACAATAGCAGCAGCAGCACCGATGGCAACTCTGGCAACTCTGGCGCCTTTTACTTTGTGGCAAATTAATTTGGCAAGTGCAATAAAACTTTTGCAGCAGATTTGGCCATTATTCAATGCCGGCTAAATGCAGGCAGCACACACCAAGGCACTGCCTGCAGGAAGAGGAGGGGTGGAGGGGGGGAAGAGGCTGTGGGTGTGGGTGAATGGGTTGCCAGAGGAGTCGAGTGAGCGCCATGTTCGTGTAATAACCAGGCCATTAAATAAATTAGTCAAATGTTTTTGTTGCCAGTTAGAGGGTTGCCGCTAAGTGGATGCTGGGGGAGGAAAGAGGAAAGAGACAGCGCGAGACAGCGAAAGAGACAGCTGCAGACAGGCAGCATGTTGCTTTGCCTAACTGATTGGCAAACTGTCGACGGGACATTAAAGCTGATCGAGACTGCCACTGGAGAATCCACTAACAGGGGCAGCAAATGGAACTGCCAAATGCAGTAGAGAAGCGAGTACGTTGCAACTCTACACCCTCCACATCTCTCAACTCTCTCTCTCTCCCTCTCTCAGCAGTCTCCCTCACTCCCTCTCTCTCTCTCTTTCTCGCTGCCTGCCATCTCGTTTGCTTGCTGCATCTGTTTGCGCCTCAAATCAACCCTGAAATTCATAAATGACAACGGGCAGGCACAGTCAAGAAGAGCGAGCAGTGGAGGGAGGAGAGAGGGGAGAGGGGCACAAGACAATGGACGCGCGTCTGACAACCCTGTGCTCGTCGTTGTCGGAGGACACACTAATAAATCCTTGTCACAATATCCTTTTGTTTTGCCATTTTTCGAGACGAGGCGAGTTGAGTCGAGTCGAGTGGAGAAGCTGCTGCTGCTGCTGCTACTGCTGCTACTGCTGCTGCTGTTTCTGCTGTTCCAGACGCATCATCTTTTTTGAATTTACAGCGCAATAATTCAAAATACATTCGCTGACTGACACACGGACAGACAGACAGACAGAGCGGGCAAAGGAGCGAGCAAGAGATCTCACTACTACTGACGCAGCCAGACATCCCGCCTGGGCTCGTCCGGCAGGCTCAGCTCGACTGACTACTGCTCGACCCACTCCCCTCTGTCCCTCTGGCCCTTCTCCCTGTGGCCCCTTTGGCAATGATTAAAGTCCTGTCGGCACGCAGAGCAGCATATGCTGCCTTCCCGGCGGCCTCGTTGCCAGCACCTTCTCAAGCTGCGAGATTAATTCGCCCTCGTTCCGCTAACTCCGCGCTCCCCTTCCTGTTGATTACCACACTCTCTGCACTCACGACTCGCCGGGATATTCATAGTTTACAAAGCACGAGAGCCCAAACAAGCATCTACAATAGTCTACAAAGCGAGCACTGCATCCCCCAGGTGATAAGGGTAAGAGTAAGAGGGAGACAAAGAAAGAAAACCTTAGGTAAATACGCGCTATTCCCTTTCAACTGAGTCAAGAACTCCCAGAATATTCCATTTATTTCATAGTAATCTAAAGACTTGGGAAATATATAGTATAAAGATTTAAATATGTGCAAAAATACTGAAGAATACTAGACTGGGAATTGAATAATGTTTGTATTTGCTGTCCGATCGGATGCAAGTTTGTAGATACAGATACCGTATAGTGGTAACTATACAAGCACTGTTCGTCCAAGTTGATTAAAACTAATTAAAGAAATAAAACATATATGCAGGAAACTGACTATATCTAAAGCAATATATCTTAGGAATTTTAATATTTGATTGCGTGACCTTTGTCGGCAATTACAGCTGCACATCAGACCAATTTTTGGCAACGTTCTTTACAAACTTTGTTCCAGGAGTGCTTCACAACAGCCCAAAGTTCCTTATTATTCTAGTGTTAAACAACCTATTTCCCCACGTCAGCCTAAAGGTTTTCAATAGGATTAAAGTCCGCTGACTGAGCAGGCTATTCCATAAGGCGGCTCAACTTAACCTCAAACCCTTTTTATGCTCAGCTTGGTTTATGTTTAGGTCGAAAAATTGTATAGTTTATTAATAGCACTTACTAAGTGGATCAAATTTAATTGGTGGGCGTGGCAATTAATATTTTAAATTAATGTAGGAACCTTTATACCTTATGTGGTGTCTCTAGTTCTTATAACAACTGAGATCTGCGTGTTCATACAAACAGAAGAGCAGAGTATGATGCTGACCAAGAATATATACACTTTATAGAGTCTGTCACGCGTTCTTCTGCCTGTTGCATTATGTTAGTATACCCTCTATTGGTCATACTCAATAATCGAGGTGTATAAAAAGAGTTGATTATTTCAGCACCTTAATACGTAAATCAAATGTGTCGAGCGAGAAAGAGAGAGTAAAGAAGAGAGCACAAGAGTGTTCTTTATAAGCATAAAGAGCTCAGCCATCAGGCCTACAAGTAGCCAAGAAGGTCTTCCCCTCTCTCCTCCTGCTTCACTCTGGCAATGGCAATAAGAATGCAAGTGAATCCCCAACAAGAAGCAGGGGCGTGTGCGTGTGTGGAGAGGGAGTGGGGAGGGGACTGTAACAACTGTAAGAAGCGCAAGAGTAACAGTTTAAACACTTACTCACACACTCACATGCACTCACAATCAGACAAAGCACTCATAAGACACTGTTAGGATACTTGAACTTTTTGTTTGCGTTGCGCTGCGACGCGACGCGACGCTGTCGGGCCATGTGGCATGCAGCAACAACAGCAGCAGCAGCAGCAACGAGGCGAAGAGTGACATACATATATAGTACAGATGTACTTGTATATATATTGTGTATATACATATATACACTGTGCATACTTAGCAAAACTTGGTTGCGCTTAATTCCATTTTCTGTTTTCCCGTTTGCCCGTTTTCATTCTCGTTTTCATTTGCAGCAACGCATTGTTTGCCTTCTTGAGGCGTCCTTTTTGGCCCAGTGACGCTTCATGTTTGTCTTCAGCTCGCTTGGACAACACGCTGCTGCGGAAATGGGTCAGCGAGTGAAGAGGAAGGAGAAGCGGGCGAGGGGGAGTGTTGCATATCTTTTAATTGCCAAGTTTTTGTTTTTGGGCGCAATTGCGTTGCATTTCTTAGCCTCAACTTTGCAAAGAACTCTCCCACTTCCCACTCTCTCTCTCTCTCTGACTCCCCCTCTCTCATTCCTCCTCCCTTCCCTACTCGCTCTTCCCTTCTTTAGCTACTCGTATATCATGTGAGGTAAATTAAAAATAGGCGCCTCTTGACATTCGAGTGCGATTGTCAGTCATCGCTCTGGCGCTCGCACATCTGTCTGGCAACCAACCTCGCACTCCACCCCCCCCACTTCAGTTGCCTAGGGTCTTCGCGCCCCATCGATGTGTGGCCCCGACGACCAAATGAATTTATGACAACTTAACATAAATAATTCAATTCGTGCGTGTTTACAACATTTATTAAATGAAGTGTTGAAGTGGGTGAAAATTACGCCCACACACACACACACACACACACGTACACACGACGCACACACTCACGTTGCTGCTCCCAAAAATATCTTGTATCTTGAAGTTGTCAGTCTTAGAAAAATACATAAAATAAATGGAAACAAAAAAGTTGAGGGAGCCATAGATCGAAGAGGGCAGAAGAGAAGCAAAGGCATGAGAAAAAGTCTGTCTTATAGCCAGGGCCAGCGCCTTGCTTTATCTATCTATCCATCAAATGAGTCATAAGTGCTCAGACTTCCGCTTGTCTGTCTCTCTCTCTCTCTCTGTATGTCTGTATGTCTGTCTCCCTCTCTGTCTGTCAGTCTTACTGTGTGTAGGGTTCAAAAAACCCAGATCAGCGGCAGATTGGAGGCTGACTGATCCCGTACCGAGGTTGTTGCCACGATCCGCACTTTATTTCCATCTCAGTCTCTCATTTCAATTACCTCGTGGCTTACTTCAGTCATTTGTTGAATTGATTTGGCTTGGCTCCCTTGCTTGTTCTTTATAGCACTTACTTTATAGATCGTTTAGTTTCATTACTGCCTAAAGTAGAATTCCCCCATTCCATCTCTCTCTCTCTCTCTCTTTCTCTCTGTCTCTTTAGCTGACTGACTCATCTCTGTTGCTTTAATGCCATTTAGGATCTTGCGAATCCCCTTGGCAATTGTCCATTTGTGGCTTGGCGCGCTGGCGACCAACTTATGATGTCAGCTACTGTAAAAAGCCGCCTTGTCAACGTTTTTAACAACAATGGCAAAACTATTTGACAAAAAAATTATATAAATTTATACATGCTTATATAGTATGTACGAATGTATGATAAAAACAAAAACGACAAGCAAACAAGTCGTTAACGTCATGGAATTATAATTAAAAATCTGAACAAGCCTGCCAACGAACTCGCCCCCCCTCTCCCTCTCCCTCTCCCTCGCACCTCTATGTCGCGCCACACAATCCCACCTAGGCGATGATGTTGATCATGGACGTTTCTGTATTTGATAATTGACTTGGGCTTAACGCAATTAACAAAGCGAACGATTGAATAAAAATAAACCCCATCAGCGATACAATGATACGCCAACGAAGTGTTTGCCTCCGACCTCCCGAATACTGTATACCCTCTCTTTCAGTTTTCAACGATTGTTCCGATTTTATATGTGCATATAGTAGTTAGTTGATTTGAAAGTGAATAAAAAGTTCATGTTTTCATTGAGTGATTTAGAATAAAGTACTCCTTATTTATACGATATATGTATGTACGATATATTTATACGATAAATCTATACACGATAATACGATATATATGTAACATATATGTATGTATATGCGATATATGTTCGCATGATATATGTATACACGATATATGAATACACGATGTATGTAAGTATATACGATATATATACACGATATATGTATATACGATATACGTATATATGATATTTATATACGATTTATATGTAAAAGTCTTATATATATACACGATATATCCGATATATGCATTGTATAAACGATATATGTATGTACAATATATACGATATATGTATTTACAATATATGTACACACGACATATGTATATATAATATATATATATACGAATTAGGTATATACGATATAAATATACACGATATATGCGATATATATACACGATATACATATACAATATATTTATAGGATATATGTATACACGATATATGTATATATGATATACGATTTATGTATAAACCTTATAAATATATACACGATATATACGATACATTTCAACGATTCATGTATAAATGTTAAATATATACACGATATATACGATATATATGCATGATATATGTATGCACAATATATGTATATACGATATATGTATACACGATATGTGTATATACGATATGTGTATATTCGATTATATGCAGGATTAATATATATATATGCATTATATAAATATATTTATATGATATTTATATACGATATATACGATATAATAAAACATGGTACATGATGATGTCAAAAGTAATAGAAGTATGATTTAAAAGCTGAGTTTGATATCGTTGCAGATCATTCGGTTTAACTTAATTATTATGGTATACAGATCGATAATAAACATACATATACTTTGCACTTTATAGAGTAGAAGATATCGAATATATTGTATTGTCAGAGCTATATCCGCTGCAAGAGCATACAGAGCTCGCATTCATTAATGATATATGCGTATGAATAATCACAACAGTTATGGCTGCGCATTGTGCAGATAAAAACTTCGACACACCGAGTGTCGCATAAAGTTGTCATTTATTCATTTGTGTATTTAATAAACAATATAAACATTAATAAGTTAATAATCGCCGGCTGTAGCCAGTAGGCAGCAGGCAGCAGGCAGCAGGCAGAGCGACTGCATAATTGAGCTGGGTTCAGTTTTTATGCTATGCCAATATACTGTAGCTTGCTTAACTTCCCCACGAACGATCCATCTCCATCCGTCCCACGTCCTGCTGTAGTCGATGATAATTATGCGAGTAATAATAGAAATGCTACTTGGGTTGCCCACATCGATGATATCATGTGATTCCAGTGATTACACTGTGACTATTCGACTACGTACTACGGTTTCCTGATCCCCAGTATAATCAATCTTTGGTCGCGTTCGGTTCGGTTTGGTTTCCACTTGCGGAAAACAACGAGCAGCAACTTTGGTCGATTCAACTAACCATGAAAATCGCAAATAATCAAAAATAAACTGAACGTAGTGAGGAGGGCATCAATTACCCAAAAAGCATATTTCGTATACCCCAAAACTTCCGGCAGATGAGACGACAGCGAAGCCAACGCAGGTTGCTCGGTCTCGTTGGGTACAACTAAATTTGCCCACTGCCAAAGCTACAACTAACTCTGTGATTAACTTGCATCATTATGATGTGGCGACTATGATGATTATGAATATTACTTCTACCATGATTATCATGTTCATCAGCAAGTGTACTGCTGCCAGCCAGTAGAGGCAGGTAGAGCTGGTGGAGCTGATGAAGTTGGTGGAGGGAGGCTAGGCAAACCGTCAGCCGGATGGAAGACGTAATTGCTGACCATTATGGCGGAGATGAATGTAGTATGAAAAATGACAGCAAAACTTTGGCCCAGCCACACTCACACACACCAAGACACACACACACACACAGAGAGAGACACACACACGAGCTGGGAGTGCAAACATGACGAAAATAAATAAAAATTTCGTGAATACCTTTTAATTATGCGCATAAAGCTAATTAATTAGCGCCACGCCGGTAACGAGCTACTGCAACGGACCGGCATATCGCGCTGCATGACAAATCAGATAAGATAAGCAGCAGAGCTCAGCTCAGGTGTGCAATAGCACGAGCTAACCCAGCGCACACGCACCGACATAACCTCAACAAAATTGCAGCACCTGCACACGTTTCACACTGAAGTCCGCTTGAGGTGCATCTATTTATCACTTTACTACACAATCAATGCACAAACCGGAGACGGAGACGGAGAAAGCTATTAAGTCAGCAGTTCTCGAGATTCCCAGACTGTTCTATTCGCACATGGAGTGTGTGAAGTTTCTTTATAAACTCAATGAGTTACAACAATATATAAATGAGTTTTCAGACTGAAATATTGGATCTATATAAGAGAGAGATTCGAATACCCTGTGAATTGAGTGCAATTTAATGACAAACCTGCCTAGTTTTATTAGAGATTGTAATCTCATGTAAAAGAGACGCAAAGTCTCTAACTAGTAGGTTTAAGTTTGAATTGAATGAATGGAGTTATGAGTTTCTAATTGAATTCATTCAAATGCCAAGAGTAGTTCAGAAAAAAAGAAAACAAATATATTTTTAATGTTTTGCTTCATTTAGTATCATAATCTAAATATTATTGAGCGCTAATAAAATAGAATATGCTTCCTGTATTTCTTGAGACTGTTAAGCACATCTTATAGGCTACCATATGCACCATTTCTGCTTCTACTTTTCTTTTTATCTTATAGAAATACTTCCAGACTCCTTAATTTAAGTGAACATAGAGAATCACAAACTCCAATTGCCTGGAACAAATTATAAGTTCAGCAAAGCTATGATCAATTCGAATGGAATCGACTGTAAGACAAGTTCGTCTAACAGTTTCCACAGCATTATACAGCAGATTTGACAGACAACAGGTACTTATATCGATATAAGTTCTGGTTCCATTTAAAGCACATTTTCGTTATTTAAAAATATAAGACCTTCTTTGAACTTATTTATTAACACAATGAAACAAAACAATAATATAACATAAGTAACTGAAGCAACTAAATTAACTAGAATAAATATACGTGTTACTGCGCACTGCATTATAGTGTTGCACAACAGCTGCTTTTCATGTGTTTCATCGATAACATATTCTAGTATTTTCAAAGGCAAGGCTTGGCATATATTTATCGAATATAAAATTCATAGTGTGCTTAGCACTCATTCAAATCCATTCGAAATTGAATCCATTCATTTGAGCTACTTTAATTAATCTATGTATATGAGCAAGCAACAGCATTATATTCCCCTGCTCATACAGAAAAGTGTAACTTTTTTACTTATTATCCGATCACATTTATCACAAAATTGCAACCCTAATACAAAGCAAAATAATCGCATATGCGATTTATCGATACATAGCTTCAAGAACCTTCACATCAAATTTGCTATCTCTAGCTGCTACAACAGTTGAGATCAGTGCGTTCTCATGCAGACAAACTAAACAGGATATTGATATTGTAAATTGAAAAACTCATTATAGTCTGCTGGGAATGATTGTATCCCAATATAGAATTCAATTCGAAATACCCTCACTGTATTTATTTAAATTTGACACTTCTTTCAATAGTTGTTTGGAAATGTTGCTTGCCATTTCTCCGGCACTTAAAAGTTATCTGGCAAAACCTTTTAGTCTCCAACTCAAACTCTGCCTCGCCATCAGATTCCATTGGCATGCAAATGAGATAGCGAGGGGGAGGGGGGAGGAAGAGATATTAATTAAATCTTGTGCAAAGCACAACATTATCTGCAGATCTGATTTGGGGTTTTTTGCCAGCACAGCAGAGGAAACTTTTCAATTTTCGTCGCGCCAATTTATTTTCATTGACAAACATTCGGCAAGGACACGAAGTCCCCCCCCCCCCGCCCTAGAAGTCTCTGGAAGAGGATTTACTTTGCAAGTACGGCAAGATTGAGCGTGAGAGCTACGCTTAATAGACTTTTAATTACCTTTACCTTTACGCTTTGTTCTGCCAGCCGCGTTGATTTCTGCGCAATCCAAACTCGATGTGGGAGGCGAAACTGGAAACAGAAGCGGAAACAGAAATAGAAATCAGTATGGAAATGGGCAAATACATGCAGAGATTAGCGTAATATACGATACATATATATGTGGGGGCGATCTAGGTGCCGCTTGACGCAGATTTGCATAAGCTCAAGACGATGTCGCAGTCGTAGTCGGTAAATGCCGCTGTTGCATGTCAAGCTGGCATTAACTGCGTGCCGCAAGTGCCGCAATCAGGGCCGACGGCAGTCCCCAAAGCGATTGCCTCAAATTAAATAGACAGCGAGGAGAGGGAGGGGGGTAAACTCGAGTGCCTTCGCTTCTAGAAGAATTGACATGTAGCAGGGTGAAATTTGTCACACGAAATTAGCGTCGAGTAGCGCCGATTCTGTTTGCAGTTGCTTCGTGCCTTCTGCCTCGGGAGTCGCCTCGCTTGGCTGTGGCTGTGGCAGCGTGTGCTGAGTCGCGTTTGGAGGGCGCATCATTTATCAATGTGCGCCAAATCGCCGAGTGACAGGCAACAATAAAAACAAAGCCAGCTCAGCGATTAGGGGGGTAGTGGCAGTGCTGAAGGGCCATGCCAAGGCCATTGTCAAGCAGGGAAAGGGGCGTGGCTGATGGGTTGATTGTGAGTTTGTTGTGAAGTTGAAAGATTGAGAGACTTGTGTAACAATGTCTAATATGCTAATAATTAGCAATGGGAAAGAGGGACGAAGAGAGAGAAAGAGAGAGGGAGACGGAGAGAGAGAGAGAGGGGAAGCAGCAATGGCAGTGAAACGTTTGTCTTTCATTCATATGCATATCGAGTGAAAGATAGAGACAATTCGATTAGATACAATCTCTCTGGGGTGCCATTTCAAGTGGCACTCGAGCTTGAGCAGTCAGCACTCAATGGACACACACGCACACAGGCACACACAAACGCTTCTTATCTGCGACTGTCGCACAATCTCAACTCATTTGGGCAGGCAGCACAGCTGGCATCAATACTAAATACAACAAGCGTCTGTCAATTGTTGCCCGTCAGCTGCCAAAGTCAAGTGATGATTGGACGACCTCAACTATTCCATAGTGAATTATTCCAGCTACCAATTCCATTCCGAATTACGAATTCCGAATCCAATTCGACTTTCGGCAAGTTCATTTCCATTTCCAACTTCAATTCCCGTTGCAGTTCCCACCTGGACAAGAGTACTAAATGACCCAACCAGTTTCACATGCACGCTCCCTCTTCCTCTCTCTCCCTCCCTCCCTCTCTCTCCATCTCCCTCTCTCACTCCCACGTCGCATGACCAACTGACTTTCAATGGCATTTGATCGCGTTATTTTGTTTTGACTCTTGCAGTCACATTTTTTTTATCGGTATTTCATATTATGGTTCACGCTCTGTGCTCTGCATACTTGAGCAGGGGTCAAGAAGCCGTCTGGCCATCTCCCTCTCTTACCCTCGCACCTCCCGTCACCCGCAACTCAAAATTGGAATGCAGTTTTTGGCCGCGCTTCATGCGCGTTTTGTTTGTTTAAACAATTTCGTGTGTTTTTCTTTGGGCCAAGTATTGCTGCCCTTGAATGCGACTCGCATTGCGTATTTTGTACTCGTACTCGCACTCGCACTCGCACTCACACTCGCACTCACACTCACACTCACACTCACACACTCACTTGTTGTTGCGCTTCTTATGGCCATAGATATTTATGGCTTTGCCAGCATTTAGTTTTCAATTTCAACTTTATATTTATATTTATAGCCCCCGCTCGAAGGTCGCGTACAGGCGTTGACAACAAATTGCCTTCATTCGATCCAATCCCCCGATCTCTAGAGGCAAACCGAACCGAACTGAACTCAACATTAGCATAAGCAATTGCCGACAATCGAATATGCTTAATGAGCTGCGAGCTGAGATCATAAAGCATAAAGCATAAGGCATATTTTGTGGACTTACACCGAAAGAAAACGATTTGTCAAAAGATTCATATGTAAATTGTGCTTCATCAAGTTGATACGCAGATATATGAGCAACATAAGTTGTGCCTCTTGTGAAGAGCCCTTATGGGATCGTCTATATTTCTTATACTGTTCATGAATATATACGTGTATACATATTTTAATAGATATATAATAATAATAATCACTTATTATAATATATATAATCACCTTACTATATCAAAGAGAAAAGTTTTATCTGCAATTCGTCTTTTACAAATCTAATTCAAATGTTAATTAATTGATTTGTGAAGGCAGTGGGCGTGGCACACAAGTTTTGAAATAAGCTTTACCTGCTTTGGAAATACAGCAACCTTCTTGTCAAATTTGGTATCTTTAACTCTAATAACAGCTGAGATATAAATGGTCACACAGACAGAAAGAGGGACATACTATAGCTTAATCAATATGTATGGTATACACTCTGTGGAGTTTGCCAGCCCTCTTACTGTCCGCGAAAAGTTATTTTACGCTTATTGACAATATATTCAATAGTGCAAGAGTATAAAAATTATACTATCACCAATTTTGTCATGATATTCAAGAATATATAGTAGATATTCAAGAATATAAAGGAGATATTTAAGAATTGAAAGTAGATATAGATATATAGTAGAATGTATGACAACATATATACAACTACCCACAGTAACTGATAACATGCTTGTATCAGAAGCTGTAGGCCTTTTCATCATGTTGTTCATGAATATATAGGCATATATACTATATATACAGTACAGATATTTCGCTTATATTCTGACAATACTAACAATATTCTGTATCAGAAGTTTCAAAGCATACAATCTGCTGCAGCACCTGAATCACTCCTGTTCAGCTAAACGACTCTTGTATTTTTCTCAGTGTACGCATCAAGCACACATCTGGGCAATTAGCCTGCTTGCGAGTAATACATACATGTATGTATGTATGTATTTCTGTTTGAACATCTCCAACGTTGCATGGCGCCCATCGACAATGGCATCAATGGCCAAACCGAACCGAACTGAATCGTCTGCATTGTGTGCCCCATCAAGCGCCTTCCGCCTGTGCCTGCCTCCCTGAGTTCGACTTACGGGAAACTTGTCGAAATTATACGTTATATTGAACTAACATTGTCACAGCGATAACAGTGGGAAGGGGCACGTGGTGGGGATGGGGAAGTAGAGCGGCAACATCGACCGAGTGCAGGCGACACCTTTATCCGGGTCTGTCTGACGGTCCGTCTGTCTGTCTGTCTCTGCGCAGCATATTCTACAAAATGTTGCAGCTCTGTCAGCTGCCTTTCAATTAGAATCTTGTCAATGCTTGCGTCGCTGCTGTTAACAGGCAGCCAACCAGGCAGAGGCAGAGACAGCGACAGAGGCTGCGGCACGGACAGACAGGACAGGACATCTATTGAATATGTTGCGCCCCTCTTGACGTGCGACCTACTGCAACATACCTATCTACCTAGGCTGCTGTCACCTTCCTTGCCTTGCCCCTCAACCCTCCCAATGCCCTTGCAACGTCACTCGAGCTGCATGTCGCCCATTTTTCGTATGACAAAGCGTGCCATTGTTGATTTCCTGCCAGGCACCCGCTGTCGGCAGCGTCGGCAGCATCCCGTGGCAGATACCACTTAACCAGTCGAGCATCCATTCATTCTTTCGCACATACACACACTCGACACACACAAGGCACTATGGGAACGGGAGTACTTATGACAGCACAGAAGGCAAAGCTGCTTATCGATAAGTTCTCGGTAAATGTATCGGTTCTCGAGTGTTGAATATGCATATGAAAATCATATGTATGAAATATTCAAGAACGTTATTGTTCATGTTGAATGGAGCAGTTATCGATAGCTTGACATCGATAATGCATTCTGTAACTGTTCGCTTAATAAAGTAGGAATGAGATTCTAGACGAAAATAATATGAATATTAATGAAAATTGTTGTGATATAATTAAGAATTAATGAACATTATTTATACTGCAATGTATAGTAGACCAGTTATCGATAACTTGTCATGGATAACACATACAGTTGCTTGATAAATAAATTGTCAATTATTACGTATTGCAAGAGCATTCATAAACATTTACATATCAATGACTTAACGATTAGTTATCGATAAATTCATTCGATAAGTTATCGATTTTTTGTGCACAACTGTCATAATAGGAATGTTATTCGTACATATAGACTGCGACACATTTTTTAAGACGTGTAACCAATGCATAACCGATAACAGATAAATTATCGATTGGCTATCAGTCGATTGATAGATAAATTATCTATAATCAAATATTTTAAGAACCATACACAAACATTCCAAGAGTAAGCAATTACTAATCGATACATTAATTCGATAAATTATCGATTATTTGTTGACTTTAAATGCACAAATAATAATAGTACTGTTATGCGTATATGCAGACTGCGGCGCATTTATTAAGCCGTAAACCAACACATAACCGATAACAGATAAATTATCGATTATCTATCGACATTTAATAATGCATGGCGATCGAAGTGCGACCGCATCCGTTGAAATTGCCCCGGCAATTAAGAGTCAAGCCTTGCTGCAACCAGACAGGACCCCCTGGATAATCCTCGACTGGCAGCTCGGGTCCCATGGTGAAGTCGATGCTGCCAAACCTCGTCGCCCCCCTGTCCCCCTGTGTCTCCCTGTCACCCTGTCGCCCGTTTGCTGACATGTCAGAAATTTTAACTGGCAATTTGCAGCAGAACGCGCGCCACGCACGTACAGCACGGGCCAGACGGCTGCGTCGAGTCAGGCTGAAGGGGAAGGAAGGAGAAGAAGGGGAGAAGAGCAGGGACAGAGTCGGGCAGGAGCACACAGGAGCCACAAAAGGACAATCTGACAAGCAGACAGGAGGGGACAGATGGACAGGCAGACAGTGGGACAGACGGACAGAGAGAGGGACAGAGACAACAACGTACCCGGCAATTTCCATGAATGCGTCGCCTGGCTCAGTGTGTGTGTGTGTGCGAGTGTGTGTGTGAGTGTGTTTTGTTGTTCTTGTTGCATAGAACATGGCACAATATGTTGCCATGTCTGCCACGCCTTTACCGCCCTCTCAGCCACGCCTGGCGTCTAGCTGCCACTTGAGTGTGTGTGCTTTGTGTCTGTGCGAGTGTGCTGTGTGTGCGTGCGTGTGTTGTGTGTGTGTGCGAGTGTGCGAGTGTGTGGCGAGCATTTTTGGTAATGGTGTCAAAATAATTT